>OX608083.1:65130753-65495753 GCA_951509765.1 Sphenella marginata
AACATGAAAATCAGAAAGCGGCGCATCACTTGGTGAGAAAAATGTCACATCACCTTGATATGAAGTCATTTGGCTCACCAAGTGATTTGCCATTTTCGCCCGCAATTTGCCCAAAAATGGTTGATTCCTACCAGGCAAACATGAAAAATAGCAGGCGGCGCATCACTTGGTGGGAGAAAATGACAAATATCGCATCACTTGGTGAGCCAAATGACTTCATATCAAGGTGATGTGAAATTTTCCTTACGATTGCCACGGCTGACATTTTTATGTTCGTTCTCTCAATGGTACAGAGATATTGCAAAACAATAATAGTAAAACTCAGCTTTTTGATATATTTTTTATTACAAAAAATTTTATTTTATAAATTCAAAAAGGATATTACGACAAAACTTAAAATCAAAATTATTTACAATAATTAGAAACTTGCATTTGACTTAAAATAGAGCTCACTTAAATAATCAATATTTATAATAAAATTTTTTTTATACTACGTATATTTTAGTTTCATTAGACAATATCATTATGCTTATTATTTTGAGTTTATAATTTTTATAATTCATTTTATACATTACTAATTTGATTATTTACAACACTTCTAGCCATATACATACCTCTACCACCTAAGAAGTCGCATAGTTTTAGTTTAAGTGAATTTTTTATATTGTCCATTTCATTATTTTTCCATGCTTAATATATTTTTTATACAAATAAACTGTAAATTGTAGTAGCATTGTAATAAAAAAATTCAGAAAAAAATTAAAAACTAAAAATTTAATTTTACAATTTCTTCGAATTAGCAATCTACTTATACATATATAAGAGATTCATAAAATATATATTAAATGTTTTCTATACAAAATTTTATGTAATCTTATGTAGTTCTCTTTGCCGTTGATTGACATAAATTAATTTTAAGATTAATAACTAGATTTTAAAAATTTACACAAGGCAGCTCATTTGTATGAACAACTTAAAGTAGTTTTTCGAGAGAGATTTTCAAAAATATGATTTACATAATTATGTTCGCATGATAGCAGAATTAGTAACTAAATGATTTTAAATAAATGTAAATTAAAACACCAAAATTTTTCATTATTTTTATTTAAAGGGTAGCACAAAGGGGTAGCAGGTAAGGCGGTATTAAATAAAAAATGTATGGCGGGATATATCAGAATATAAAGCATACAAAAACATTTCTGGTTAAAAAAAAGAGCGAAAAAAAAAACAAAAAAAAATATTAAATTTTTTCCATTCAATTACAATCAAAAATGGTGTGACGTTGCAATGTTTTTTCCGCTCTATACATAAATAACTGGTACTTGTTTACATTTCCATTAAATTATTATTTTTTTTTCTTTCCTTTGATTTCTACATCATAAATAGTCTTCGCACTATTTTAGTTTTACTTTGACTTTTTCAGTTTACATAATTAGTAAATATTTTTGATATTTTTAAATTTTTCGTTTAATTTTTTTTTTTAAATTTACTTAATTTTAATTTAGCTAGATTTTAATTTTAACACTAAACGTATCCCTTGTTTCATTTTACATTTTCTCTTGTTACATTTACGTTAATAGTATATTTTTGAAGTGTATTTATATATGTATATTTTGTTGTTGTTGTTATTGTTGCAATAAGTAATATTTACTTGCTAAAGGTTTGCAGAAATTTTGTTTTACGCCGAAAAATTAACAAATTATAAAAGATTTTCGCAAAAAGCCGTAATATATGTATGTACTTATATGTTTGTTTGTGCTTCTTGTAAGTTGGTGTTTTTGTTGTTGTTTTGTGTAAGATGTGTCTGGCTGAGTTTAACATCTTTTGAACAAAAATTACCCTTGTTTCGATATTTCGGTGCTTAACAGACGATTTTTTTCAAGAACTTCAGAAATACAGTGCTTGACATAATTGTAAGGTTTTTATTTTATAAAAGTTGATTTAATAAAAGAAATGTTTTTAATATTTTTTACATCAAAACGGTTTTGGAAAAATGTAGAAATATTTCGTAAAAATTTATTTTTAAAATTATTTTAATAAAATTAAATTTTTTTTTCATTTTCAGTTACCTCGACAAAAAAAAATTTAACTCCTCGAAAATATTTAAAGACCTTACAAAATTATTTTGTTATTTTGCAAACAGCGAAAGGACGTTTTGAAATTTTTAATTCTTTTGGAAAAATTCGACCGTTAGTTAAATCTTGGTACCGAAAATTCAAAAGTTAACTCAAACTTTTTTTTACAAAACCTTCAAAGCTAACTTAAAATAATTTTTCTAAAAAAAAATTTAACAGCGTTCAAAACACGTTTTTTCCAAAAAATTTTAATTTCAAACTTTCAAAATAATAGATAATGTGAAGCTATCTAAGCAATCCAAAATGGTTTTGCAAAAATTTTAAATTTTCTTAAATACAAAAACTATAACTTTACAAAATTTTGCTTTCAGCAAAAAAAAGAAAACAAATTTAAATTTTTACTTGAAATTTTGACTTTTTTAAAATTATTTCATTTCAAATTTAGCAAGTTTAGATATTTTAATATTTTTCAAAATCTTTGTGTAATTTTTCAAATTTAAATATTTACTAAAATTTCTTTGTCATTCCTTTATATTATGGAAAAATTTGTTTAGAACCGAAAAACAAAATGTAAAAACAATTCCAAACTCAGTTTCAAGCATTTAAAAACTTTTTGAAAACTTTTTTAATATATTTTAAAAGTTTTTGGAAGAAATAGGAACTATTTCAAGGTAAAGAAAGTTTTGTTCAAGCTTCAAAAGACTTAAAAAAATGTTTTGGAAAAATCGAGAGTTATTAATAATTTCAAAAGTTTTTAGAAAATATTTCAAAGTCATGAATAATCATCGCAAGACTTTTGGAAAAATTAGAAAAAAGTTCAAAATTATTTTTAAAATTTTGGAAAATGTTAAAAATTAATGAATATTTTTTTTAGTTTCGACAGACTTTCGAAAAAATAAAAGTTTCAAAAAATTTAAAATAATTTTTGAAATTTTCGAACAATATTCCAAATGAACTTGGAAAAAATATTAAAGTTTCAAGAAATTTAAATAAGTTTCGAAAGTTTTGGAAATAAAAACTTGGAAAAATATAAAAGTTTTGCAAATTATTTGAAATTTCTTAAAACTTTTATATACATATTGTCTTCAAAAGTCTTTCGAAAATCACAAAAAAAAAAAAATTTCAATAATTCTTAACATTTTCCAAAATTTGAAAAATAATTTTAAATTTCTTGAAACCTCTGATAGTTTGTTTAACCTTAAATAATCGAACGGTTGCAGAAACACCAAATGTTAGAAAAAAGTTAGTCGTTTTAAAAAGTTTTTTTTTTCCATTTTTCCGAACAATTTTGAGTGTAGTAACTTTTGAGCATTTGAAAAAGTTTAAAAATAGTTTTAAAACATTATCATACATTTCTTTGTTGCAGAAATTTTTTTTAGGAAATTAATAATTTTTTGCAGTAAGTTGTTAAGCACCGAATTTTAATTTTCTTTTCATCTATCTTCTTTTGCATTCAACGTTCGCGTATTTGATTTCATTTGCTTCATATTCGATCTACATAAATATTTTTAAATTTTATATCTCAAAATTGCGAGCAATGCATGCGGCAATGCGCAGCATTCTAAACTAATTTCATATAACTACTAAAGTTGTTGTAGTTGTTGTTGAGACAGAAGCGTAGTTCGCCTTCGGCTTCCATATCGCTCTCAAGTCCTTTCTCCTTTTCATAAGTTGTCATACCTTTGGCGCCAACACCCACCTGCCCACCCGGAAGTCATACATAAACAATATGCGGCTTGGCCGCTGAATTGCCACCACTAACAACACCACCACCACCACCACCACCAACACCATTACCCAACAGCACCACACCATTGCCATTACTTTTAACACTATCACCATCCGACATGAGCGCTGCCTGCTTTGACTTGCTCAATGTCTGCACATCCGGATAGTCATAATGATCAAATTTCTCATACAAATGTTCCGGTTCATCGCTGTACGCATTCGCATCTTTTACTGGCGGTAGCTCCCATGGTTTTAGTGCACGATATTCATTAGCAATCGTTTGCGCCGCCAAATAACGTTCCAATTCCAATTTATCCACTTGAGTTGGCAGTGTTTGTTGATATTCGTGTGGATGTAATGGCATCATGGCGTGATGTGTGCCACCTTGTTGTTGTAGCGTATGATGTGGATAAGTTAGACCACCCATACCCATGCTGAGTGTACCACCAGCACTTAACGGCTGATGTTGTAATATACGATCGTGTACATTCACGATCGATTTACCCGAACGTGTGAGCGAACGATCATGCAATAACTTTCGGCGTCGCTTCACGAAGCGTAAATAGAATACGATGCTAGCGCCAATAGCGAATACGAGTAGCAGCGTAAAAATGGCACACACAATTGTGACAATGTGTGCGGGACAGGTAATCTCACCCTCAGACATGCCTTTGAGACGACGACGTATGTGTAAATTATCACGCCAAATGTCACAGCCAATGCGTTCGATATCGAGTTGTAGATACCCACTGGCCGTACTAGCAGCGCCGCTATTTGTACCTTTCGTTGTTGCATGTTTTTGTTGCGCTACATAAGCCGCTGCAGCACCCGAGGCCGTGTCGGCTGTACCCAATGCAGCCACAGCAGCTTCACCTTGATTGTGTGTCATATGCACACCGCCTGCGAGATTTGTTTCGCCATCAAAATTTCCCGTAACCAAACGCCAGAGCCAGAGAAGCGAACAATTACATTGCAATGGATTATCACCGAGATAAAGACGCTCCAATTGATCGACGGGGAATTGTGCTGAGTAAAGCGTTTGTAGGCTGTTGGCTTGCATGTAAATTTCGAGCACGTTGGGATTGCCTTGGAATAGGCGCATTGGTATATCATACAACTGGGGATTGTTGCTCAGGTGCAATGACTGTAGGTGGGTATTATCGATGAAAGATCTGCAAAGAGTTAAGAAGAAAATTTGCATTAATTAGGGTGTTAAGAAGAAAGAGCATAATATTTGTTTTAAATTACAAAAAATAGCATAGCTATGTGTGTGTATAGCTAGCTGTGTGTAATATATTAGTAGTGAAATTTGGTGCAGTGAAATAACGCCCAAGGAAATAACGCCCATGGGCGTTATTTCCCACTCAAAAAGGAAATTACGCCCATGTTCCTTATTTCCTTTTTAAAAAGGAAATAAAGCCCATGGGTGTTATCACCTTTTGCTGATGGGTGTTATTTCCTTTTTCGAAGAGAAATAAAGCCCACGGACGTTAAAAACGAATTAAAACAAGCTGATTCAAGAATTAAGTATATGGTTTTCTTTATTTCAATAAATTTTAACATATTTGTTATGTTTTTTATAAGGCGGGGTGCAATAGCGCCTTGTGAAATAAGCCCTTTAAGGCCTTATTACACTATTGAAAGTGAAATAAGGCCTTTATTTAAAAAAAGGCTTTATTACACTACGAAAGAGAAATAAAGTCTTAAAGGCCTTATTGCTCTTTCATTTTTTAATGAAACAATAATATTCTAATTCTTTTTGTATTTTATTGAATAGTTACACACAAATTTCACGTTAACCAAAGTGGGAAACGTGGCACGCGGAAGGACATCACCGTGGCGGTAGCCACGGCTATGGCACACACCCGGAGTTGGAATGGCGTAGCCCAGGGTTATTTTTTGAAGCGCGGCCAAAGGCCGCCTACGCGGAAAGGTGTTCTGCACTTAAAAATCGTGGATCGGGCCTCCGTAACTATAATCCGAAGGGGGAAAAGCAATATTTTGTTTCTGTGAAAAGTTATTAGTGAAAAACCGAAAATTGACCCGGGTCAGAATCCACGTTTTTTATGTGCAGGGCACCTTTCCGCGTAGGCGGCCTTCGGCCGCGCTTTAAAAAATAACCCTGGGCTACGCCATTCCAACTCCGGGTGTGTGCCATAGCCGTGGCTACCGCCACGGTGATGTCCTTCCGCGTGCCACGTTTCCCACTCTTTTCTCACAGGGTGATTTGTGAAAAAATGCTAATCAACAATTCGTGTTGCTTGCGTAAAATCCTATGGGCGTTATTTCTCTTTTAAAAAGGAAATAAGAGCCATGGGCTTTATTTCTTTTTTCAGATGGGCGATATTTCCATTTAAAAAGGAAATAAGGCCCATGGGCGCTATTTCCTTTTTGAATGGGAAATAACGTCAATGGGCGTTATTTCCTTGGGCGTTATTTCACTGCACCGTGAAATTTAATACAAAATTGTACGAGGAAATAATTTTCGTTTAATATACCTACAGTGACCTCTGTAGTATTATCCACATTGAAGAAAAATTTGGAAGTTTCAAATCTAAAATTTTTTTGAGCAGAATTTCTAAAAAAAACTTTGAGTACACAGTTGTGTAGAGCAATAAATTTTTAAAGAATTTTGTATTTTTTGTTTTTACATATTTACCCCCCGATTCTGTGTTCTTGCCAGATTGTCAATCTTGATAAAAAATCAAGAGGAAAATATTTGTAACATATTTTTGAATTTTACGCCAAAACGAAAAAAATTAATTAATTTTTTGAAGCAGAATTCAGAACACTTGATGTTTATACATTTTTGGAAAGGCTATTACCCATGCTATCAAAGTCGGCACTTTTTCGAATTGACAAATCCTCGGATGTTTATACATTTTTGGAAAGGCTATTACCCATGCTATAAAAGTAGGCACTTTTTCGAATTGACAAATCCTCGGATATTTATACATTTTTGGAAAGGCTATTACCCATGCTATAAAAGTAGGCACTTTTTCGAATTGACAAATCCTCGGATGTTTATACATTTTTGGAAAGGCTATTACCCATGCTATAAAAGTAGGCACTTTTTCGAATTGACAAATCCTCGGATATTTATACATTTTTGGAAAGGCTATTACCCATGCTATAAAAGTAGGCACTTTTTCGAATTGACAAATCCTCGGATATTTATACATTTTTGGAAAGGCTATTACCCATGCTATAAAAGTAGGCACTTTTTCGAATTGACAAATCCTCGGATGTTTATATATTTTTGGAAAGGCTATTACCCATGCTATCCAAAAATGTATAAACTATGGTAATGCTAGCAAAATTGTAGAAGTTATGGCCATTTGAACATTGGTAAGAGATAGCGCCAAAATTACCTTTAAAAATTAAAAAAAAACTTTTAATTAGAATACACAATAATTAAATGCGCAAAAGACCAATTATTTACAGCAAAAGCAACTTATCAGCAGCGCAAATTAAGAAAATAAATGTTTGATATTAAATCTGTTTGCAAGTTGATTGCGCGAGTTGCAAAATACATAGCAGCAACACATTGCGCATAAAGAACATCGAGCGCATTTAGAATAGTGCCAGCATAGTTGCTGTTGCTGTTGTTGGTTATGTTGTTAATGGTAAAATGGCAAAATACACATTTCAAACAAATAAAAGTGCAGCCAATGTTTTGTACAACATGTGAGTAAGGTCTTTTCTTGTTGTTGCTGTTACTGTTGCTGTTAGTGCCATTATTTTTCTTACACAATTCAAGCTCGTTGCCTTTTATAACATGACAAAATATGTTGGAAATTAATTTCACTTGCAAGAAAATGCTTCACTTGACTAAATTAATGGCCAGTGTGCATACAATATAGTACACGTTGAAACAAAAACGGAAGACAAAAGAGCAGCAGCAATGGCGGCGGCAATAATAAAATGAGCAACTGCATGGCTGCAGTTGCGTGGAATTGAAATGGCACTTGTTTAAGTAAATATTTTTAAAGATTTTTTTTGTTCTATTTTATTTTATTTTATTTTATTCCACTTCATTTTAATTCCCATTATACTTGCAAGCAACTCTACGTATACCAATAACAAGCATTAGCAATAAATAGTGGCAAGTAATAGTAAGAGTTGCGTTTTCAATGCGCTTTATTTTAAGTATCACCCATATGCAAACAAACATGCACACACCTAAGATAGAGGCTCACACATACATTCTCAGTCATCCATACATACACACTCGTAAGTCATTTAGCTTTTGTGAGAAATCTTATTCTCTGCACTCGTTAAACTAATAAGGAAATGGTAACAAATGACATTGTGCTGCAACTCTGGTAAAAGCTTGAAACTTAATGCAGCCAACATTTATTGTTGTTGCTTGTATTAAAACAGAACTACATATGAGTTGTGCAGTTGTTGTTCTTATTTGGCTTACTAAGACTGACGCATAAGCTTAGTTGTAAGATTGCGTACTGCTGCTTGTGTTTTCACTACTGTCCTTGCTAACTGAACCTGCATCCTCCTTTGTCATGCTCGGAATGTCTGTTTTCTTAGAACTTGTATGTATGCATTAAAATTGTTTTTGTTAGCTTTTGTATGCATGTAAGTTTTATTGATAGTCATGTGCGAGTGCATTTTCGCAAAATCTTTATGTTAGTTTAGCTTTTTGGCAAACGACTTAGCGCTGCAATTTAAAATGATTTAAAGCCAAATATAAACCACTGAAGGTATCTCTGTGCTACTGTTGGAATATTGCACTAGGGCAGGTGAAACTTGTTTCTTAAAGTGACCATTTTAGTGAATGATTGAGGAAGTTTTACAAAAAATATTCGCGAAGGACTGATCTTCACGATTTTCAAACTCGCATATCTTAAGACGCGTACGAGATTTACTGTCATATTCATAATATAATAGCGCCACGATTTTGCAAAGTACAATTCTATACCTTCTTCAGTCTCATGTACTGAAACTTGCTTTCATTTAAAAGTCGGAAACTGCATAGACACCAAGCCACACACATCACTAAAAAAAACTTTAAATTTTATGCTCACTCACATTTGTAAGCCGCTGAATGCCAACTTTGTCACTCATACGCCACGTTGCACATTTTCATTTGGCTAAAACTTATCTTGCATAAAGACTTTGGTAAAATATTAAAAAAAAAAAAATCCGGTTCATAGGTATGGGACCTCCAGTCGGAAAAATCGAGTACTCAATAATCGATTTTTTTTGTTTAGAGATAATTCGATTTGAGAAGTATTGCTTTTTGAAGAAAATAAACGAATAATTCTTTTTCAATTAAATAATAATAATATGAGACTGATCGGTTTGTGGAAAGTTAAATTAAAAAAAAAAATCGATTTTTGTTTGTATATCGATTTTTTATGCTCAATAATTTTTTCCGATGAATTTGGAAAAGTATACTATGACTTCCCAAATCAAGTCAAAAACTCTGAAAAATTGTTTTGTTTATTCTAATTCTTATGATTTGTGAATCGAGTTTTCAAGAAAGTAATCGATTTTTTTGTGTTTAAAATTTTGAGACCAAACATTTTTATTTGATTCTTTAGAAAACATATATCAGGAGCACCTAAATAAAGTGAAAATAAGCCGCTAATCGTTTTTTTGGTTAACAGTAAAATAGATTTGTGAAAAATCGACATTTAAAGAAAATAGTCGATTAATTTTTTTGAATTTGAATTTGTATTCGACGTATTAGGAAATATATACTAAATATGAGCTCCTAAATCAATTGAAAATTACTTAGTAATCGACTATTTTGTTTTGAAATAAATCGATTAGGAAAAAAATCGATTTTTGGAGAAAACAATCGAAGTTAGATTCGATTTTTATACTAAAAAATTTTTATTTGTTGTATAAGGAAAAATAAATCACTGGCTTCAATAATAACTTCAAATCACGCATTTATCGATTTTTTTTTTGAAGAAAACAATTGATTTTGGAAGAACTTAATCGATTTTTGATTGTGTTTCGATTTTTTTGCTCAAAACCTTTTATTCGATTAATTAGAAAGCGTGTACTATAAAATTTTTAATCAATCAAAAATTAGTCTCTAATAGATTATTTTGTTTTGGAATAAATTGATTTATGAAAATTTCATTTTTAAAGAAAGTAATCGATTTCTGTCCACAATACAAAAAATGCCTCTCCGGTAAATTGACGATTTTCATATTTTATTATTTCAAAATCTAAGCTTACCAACAATAAAATCACTACAAAAAAATTAGTTAAGCAAACAAAAAAAAATTTATCGTTGATAATAAAAATCGATTATTTATTCACATTCATAGTTGTTGATACCTTTGGCCAAATTCTCATACGGCTTAATGTAAACACAAATTACGTGCTTTTATCTGTAAATTTAATGCGTTTCTCCTCTCGCATGCACAAATGCATACGCGCATACATACACATCTTCACACATACATACATACATATGTATGTATATGAGTAAGTATGCCTTCACTCAGTTGCTTACTCACTTTCATGGATTTAGATCATTTCACTTGGTGTTATTAAGTTAAAATAGATGACTTTAAATAAATCTTCATTCGTTTACAAATGTCTTCGAGACGCTGTCAGCTTGCATTTAGTTTGTGTCTTAGCTCGTATGCACATCTATCCGTATGTATATATTTTAGCAGCTCTATACCGTTTAAGTATGCTTGCATGTTATCTTTGCAGTTATCCTGGCATTGCATGATATTGCTACCACTTTTCCTAACACTCCTCCTCCTTCTTCTTCTTGATACAGGTCTTGGTTGCAAGCATAATGGTTGCCTGCAGCTGCTTTCATTCAAACGACTAGCTGTCCGACTTGCCTGACTATTTGCGGGCTCTCTGTGTGCCGCATAGTTTTAGGTTGATGAATTGCTGCGCCATAATTCAGACTCTAAAAGCTGTTACTCTACATGGCAACAAGCTGCTGTTGCATTACCGGCCTTTTGGTATGCTACTGGTTATTGTTGTTATATATATTGCTACACTTTCTTTCCCGCAAACTATACATGTATTGGTATACCCAGTAGTGCTAGGGGAAGCACTCTTGCTAACTTTCGATATCGAAATATTTGATCTTTAAAAATTTTTGCTTTTTCAAAATTTAAAAAAAATAATGTGGAAGATCACCCTCTTTCAAAATATTTGTAACGCCTCATTTTCGAAATCGAAACTACAGCACAACCCTAATAACAACAACACTCTGCTTATATTTGGTAAATAGGAAGGCACTCTTCGAAATAAAGAAATAAATAGTTGAATTAAAACAACTGTCATGTTCCCTTTTTCGACTTCGAATATTTCGAAGATAGCAAAAGTTGATGATTCCAAAAGCAAATAATGCGTAAATATAAATATTCAATAATTTCGATATCGAAAATATCAATATAAATTTATCTCAAGAATATATTACTAGGGAAATCTATAAAGTTGAAACAAAATAATTTAATAAAGTTAAGCTTAAACGCAAAAAAAAACGAAAATGGACATCACTAAATTTCGATTTTGAAAAATTTTCCAACCATGTTTTCTCCAAAATTTCTAGGCGCAATTTCTCCCTCGACGGAAAGTTTTGAGCATTTTATATGATACTTAAGGAAAGTGAGAAAAATTGTTGCATACTTTAAGGCGCAATAAAATTATTTCAATTCAGAGCATTGAACCTCACTATTGGTTATACTATTTATGCAACAATCAACGTTATGATGAGAAGAGAGAAGGAGAAGAGGAAGTTTGCAGTTGGTTGCCTTTGGGGTTTTTGTTGCAAAACAGATTTTTTAATTTCCTGTTGCTTAATTAAAGTGTACAATTTTAATGCGCAGAGTTGAATTAAGAAAATTAGATAAAATAGAGAAATATATTTGAACAAAACAAAGACACAAAAAAAAAAAGTACAAGGCAGGAGCGGTTGCAATTAAGCTAACGCAAAGTATGAATGCAAGAAACATTTGAAAAGCAGAAAATTCAAGCAAAAAAAAACATACAAAAATTCGGCAAAAAGTTGTTGCTGAAGGATAGAAATTAATAAAATATAAACAAAGCATTGCCCAAACACCAAACAGTCTCCATGTAGTTTGTGAAAATGAAATGAGCTCAAAAGTAGACACAGCGAATAACACAAAAGCACACCACAAAAGTGTGGCAACACTGTATAGCCAAAATCTGCAACCGCAAAATAACTATGTATTTATGTAAGTAATAACAAAGGCAAAATCCCTTGAAAGTACTTAATAATTGCTTTTGGTTTGTGAAAGTGCTCGTAAGCAGCTTAAGCATGAGATGGAAACAAACGAACAAACAACATAATTAATGAAATCGCGTTGCATAATTTTAGGTGCAGCTGCAGTTCACTTGTTGCGCATGATTATTTTGCAGATAATTTAATGTGAGATGTTGATTTAAGAATGTAAGGCGAGTCTTGGTAGTGAAAATAAAAATTTTCTATTGCGTTGGATTAAGAGAATGGGACGTCAAAATATACAGTATATCAGCTAAAAATTATTTTTAAGACGTAATATAAATGTCGGCAAACCAGAATGACTTGTAGTCTGTCAAAACAAATTTGAAATTTGTCGATGAATGCCCCATAGTTCTTAAGGATACTGGAGCCAAAGGCAAGTTTTTGCTAAGAAGGGTTGTCGGGCATGAAAACACGAAATTATGGAATATGCAGACCAACTAGATAAATATATTACAATACCAGAAGTTAGTAATCCAAAGCCACGCTGAGGGTTAAAAAATATTTATTTAATATAAACAAGCAGGAATTAGGAAACTAAATAGTTTATTTGACACTGGATTGATTACTTTCGATATAGGAAGGCAATTTGTTTGTAGTTTGCAGCAAAACGAACATAAGCCAACCTCATACATTTGGATAGAGAGAACCCGCTATTCCTCATTCAGAAATTTGGCATAATTTTGAAATCAAACACATTGTTCTCTTCAAAAAAGTTCAATGGTTTCTAAAAGGTCATACATTAAGAAAAAGTCAGTGATTTCAAAACCGTCATTCTTCTCTAAGAAAAGTCCTGGTTTCAAAACCGACACTCTTTAAAAAAAGAGCCAGTGGCTTCAAAACAAAAAAAATGTCAGTGGTTTGAAAAACATCGCTCCTGTCAAGAACAGTCAGTGGTCTCAAAAATGTAAATCGTTCGAATAAAGGTCAGTGGTTTCAAAACCGTCACTCGCTTCGGAAAGTCGCCGGTTCCATTTAAAGCCACTGGTTTTAAAAAGTAACAGTTTTCATCAGAAGTCACCGCATCTCAAGGACATTTCTTACGAAAATGTCAGTGTCTTTCAAAAGTCACAGGTTCCATTAAAAGATATGAGTTTCCAAAATTCAGGCAGAAACTTTCAATGGAACGAAAATACTGCTTCAAAAGCATCTTAGATCATCCCGGTTTCAATAAAGTGCGAACCCTTACTATCCAACTCCATATTAGTTAAACCC
The DNA here is from genome assembly GCA_951509765.1 of Sphenella marginata. Taxonomy (NCBI): domain Eukaryota; kingdom Metazoa; phylum Arthropoda; class Insecta; order Diptera; family Tephritidae; genus Sphenella; species Sphenella marginata. Next base: position 65,144,020 of record OX608083.1, read on the forward strand.
ACAACCCTGATAATCCACCTTCATCATCTTAATAGCTAATCAAATTCTAAAGTCATTTAATTGCCTTCTTGTGCAAACTCTTGGCTCATAAACGTAAGTATTTATATTACCTCGATAACCTTTACCAAAGCGCAATAATTTTGTAAGTTCTCAAAAGCCATAAAAAAGCGATAACAAATACAAATATAAAACTCGAAAAGCACCCAGTCAATTTTCCATGTAATTAATTTTAAAAGCACACTAATGGAAAAGTAATTCGCAAAGTAAAAGTGCAACATGCTGAGCACCCACCCATGGCACACGAAGCGGCGCAACCAGGTGTTAAGCAACTTTTGCGCCCACAAAGTGAAAAACTCAAAACATAAACGAACAACAAGAGCAACTACAAGAATAACCATAAAAACAAAATACACAACAAACAACGTCACTAACAGCCGCAAAGTAGGCAAAGCGGCACACAGTTTTGAGGCAGTTGCAGTTTCTACAAAGCTTTGTTGGCAATCAAACACAAATACAAACAAACAATGAAGCAGAGTAGGCGGCACGGCAAAGCTAAAATGCAAAACCCAAAGTTTTCACTGCATATTTGTTGGCCCTGAAATAATTTCTATTACTGTTATACACATTTTTTTTGTTGCTTCTTTTCAAACATTACTGTTACCTACTTTTCAGCGCATACCACATTTAGCGGTAAATTGCTGTAACACCAAAGGTCCGAACTGTAAATTGGGACGTTTTTTGAGAAATGGGCAAATATTGGAAGATAAGTAATGGATAAAATTTAAGGCCTGATAAATATAAAAATATATTTTACCATATGAAAAGGAAAAAAACAAAATTAAAACTTAAAAGCTTTGGAAAAAATCTGAAAAATTAATCAAAACCATTTTTTTAATTTCTCAAATTATACACCTAGGCATTTTAGGTTTCACTGATAATGTAAGCAAATTACCGTTAAAATATAAGAGCTTTTTTTTGAGCTTTTTCACAAACTGAAAAATTATTGTGCTTTTGTGAATGGCTTATGCCTATTTAATTCAAGAAAGCTGCTTACAAAAGTTGAATTTTACATGAAATGCAAGCTTTTTTTTAGCTTTTTCACACACAGCAAAATTATTGTGATTGCTTGAATGATTTGTTAGAAAACGTCTCAGATATGAAAAAACCTTTGTATGCATTATTTAAAGAAAGTTGTTTTAAAAAGCTCACTTAAATATGAAGTAGAAAGCGAAATTTCAAGTTTCTATAAGCTTTTTCACATACAGCAATACTATTTTGTCCACTTTAGTTATTTTTAGAACGCGTCGTAAAGATAAGAGAATCAGTTTGTGTTTCAATTGAAGAGAAAAGCTCGATATTACGTGAAATAGACAGTGAAAAAATAGCTTTTTTGAGCTTTTTCACAAATAGGGACAATTATTGCGTTTGCTTGAAAGGTTTATTAGAATACGTGTAGCTTTGAAAACTTCGTTTGAAAAGCTCAATGAAAAATACTGCAAACGAAAATTTTTTTAATTACTTGAAAGTGGTCCAAACGTCTCCTAATAAAATGGTATCAATCCAAATTGCTCAATTTGCCATGAAATGGCTCGCAGAAATTAAAAAGAAAAAACATGTTTCTGTCAAAGGATGGCAGCACTCATGGACCAGGCGAGTGGGAGGTGACAGTCCAAAGGCTAAAAAGTAAACATAAAAAAAATTTGTTTAATAAATATGCAATAACAACAAAGTACAAAGTTAAAACCATCTGCAGCATGGTAGCGGCAAAATAGCAAAGGCAAAGTTTCGTGTCGGATATTTGCATGAGTGAAGCAGTGATGAGAGCGCAAAAGGCTTGTGGCTCAGCCGTAGCGGCAATTGGTACACCAGGCGACGACGACAAAGTGGCAGAAGGACACAAAAGCATTGCGGAACACAAAGTGGAAGCAGGCATTTAGTTCATGGCTGACATGAAAGCTACGAAAGCTGACAGCGTTGTAGTAAATATGTATACAATTGGAAAACTACGTACACACACACATACACACACATTCATACACAAAAGCAGCTTTGTATATTTTTTTACTCGTGCAGGTATACCTGCTGGCTAACGCAGGCTACGTTTTGTTCTTTTCTTATTACTAGACTTAGGCTTTGCATATTTTCAGGCGCTGTTGTGAAAATATTTCTATAATAGAATGCTCGTATGTTTGCATGTATGTATGTATATATAAGCGCACAGGTTGTGGAAATTTGTTTAGCTCACACTGCATGTGTTTTTCCTTGCACGTTTCTAATCAAAGTGTTGAGCGTTGATTACTAATTCATTCGTCAACGTCAGCTTTGAATAAATATTGAAAAATGCCTGACATTTTTGACGCTTTTGTTAGTGTCATGTTGCATGTCTTTAGACACCTGCATGTGTTTTATTGAAGTAGAAAAATTTACAAGAATAATGAAATTGAAGTAGTTTAAATAAAAGGTAGTGTATTACCTATTTCCGATACTTCAAAATTTCAGAAAGAGATAAAATTGAATACGAAATATGATATGTATTTTTAAATAAATAAAAAAAAATTGTTTGGGAGTAAAAAAAATGTAAATCAAAAAATTAAAAAAAAAATTTTAATATAAAAAAAATAAGAAAAAAAAATTGTAAACATTTAATAATTTAATTTTAAGTAAAAAAAAAGTTGAAATCAAAAATTAAAAAAAAAATTATAAATAAATAAAATTGAAATAAAAAATTGGTTTGTAAATAGAAAAAAATGTTTCCTAATGATTTTTAAATAAATAAAAGTTAGTTTTAAATAAAAAAAAAATGAAACAAAAAAAATTTGTTGGGTATAAAAAAAATTAAAAAAAAATTTATTAAAAAAAATTTTCATAAATAAAAAAAATTAAATCAGATAAAAAAATCAAATAACAAAAGTTTATCAAATTAAACAGCACAACACACTAAATGGCCAGCGAAAAAAACCCTAAAGTACTTATTCACCGTTCAAACCAAATCGAATTCTTTAAAATTCGTATCGATTTCTATCCGGCATTTTCAGTTGCATTCCTTTCGCCCCACTGACTTTGTCCCCTAAAATCTTCTCTGCATGAAGCTTCATTAATAAAAATTCGTATTACTTTCACAACTTCAACTCGCTCCCTAAGCAAAGCAAATTTTCACTTTCGTGTTTGACATTAACTCCATTAGCAATTAACACCAGCTTGCATAGCAGCACGCAAAGCACACCGACGCAACTCACACTCTTAGTTCACGCAGTAAAATTGTGCACACAAACTTCAGTAAATAATTTCATGCCATTAACTGCAGCTCAAACCATTCATAATAAGCAATTTTGGCGCGTCATAAAAATTAACTTAATATTCTGTTTGATATTATTTGGCAGACACAGACACCGATTAGTTCAACTCATCCAGCTATTGTACTCATATGTAAGTATGTAACATACCCAGGTAGGTGTTATATGTATATATAAAATAATAAAAACGGAGAAAATCCTTTCGCAATGAAGCTCACATAATCGCCACCCTCATCGTAAATGCCTTTCCGTTGTCTGTCTGGCTGCTTGCTGCACCACTCATCCGCTACACTTTCACACTCTTCGTTGCTTTTACTACTCGCATATACTCGTATGTACATGTGTGTGTATGTTTCGTAGGTGTCATACTTGCTATGGATCATACTCATACTTGTATGAGTAACATTCCTTTGGGAATTGAAATCCATACCATTCAAAAAACATTTATTTACCTTGCTGTGCTTAAAACGTGTCTACCTTTGGTTATCTGTTTTTGTTGTTTTCTATATAGAAATTTACAAGCATGTCACATATGCACACACACACACACATACATCTACACATATTTGCATATTTCATTTAGCGGATTTCCATTAACACATTTGCATAAATATTTTAGCGTCATACTTAACTTTGTGTTCAACTTTCACGTTCTCACTTGAATGTATCCTTTGACTTTTGCTTAGAGCAGAAACTGTATTTACCCTTTTCTAACATGAGATTAATAATATATATGTACTCACGTTGAGTGTAACCAATTATGAGTGAACGATACAACAAAAAGCAAGATAGTCAGAAAAATACTAGTCTATAACTCGAATTTTCTCAATGGAATTGAATCACTCGAAAAAGTTGAAATTTTGTAGAAATTATTAATAGGAAGCGCCTAGACTTAAGTATTTCTAAAACTGCGAAATAGTCTTAACATGGACTTTGGCTGTTTTTCGTACAAATATTTAATTGCTTCTCCACCGAATTTCAACTTAGCGCTGCCACGCCTCCTCGATATATTGAAATAAGAAATTTTGAGTGAAATAGTGCTTTAAGCGATAGCAGATTTGTATGAAATCGGTTTCGTGGTATTTAGGGTCAAAGTTTGTTAGACAAGAAGTATATGTATAAATAAAAAATTTGTTTTAAAGTTTTAAAATTATTTCTTAAGGACCCTGTATTTCTTGCAAAGCTTAGGCATTGACTTGACTTTCAAAGAAGTTTTAAATTTTTACAAAAACTAATAGTTTTATGGAGTTGAGTAAATATTTCTAAAGCGGTTTGCTAAGATTACCCTATTTTTTGAAGTGGGCAATGCCACGCCTCCTTTTCTTAATTTATTGGGTTTTTTATATTTTTCTCAAGTAAAAGTATTGATCTACCCTCAAACATTTTTTAAAAAAACTTTGAATTTGTATGTTAACTTATACGTATAATTTTGAAACACTCTGCTATTGCTACACCCTGTATATTTATTGATTTTAAAGCGCAGACATTCAAGTTTTATTAAAGTATCAAACTTTAAAAAAATCAAAGCGTCTATCGATTCTTTTAGAGTTTGATAACGCATCTACTCAGATGAAACTTGTTATTATAAGTAGGCAGTGCCACGCCCTTTCATCAAAATCAATAGTTTTGATGTTATCTTTATAAGACATATTTTATTTTATTTTTGTTCCTACAGCTTTTACTTAAAAATAATTAGTTTTTGCACTTTTTTTTTAATTGTTAACTTTGACGATTTATCTTAAGGCACTCTGTAGCTGTTGTACCCTGTGCTTTTACTTTCAAAAGCTCAAATACTAGATTTAAGAATTTATTGGTTCAAAAGTTATAATTTTTGAAGAAAAAAAACAAGACAGATTATACGCTTGCCTGGATATAAACGGAGCAGTTTGCGGACTAGTTGTTGTTGGATTTCGCGTTTTAAGAGCTTTCCTAAACAGTATCGGCCTCTGTTCTACAGTCTAAGCTGCGGTCTGTTGCTCGATTCACTTACTTTAAAAGCGTTTTGTTTACAACAACAATTTATTTCTGCATAAGTTGAAGCTCCTCTCTCGGCTTTCGATGTATGCTCACAAAGCACAAACAAACGTAGAGACACAAAGGCGGTTGTTGTAAATTGTCTACGAATAACTTCGCTATCCTTTACTAGTTTTAGTCTTGATAGGTATTTAAATTTTTATACAAATATTTTTATGTATATATATATTCAAATTTATGTTAATAGATGTCGTGTTATGTATAACATGTTTTTTTTTACAAGAATTCAAAAATCACTAAACGCACTAATTTCATTTGCATCTTTCATTAGACTTAATCCTCAAATTAATTAGACTGTTTCAAAATATTTTTAAGTTTATTCAAAAACGGTCTATTACGCAATTTCATTTCACAACGCCCTATGTTGTTATTTTATATTATTTCTCTATTTATTTTTTATTTTCTAATTAATTTGTTGTGTTTGCTTTTTTCCCTCTAACCTTACTCAAGAATAAGGTGCCACCTTCCATTGACAAACAAAATGTTTGCTCGAATCAGTAACAGCCTCCAGTGGATTTTCAACTGTATTCAAACTCTCAGCTGTGTTTATTCAGAGACATTCAAACGCTGTTACGCAATACCGTATTTTTATTACTATGAAAATTAATTGCTTTGATGGAAAGGGCGGCGCAGCTAATTAGTGATGGGAAGGCACTAGTTATGCTGTTTAGTTTAAGCAGGGATGACTTTCATGAAATTAAGAAGGAAATTAAGCTTTTCAACCTCGTTTCAACTACTACATTAAACAACGGTTTATGGAAGAGAAGAAATCTTTTAAAACTAAAAAAGTTAATAAAGTAAAGGTATCTCCTTTCAAGTGAAATACATACATAAAAGTCAAAGTTTAGCTTGTTGTCAGGAGATGACGCCAAACAAAGATATTCTAAAGAATTCAGTTTTAGTTACTACAAACTCAAATTAAAAAAAAAAAAAAAATATAAATAGAAAACAAAGAGAAAAAAATCTTTTGCCATATCAAAGCACTTTACTGTCACAAATATCTGAATGCAAGAAATTTACCTTCGAGCAGAGTTAAGATTATATTCCAACCGCAGTTTGCATTGTAGACTGCTACTGGCGGCATAAGTAAATTCAATTATCTGTGCAAATATTATGCAAATAGTAAAATCTTATAGCCAAAAGAAGCTGCAGCACACACACACACACACATTCAACAAAATCTGCATATCATACAATGAAATAATATCTCATGCCACTTTGACTGCCATGCCATTTCCCACACTCAAAAACCCCACTTCCATGCACTTATCAAATTCAAATTCAGACATGTCTGCGATTTAAATTGTGCCGGCTTTGAGTAAAAGATTTTGGAGACGCGAAAATCGACAGACAACATGAATGACAATATGAAGATTGGTACAAATTACGTTGTGCATAACAAGAAGTTGATGAAAAAGAAGAAGAACAAGCAAAAAGGATATTTAGGCAGTAAGTAATTGAATGCGAAAATATAGGGATAACGGGTGGAAGAGAGAGAGAGAGAGTAGGGAGAGGGTAGGGGTGGCGATGAGAGCGTTTAAAGTGGTAAGGGCATTTGTCGTGTTTTTGCTAGTGGCATTCAAGTAGCGGTAAAGGGTAAACGGCGCATGCATGTTTGAGCTCCTAAATGTATGCTAACAAAAATCGGTAAACTGTGATTGTGGTACGCTGGTACCCTTTCAACTATAAGTGGTTAAAAAACTGGTTAAAAAGTGTGTGAATAAAAAAGTGGTCAATTTTATTTAGAGAAGTGTGCTTTTATAGCATGTTGAATTTGCTACGCCATGCATTTCTGAAACTGTAAAACATTGCATACTTTTAGGCGCTGCGGCTTTAAAAGCCATAGTGTGGTAGGCTTCATATCCAAGGTGAATACTAAAAAAAAAAGTGGGTAGTCATGGTTGTTACCCTCTACGATTGCTTCAAAAAAAGTTTTGCGCTTGTAAACCCAACAGATTTTGTGGTTAAATGGCAAGCAATGGCGCTTTTAGCTATTTATGTTTGTTGTTGGATTTTACAGTGATTTTGGCAATTTTTTTTGTTCACTTTTCAGCCGCTTTCGTGTTTGCATGTTTCTTGTGTCTCCGCTACTTTCGTGTTGCCTAAGGATTCGTGCGCTAGCGTATGTGCTACCAAACGGAAACGGAAATAGAAGCGCGAGCGAGTGGCGTGTAAATGGGTTTGGCATTGCAATTGAACTGTCGAATTTTTGCATGCACAACACGATGATGATTTGGTTGCTTAAACTCAGGCATGTGAAGTGTGTGTGTATGTGTGTGTGAGTGTGTATGCTATTGCGTGTTTGTATTCGTGCAGGCATTTTTCTTCGCCACTTATGCAAATTCGATAACGAAAATGTTTTTGAAAATTGAAAATTACTTGCTACTTGTCGATTGAATTGGTAAGCAAATGTGATAGGGAGAACAGCTGAAAGTTGGAAAGTGCAAAAATGCATGAAAAATGAGGGAAAGGCTTGCTCATTAAATATTTCTCACAGAGTGTAATCATAGGTTTGCGTTTGCTTTTGTAGTCCAAAATGGTTTTCTAAAAAAGCATTTTTAATGACTGCAATAGCCTAATAAAGTTTACCAGCATGCATTCGGTTAAGTTCGATGGTGTGAAAAAACCTTCAAGGGTCAGTCAGGCTGCTAGTAGATACTGGAGCCGAGTTCATTTATTGGCTGCCACAAGATGCTAATCTGAGTCGACATTCAGACTTGTCTCTTGAACAGATGTGAAATATCTTTCCCTTGGTTAGTTTAGCAGACATCCACTGCTAGTATATTTCGGGCAGCAATGAAGAGAATAAATCACTCAATGGAAGAAAAGAACTTTGGAATTCAGAAGTGAATATTGCAGATATGGCTGCAGAGACGTGCGAGTTAAGCTGTCTAAGCATTGGTATCGATAAAATAATAGGTTGAACTCTTACCTATCCACTCTAAGGTCAGACTATCAGAATATTTTCCCGGCATATCGTACGTCTCCCATGCCGAAAAATATAATTTTAGCTGCTCGGAAGAAGACTCTTCTACTCACAATTTCACTTTGGTTCAAACCTATTGGAACTGCAATTATTTCACCCTCGACTAGAAATCGATAAGGTAAATTACTATCACAACAATATCAACAACAACATGAATTTTTAGCTTTCGTTTGCCAAAAACAAACTAAATTTGATTGCTTCACATATATGTATGTATATCTTTACTCGATTCAATCAAAAATATCAATTTCTAATCTCCTTCTACAATGCCTATCAATTGCCAATCATGAAACATACCAAAAATGTCATGTAACCATTTATATGCCTCTCAATATTTGACAGCTCAATACTACCAACAATAATATAATATTATAACCATGAAGTGTAATATTACCCAAAGGGCGTTTATTATAATATCAGCAAAACGAGAAACGAAAAAAAAAATAAAAAAATAAAAAAATGCTGAACTCACACTAAATATTCTAGCAATGTTGATTTCTATAATTCATTCACACATCAAACTTGCGCTGAAGCGTAAACGAGCAATAAAACACATTGAAATGAATGCGCTGAATGTCAATTGCAAGGACTTGGTCGATGGCAAAGGCTAGGCGAGTAGACTACAAGGACGATGGTGGATAGACAGCTAACAGACGGTAAATAAGGGAATGAATGGGACGTTGAAGGGGAAGAGGCTAGCAGAGGTGGTGAAATAAATATGAATATTAAAAATACCAACTGTAAACAAAGGAACTAGTTGTGAACCACTTCAAAACTAGTATGAAAATTAGGCGCAAGAAATCTGCTCTGCGAATAATTAATAATATTAATTTGGTCTGGCGATGTCCTAAATTGCATGGTAGATAAGTACTCGTTTCACGTGGGAGAGGATACATATTCAAACTCTTGCCTTGAAAAAATTAAATCCGAAAAATAAGTTCAACTGGAAATTGAGTGTTCTAGAAAATATTTAATTATTGTTAAAATACTCTTCCAGTCTAGTTTGATTTGAGCTAAATAACCCTAGTTATAAACAAATATATTTTCCCAGCAGTTTCACGTTTCTCTGAAAGCTCTTTATAAGCTTATGACTGTGGCAAACTCAGACAAACAAATCATACACATGATTTCATCGCAAATCAACTTGGGAATGGATGCATCAATTCGCGTAGCAGCAAAATTAGACTTACTTACAATTTAACTGAGCGGTACGTGGCATGTGAGGGCGATGCCAGAGCTTGAGCAAAAGATGGATTTCAAAGAGCTGGCATATCAAAGCATTTACATGTGACATGCCACAGAAATATATGAAATACGGGCTAAACCCGCATAATACGTGTGAGGGATTTATACGAGTATTGACAGCAGCGAAGTCAAAGATAAACTCTTAAGTAAATGCACATTCATAAAGGTGTCTGGTATGCTAATACGTTACAATTACATAGTTGAAGGCACTCTGCGCTTTGCGTGATGATGACTTAGTTGTCGGCGAAGGGGATGTGATATTCGCTTTAGGTTGGTATGCATTCATTGTTCGCGACTGTTACTGAGGTTAAACAACTTGTTTAATTTTAACCGATTTTTTACTTATGAAAATTTCAATTATCTTAATTTTATTTGTTTAGCTTAATTTAGTTTATTTTAATTTATTCTATTTTATTTTATTTTTTTTATTTTATTTTATTTTACTTTATTTTTATTTTATTTTATTTAAATTTATTTTATTTTATTTTATTTTATTTTATTTTATTTTATTTTATTTTATTTTATTTTATTTTATTTTATTTTATTTTATTTTATTTTATTTTATTTTATTTTATTTTATTTTATTCGATTTTATTTTATTTTGATTTGTATATCTCTTAAGCAATCTTATTTCAAGTTGTTTCTAAAAATATTTACCTCAACGTTTCTTAGGTAAACATAAATTTGTATATATTATTAGACTTACCTTGAATCAATGTGATTGAGCCGATCCAAACGATTCAAATGTAATTCGCGCAAATGGAAAAGATTCAGAAAAGCCACCGCCGGCAGTTGAGAAAATCGATTACCGCTTAGTGATAAGTAAGTAAGATTTGATAACTTCGAGAGCTGCTGTGTAGGCACCATCTGTAAGAGTGAAGACATATTCAAATTTTTAGTAAAATATTCGGTGCTATATATTATTATTGTTAATATAGTCAATAGTACGAAAACCTAATTAAAATACATCTTATATCTAAAAACTAATATCAATATAATACTTTTTTTTTAAAGGCCAGTTTGTGATTTACTCTATTTACCCACTTGACCATATATTGAGTTAATTTGTTTAGCAAATTAATTTGAATTGCATTAGTTTGTGCTGTAGGGTGTAAGTTGTTGTGTTTATATGTAAGTATGTTTAGTTGTCATTATCTGATTGATTGCAATGCAAATTGTATTTGAACAGCTTACTCCATTGTGACATACAATCAATGTAATATGATTAGGGATGATTAAGATTTTGATGATGAATATTTTGATTGCATTTCCTAAACAAATAATTATGCATATGCAAATAGGCTGGATATTAGGAAAATAGCAAAGCAACAGTTGCGATTAAAATTAGTTTGAGAACTTGTAAATAACACACTAAAGTATTAAAATCTTAAATAAGCTCAAAAGAATTTCATTGCTCTCGAGAAATTTGATTTTAGAGATATTTAAAACGTTACTTTATTGGTGGCATGCATTTTTATTGTGTTTCTTCATTTCTGTTCAACTCAGAAAACTGAATAATATTTCTTCAATGCGAATACACAAGCAATTTTTTTTTAATAGAAAAGAAAACTCTTCACATGACCCTGCCCAGTTTAGTGTAAAATAGGAAAAATGCTGTACGAAAGAAATTCAATATATCACTTTTTACCTTACTTAAGCTTTTTTATTCGCTACTTAAATACGAGAACTATTCATCGATTTCCATTTAGCCTTCGAATCATGCATAAGCATGCAATGTCAGAAATATCGTACCTCATTTATCTTGCAAGCATTAAGTGCACAGCTTTTTACTAAGCGAGCACCTTTAAAAGAGCAACCAACACAACAACAACAAAAACAGCAAATACAATTTCAATTCATAACTGCTATCGGTGATGGCATTGCACGTACGTAACTACTTATTGCATGACATGGGTAATGGGTAATGGGTAATGGGCAACACAGCACACTTCAAATGTAGAAGGTAAAGTGGTTGCGTATACGCCATGGTGTACGTTTAGTTGAATGGAGGTTGAGTATGGAAAATCTATCTACATACATATAACCTTGCATAGTTTATGAGTGTGTGTAGAGAGTGTGGGTTTAAAGTGTTGTTCTTGTTTTAAATTTTGATAGCTTGCATCCATAAAAAAATTATTGAATATAAAAAAAAATCGGAAAAAAACCTATCCACCCAACAACCACAAAAGAGTTCTTACTTGAAAATTGATTTAAGTTACAATCTTGGAAAATTTTATATCATCAGTGCTATTATGCGAGCATTCCACAAATTCTTGCTTTAAAAATCTCATTGCTCTTCATCCACATACATATCTGTAGTAATTCACTTTTTCTATGAATTTCGCTTAATATTTTTAATAGTGCACTCACTTACTTTTAGTATTTTTATTATGCATTTTTATTTTTGCGCAAAAGTACTGCCAACTAACGATTTTTGCTATTTCATGTCTGTCACATACACGCGCCCCTCATTCCCATCAGCTCTCGCTCTACTTTTGCGTTTTCTCAATTTATATTTCTCTTAAGATCTTTAGTGACTCGATTTATGTGTAAAAAATTAATCTAAAATGTCGTACTTGTGTATATAAAACAAAACCCAAAAGGAGGACGGCTTAGAGCGGAAAATGCCTTTGAATAAATTTTTTTTCATTGGTTAGTTAAAAGAGGGTATGTTTTATCACCTGCGATACACCTTGATAGTACTAAAAGGCAGACCTCGATTTAGGACAGGCACTAGCCTAATTTAAAGGCGCTTAGTACGAGATGAACATAGCTTCCGAATTCTGTTAGCTAAATGTGTATAGCTGACCTTGACTGGTCTCTTTTATTTCAGCATGTTCTATGAAGGGTCTAGTTGTACCTTATTATACGCTAACAGGTACGAAAGGCCTAATCCACTCTCTACCCAAACGGGTACCTTTAACTCCTAAAAGTATACTACGAAAACTAAAGTTACCTTAAACCCCTACAAGTATGCTACACAAATAATACTTTAAAAAATTCCACTCACCGTCAAATTATTATCAGCCAAATCTAAATGCTTCAACGTTGTCAATCCCTCGAAGGCACTCAAATCTAGCTCTGATATCACATTGCCTCTCATCGTTAGCAACATCAATTCACGCAAACCATCAAAACTATCATTACGCACATATTCCACTAGATTGTCTGATAAATCGAGCGATTTGAGCGCATGCAAATGTTGCAAATTATTCGTTGGCACATCCAAAAGTTGATTATTTTTAAAAATCAATATCTCCAAAGATAACATATTACGAAAACAATTATCCTCCAAACTGACAATATTATTATTTGTTAAATCAAGTTTGATGAGTGCTGTCAAATTGCTCATAGCACTTGGATGCGCCACATCAATACGATTATAACTCAAATCGAGCACCAACAAATTACTCAAACCCTTGAAGGCATCCTTTTGCAATGCGCTCACCGAATTACGACTCAAATTCAAAGTGCGCAATTCTTTTTGATATTCGAAATTTTTCGAACCCAATGTTTCGATAATATTCTGTGATAAATCCAATACTTCTAATTTCATATAGAATGGCAACGTAAATTCAAGATTACGTATTTTATTTTGTGTTAAATTAATATATCTGGTTTCGGGATTCAATTGTATGGGTACATCTTCGAGCGCTGCATCCACACAATATGCACGACTATTGGCATCACCGCTGAGGCATTGACATTTGCCAGGACAAAACGCTTGTGTGTGCGTGATGTGCATGCTAAGTAGCGCGAGCGTGAAGGGTAGCAGTAGTAGGGCGGAAGTTGTGTTTATAAGCGTAGGTGGAGCGCGTCGTGGCTGCTTTGTCGAGTGTGGCCTACCTTGCAGTTTTCGGTGGTTTGTGCTGTAGTTCAGTTCATATGATTTTTTTGTTCTATTCTTCGTCCATCTTACTGGACTTGTGGATGCACTTTGTCTCGTCATTGCATGGCTTTTGTAGTTTGTTGGATAGCGAGCGTTTGTTGCGCGTAATTTTGCCATTTTTTTGGATGCTTTTTTTTTCTGGTTAACTTTCGCTTTAACTGCGCCTTGAGTTTAGCTGCATAATGTGTGCGCTGGAAAGAGAGAAAATAAAATGATTTATAAGATTTAAAGCACAAACGTTTTTAATTAGAAATATTTAGAAATTGAAAAATATTTAATAAATACAAAATTTTTAATAATTAAAAAAATTTTTGGATTTCGGTTTGTCTTCTGTAAGATTTTATAGCATGCCCAAAAATCTAATCTGAAATTATTATCGATTTCAGATATATTAAGGCACTCTATCTTTTTTCCCCTGAGTATTATCTGGTGCGCCTAAAGCTATGCAACATCTCTCGAACCGCCCAAAGTGATCAAGCACCTATCCCAGCAACCATGGCAAAGCAACCCTGTGGTGTTAGAAGCTTTCATACCAAACATTTACAAATTTTTTATTAAAATTAAGGAAATTTGTCTAGCAAACCAAAAGCGCCTAAAAGTATACAGGTTTTGAGATATCCCATATGAACACCGAGAAGTAGTTGCAACCCGGTTGAAAAGTGAAACTCTCTGAACAAAATTAGCCACTATTTTAGGCGACTCACTGTCAGTGCAATTGTTTACTCGTTGGTAGCTGGAGGTGTAAAAAAGTGCGGATGTGGCGGACATAGTAAAAAATATAGCCAGCTTTTAGGCACTAAAATCTTTTTTTAATAAAATGTCTCTCGCCCACAGAACTAGTAAAGTTAAAGCATTTAAATTTAATACTAAAAATCTAAAAAAAAGACTGTTAAGCAAAATCTGAAAACTAGTAAAACTTGTTCGTGAAATGTATTAACTTTTCGTAGTATCAAAAGCTCCAACAAAAGTTTCGGACATTGTACGCATAAATATTTATAAATATTTAGTATTTATACATTTAAATGTACATACATACATACACACGATACAGTATAGAATTGTTTGAAAAACTTTTAATCATACACCAAAAGCACAACTAAAAAAGCTCATGCATAATTCGAGGGAAAATGAATAATGAGATACAGGGCGTATGAGCAACATGAAATGCCAAACGAGTTATAAAAAGTTGAAAAAAAAAACAGTCAAAGACAACAATCTCATATGTAGTATGACCATATTTTATTCAAGGAAGGAAAATGAAATTTCTCTGGATCGAGTTAATGATAGAAATATATGTACATAACCGAAATGCTGAGATGCGTAACGAAAAATTCATTTGAAATAAGTTGAAGGGAATCAAATACAAAGAGCTTAAAGTGAAAAATTTCAAACGAATTTTGTTGAAAAATATTACAGCCAATTGCGCACAGCGTTGCAATTTGAACTTTTCAAAAGCGTACTTTTTTCCGTGTTGTTATTGTGCGGCATTTTTTCAAAGCTCTATCAAAAACGCTTTGACGTTGCACCACGTTACATAAGCTGTGTAGTTTTGGGTTTTTTGTTTTATTTTTTTTTTGGTTTCCGCTTAGACGGCAGTTTATTGAAACAAAAGTCTTTAGCTCACTTGGGACGCGTGAAACTTTATTGAGTGCAAGGTTTTTTAGCAGCACTTTTTTTAGGTTTCATTGGTGGCAAGTTTTTCGAAATTTTTTGTGGAATTTTTATTTGAACTTTTTTTGGTTTTACCTTTGTAGCTTTTTACGTTCTTTCACTTTTACCACAAAATTTTGTGAATTTTATTTCTGTTCGTTTAATTTACTCTTTGCCATAACTCATACGCCAGAGAGTAAATTTGTGCGCTGTGACTGTGTTAAAAGCTGCTTTTTGGCCAAACATGAGCATAAAGGTGAAAGTTTACTATTTGAATTGTGGCTGATTAATGTAAGGATATGAATGTAGCTGTGCCTTAGGTAACGTTTAGATCCTGGCAGCTAGCAAGGGGTTATACAAATTTGGAAAAACAATAATTTTGTTCGGAGTTGTTCCTTTTTAATCATCGAGAAATTTTGATACAAAAAATGCTATTAGGCTAGGATGAATCCGGGATGATGAATACCAATTTTGATTTTAATGGGTATATTTTATCCCTAAAAGGGTAGCATCGAACATATCCCCTTTGTTCTCTTGCTGTCTGACAAGTTTACTTTCAACACCTATAAGCAGGCAATAGAAATTAAAATCGACTCATCCCAACTGTGCCTAAGACGAAAAAGTTGGAATTAACTGTAGCTCACTGTAGATGAAAGCTATTGATCCTTGATCTCACTTTCTAGAGTTCACTTGCATGATTTTTTATAAGGTCCTACCACTTTGAGGAATATAGAATGCAGGCGTTGCATACTTTTAGGCACCGTAGGTGATAGTACATATGTATTTCATAAATATACTTTGTTCTTGGTATTAAATTGAAACAATTTGATCTGGTGCTGAAAGATCAGACGATTACGAGAAAAAGTTTGGGTAGGGGATAGTGCATCTTAAGTGAAGGCCTAATTTATATAACCATAACCTATGCATACTTTTAGGCACAATTGATATTATTTTAGAGGTACGAATTACACTAAAATTATGTATGAAGGAATATGTGCTGCTGTATGCATCGGACATTTGAAGAAAAAACTAAGGCTTTTCTAAATATTCAAGAGATATGGTAAAGGATATTGCATACTCTAAGGCGCAGTATTTTTTTTTTAAATTCAGACTTATGGACATCCCAAGAAGGTTCAAATTGTAACCCTCTGACTAAGGCTTTAGAAACTTCAGTGCTAAATTTAAACTGCATCTGAAAAAATCTATTTTCTTCGTCTCCTATTAAAGCAACTTTAAACGAAATTTGAAATAACAAAATTTCTAAATTTGTGAAGATTTTCAGCTGAAAAAAATATTTCTATAATAAACTAGATGTATGAGACAGTCATACTTGTCAACAATTCTACGAAATACAGCTAAATTCGCATTCCCATTTCAAAGACTTATCCCGGCTTTGTTGAGCATTAGTAACGTTGCGCGCTTTTAGGCGCAACAGAAATGTGAACTGTATTAACTGTGTAAAACCAAGTTGTCAAGAGGTGCAGCAAAGCAATTTGCGTAAGCTGAGCAATAAGCAATAGATCAGCAAAATGAAAATAAACAAAGAACAGTATGAAGAGAAAATAAAGGATATAAGTACAAGTGAACTCGAAGTAAGCACTTGTGTGGAAGAAAGTAAATGTAAGGGGAAAAGGGAAAATTGCGCAAAAGCTTAATAGAAAAAATAAAGCTGTGGAGAAGAGCAAAAATAGCATACAAAAAAAACTTGTTAAAGTATAGTAAGAAATTTTAGGAAAAGTTCGCAACGGAAGACATAAAACGAAAGCAACGGAACGAAAAGAAAGATCGTAGAAAAAATTGTGACGCAATGTATGTAAGTGTAAATCCACGTGGAATTTGAGCAAAAAAAAAATATCCAGTAATATTTGCCACGTGTCACACGTGCTGTGGCATTTTCAATTTTCCACCAAATGTCGCCCTGCTTCGCTGGAATTAACTTTTTTCCAAGGAAATATTGAAAGTGCAAGCTGACAAGCTCACAGCTGAAGAGAAAACAATCAGCACAAAAACAAAATGCAAGCCAAAATTTCTTGGCTAAAAAATGTCGAGAGAAGTTTAAGCAGCGCATAAAGGAAATGGCAACAAAAACGCTTGAGAGCTTCGTCGTTACTATTGACATTAGCTAAAACGCTTCTAAGCTGACTGCTGCTCTTGAGTTTGATGCGAAAGTCAAGAAAAATGGCTGCTAAAAGAATTGAAATTCTTTGGGATCTTGCTATATTAAAGTTGAATGCAAATCCTTTGTGTCACACTGCTACGTCTACATTTCAATTGCAAATTCAAGCGAAAACTTTCAATTGTTTGAAATCTGGTTTATCTATTGCTTGTACTTTTACTTAATCCTCTGCTTCTTTCTTTACGGCACTTTTATTTTTCAAAGCATTTAAAGAAAATTTTAACTAAAACCTTAGGTATGAAGTTGCTGGAAGCCGAAATAGCGAAGGTTTTATGTAACCTGATAATCAATGTTTCCGTGATACACACGTAGAAGCAGAAAAAGCTTTTTAACCAAATTTCGACCCAAGCTTTCATAAAAGCATGTAGAAGAAAAGTTACCAAATCACTTTAGTAAAGCTTTCTGAAATGTTGATCAAAAAAAGCTTAACAAAAATTTTTAACAAATTTTTATAAAGCGAAAAGAACTTTCTCAAGCTTTTATGAGCCTTGTACTTTATTTTAAAATTCTATGGAAAATAAATTTAGGGGAGCATATCAGAATATGCAAATAAATGTTTTGAAAAAAATAATTTTGAGAAAGCTTTTAAAAAGACTTTTCCCCGTTAACTTTATAAAAGCTCATCCAAAGTACCTATGCACGACTTAATAAGGCTATAAGAAGCTAATATTTGGAACTATGCAGAGAAAGCTCTTTAATTGAAAAGTTTTTCAAAAGAGCTTTTATTTAAAATATATTTTCAACTATTTTAAAATTTCTACAGAAAAAATATTTGCGTGACAGCGCTCAAATTGCACAAACTTGTTACCTCTAAATTCTGGCCCATGCACCTCGTGTCAGCCCAACCAACTCCCAGCATCACTAAAGGCCTATTAAATAAAATTTTTATTGCTGGAAAATTATGTGAAACTCGTCGAAAGTGAATGACTATTAGTTTCCTGTGTGCGTATGTGTGGGAGTCTTTATGATACCCTTAACACAAATTTAGACTTAAGTGTGTATGCATGTGAATTCATTTATATTTTATGTCATTTCTTGGCAACATTCTAAATTTATGACAAAGTGAATTTTAAACTGTTGGGAACCTTGCTTGGCTGTGTGGCGTTATTCGTCTTCAAAAGTAAATGAGGCATTTGGCTTTTAGCGTTATAACACCTCCAGGTGTGTGCTGCGGTCTTCTCCCTCCCTCCCTCGCTTTCACTCTATTGCTTTCATAATTTTTTTCTTTTTTTTGTTTCTCAATAATTAAAATGCTAATATGAGCAACTTATTTAAATGTCAATTAATAAACTTTCTTTGTGATTACCGCAGCTTTGTTGAAATTTAATTATCAAAAATTTATCACTTCGCGCTAACTTGGCAAAGTTTATGGAATTTGAAAGTGTGTGCTATTTTTTTGAATTCTTAAGATTTTCGAAATAATTTTTATTTCTTGTTCGCATGTCGCCCCATGCATAAATTTTTCAAATTTTCATCTACAAAATTTGTTGCTTTTCATGTTAGTTGGTTGCTGTTTGTGCAGCGACAGTTGTCCTCTTATTGTTGTTGCTTAGATTTCACTTTTGCGTGGGTGAAGTCTTTAAATTTCTGGTATTTAAATTAAAAATGTATTAAATTATTGTTTTAGTTTATTTTATGCAGGTTGCTTGTGAAATTTCTTGAAGAATGTAGAAATTTGTTTGATATACTTTTAAAAAAATTTTTAAATTGTAATAAATATTTAGTAAATACTTTTATTTGTTAATAAACATTAGATTAGTTAGAAGTGATACAAGACATTCCTCAAATATTTCTTGCATGCCTTTTATTATTTATTGGCGCCTTAAAGAGCTTTGCGTTTAAATAAAAATAAAAAAATAAATGAAATAAATAAAATAAAATGTAATGAAATGAAATAAAATAAAATGAAATAAAATAAAATAAATAAAAGTTAAAATAAAAAAAATGCTGGCCCTATCGTCCTTCCTTTTAATGCACCCACGCAATCAAAGATCCAACGAAGCATTAAGTAAAACTTTCTATATGCACTGATTAGCTAGAATCTTTGTCTTTTAGCTTATTTAAAAAATGTGCCCAAGTAGACAGGCCACAGCGGAGTGGGGCGAGAATTAAGTGAGAAGGCAAAACATACAAAAAAAAAAAAAGATGAACTACTTTAATCCATACATTGCAGCCAGTCAGCCAGACAGCCAGCGAACTACCAAAGTCAGCGACCAGACCCAGGCCAAATAATTTGCTCAAACTATTCATAGCTATGTCTACAAGTCTGACATTCACTCGTGGCATGTTGCACTTAAATACTAGATAGTGCAACAATGACGATGCTGACAAAATGAATTTGCAAAAGTCTCAAAAGAAAAAAAATATCAAGAAAAATTTGTGCGAAAAATGCAACCGCTACAGTTGCACCAAGATTTTTCTGCTCTACACCTTCAAATAATTGTTTGCTATTTTTGCGTGTCGCCAACATCATCGGGTACATGCAATGCCATGCGTGTGGCAAATGTATTGCAAGAGTGTGACAAGTACTAGACGTGTAACACAGACATCTATTGTGTCTGCAACAACTTTGCAATTCTTCTGCTTTTTATTTTTGTGTTTTAAGAAAATTTCTCGCAAATTTGAATTTTGGTTGCTTGTGTTTTTGTTGTTGTTGCTTTGGACATTGTCATTACAGCATAAATGAGTTGAGTGTCGCACAGTGACAACAGCAATAATGTTTGGTTATGTTGCAAGTACAAACAAGTACAAGTATGTTGTTGTTGTTCTTGTTGTTACTGTTGCTACTTGTTGTGCTTTGTGCCACACTTCTCCACGGCGATGTCATTGTTCGCTTATGTTATGACGCGTGAAGAGCAAGCAATAAAAAAATATTAAATTACTTAAAATTCTGCATGGGGAATTGGCAATTACTTACTGCACACAGATACACACACATAAACATACATACATAGTATAAACATACATATGTATACTGTAGTCGAATTGTTGCATTTAAAATAAAAACAAGTTCAAATACGGAAGCACTTGAATAGTGACATGCGGAATGCTGCATGGAAATTGATGGATGATACACAATATATCTGAGGCTTTTCCAGCGCTAAGCAAACATGCGAGTGCTTTTTGTGCTTTCTTGAGCTTACATCAACTTAGCGAAGATTTTATTACACAACTAATTAGAGCTTTCAAATAGCTTTCAAGCTTTAGATATACATATAAGTTGAAAAACTAGCAACAAATGAGCAAGTGAACTCTCACCTCTGCCATTGATCTAGTTGAATGATTTTTTACTAATTTTACTCCAACGCTTTTGAAACTTTTGAACTTTTAGCAGCTTTCAACTCAGCTTTCCAACTGCCACTTTTAGTAGCTCCAATAATGTAATTATAACAAAGTTGATTTTTATCGGAAATTTCTATCGGAGCTTTTGTTGAAGTTTTTCAACAAAAATATTCTTAACACCGCTTTTCATTTTCCGAATTTGTAAAAATGAAATACTTTATGAGCTTTTACTGTACTCTTTGCAAATATCACTGAAAAAATATTTTAAAAATATTCAAAAAGCTCACAAGTAACTATAAACATCTATAGTATAAGCTTTTACAGAGCTTTTTATATTTGAGTGATCACATTCAGGTTAAGCTTCTAGGTTGTTGCGACCATCACGCTCAGATCTTTTATCTCGTCTTAAGTTAAAAAAAGGTTTATATTTTTCACATCCTAAAAAGTCCTTTCGCATTCACCAAAACTCTTTTTTTCACTTGTAGAAACCGGAATTTAGTGAACATCACTTTGAACTTAACCTTAACCTAACCCAACTGGTTTGAAGAACAAAAAAATTGTAAAACTGTTAATGCACTGCTTTAGTTGCCAACGCGCCAGATTGTCGACCTACTGCTTTTAGCGTCATTCGAAAAAAATAAAATAATATTAAAACAAAAAATTACTTGCGGCAGTGCATTAGTGGTGTGGCCCAAAAAATCAGCGTGAAACAACTAAATTGCGTCCTAGACGTAAAAAATTGGCTGCAGCAAATGAACTTGCAACAAAAAAAGCGCTATAATATCTTTACACACATACATACATACGAGCACATGCATCCGTGGCTGACCCATTTGATGCCAACAACGTTTGCCGCCACTTCCTTTACCGCATTTCCGACGAAACCAGCACTTTGTGCTATCCAGCCAGTTGGTAAATTTCAAACGTTGCCTGCTGCTTTACTACAAAACATTTTCATTTTGTATGCTGCCAACATTTTGCTCAGCATTTGCTGCTGCTGATATTGCTTAGGTAGATTTATATTTGCCATGGCAAGTATTTTGGTTGCCAACTGAGCTGTGTAAAAAAGTGCAAAATGTTGCAATTGCTGCAGGCGCCACTTTGCTTTTGTATTTGAAACATTTTTGCCATTAGATACTCTTAAAGTGCAAAATGGAGTTCACAGATTTTTAGAAAAGCGAGCTTTTTCACAATAATTCAATAAGGGATCGAATCACAAAAATTACTGAAGAGGAGTTATGGGGTTGAAAACTGTTGGGGAAGAAGATGACTACTTAATGTAGCAAATCCCAGATTAAAGCTCTTGCTAAAGCTTTTGTGAGCTTTTACAGTTTTAAAGCTCAACAGTTTTCTTACAAATGAATGAGGTAAACGGTTTTTTTGGAAAATGGTTTTTAATTTCATGTGAATGAAAGAAAAAGCTACTCCTGAAAATTTTTGAGAATTGAGCTGATGTATCGATTGAAAACCGCACTAGAGAAAAAGAAAGCTTTTAGGTAAGAATATGATTGCCTAGGTAACAATTCGCATTCTAAGCTTCTCACTAAACCGTTTTTGATTTAAGAAGCCTTGAAGCTCAAAATTTTTCGTATAAATGAGTGAGTCACGAATTTTTTCGAAATTACCAAAAGCTCAAAATATACTAACTTAAAAGCTCAAAAATTTTAAAAAGCTAATTGTCGAACTTTTTCTATGAAAAAGTTTATACACTATTCTATAAGCGTCGAAGTGGAATTCGCATGGGTTATAAAATTTGAGCTTTATCATGTTAGCTGCGAAGCTTTTTCATGGCAGTAAATTTCAACTCTGCGATTTCTCGCAGGTGCTGTATTTTTTTTTTATTACTATAACAGCACAATTTCTATAATCAATTCATATACAGTCAATTCTTTGAAATGCACTCAGTTGCTAAATCGAAATAATATTTTTCAATACTCAGAATACTTAAGTCAAAGCGCGTTATTAAATTTTTCCATTGAAATCTCATCCAACACCTATTTGGAACATATGAAAGTGCGTCATTATTGGAATTCAGTTTCATTTCAGGCATAACAAGTTTTTCTCCATAAACTAACAATATTTTTATTTTTAACGTTGAGGAGCTTTTACAGTAGCAGCAATTTTTCTCTTAAATCGATAACAAAATTTACACTGCACATCACTATTAATAAACAACACATTTTCAACTTTTTGCACATTTCATTCTTCAAACAGCTGCCAGTACCCTTAAGCTCTCTTTCTCTTCATTGGCTGCCATATCCAAGTGTGTATGAATGAATGAATTAACTTGTGCTCCAGTTTGTTATGTTTCATTGATTTTTGCATTGGTGCGATTTTCATTGGAAGCCATTGATGATTTTCCAATTAGATACTCGTTATAATTTTATTGCAATCGATGCTTGCTAAGTGAGTGATTAATGGCCCAGTTATACTTGAATAGCGTCACATCTCGAATAGTAAAACGAATTAATTTATTATATTTATTTATATTTTTTTGATAGAGAACAGTTCACTTGCTTTTGCTAAAGAGTAAGTTATCTAGAAGTATAATCAGCTCTTTGCATCACATGCGTTACACTGCTAAGGATGTATAACTGCACCTTAAGGCCGCCTACATTTCGTTTTGTTTACATAAATACTCGGCTTCGTCATTCAGTAAAGAAAAAGTGATGCACGAAAATGGGTCAGCATTGATTTTTTTGTGCGTTAGGTCAAGTGCAGGCGTATCTATAGACAATGACGGTTGTGCTTTACAAGAGGCGGTGGAAGAAGTCGAAGTGATTGAGGAAAAACAAATTTATGATGCAGAATTTAAAGCTGAAATTTTTGTTGTTTTTTTTTCACTTTTCTCACAAAGCTACATAATTTTTTAGCAGCACCATCAAATAATAGAGCTTTTACTTTAGTAAGCGTTTACGTATAAGATTTTGTTGCTTTCAATAAAGGTAAAAGAGAAAACTTTAAATTTTTATTTGTACTACTTTTACTTTAGTTAATTTTTCCCAGAACAAAGCGAATTAATTTCCATTAATTAAAATGAGCGCAAAATGAAAATCTTTCGAAGTCAATCGTAGAACCAACCACAACCAACCTGTTAGTGACTGCCATGTTGGCAACGAAAGCCACTCTAAGCGACTTCTCTGTTCTACTTTATGCTATTTAAAAATATCTCAACCCTCTATGATGTTCAGAACACTCTTTTTTTCAACACTGCAAATTCAGTGGAAAAAATTGTTTAATGAAAGCAAAGAACGTAGAGCTTTTATATTACATTGCCGCTAGCCATTGAATGCGATCCATTTAGATAACGGCTTTGTAAGACAAAACAAAGTAAGTTGGCAACGAGCTCAGCAGAATAAAATAAATCGAAAAAAATTTAAAAAAAAAATATTATTTTCCCCAATCACAACAGCAACCTCACTTTAGCGTTGCGCCAGAAGGCTTCTCTGCTTCATTGGCTACTAGCTGGAAATGCTCAAACGTGCGCCAACAAAGTATTTCCTACCCTAACGTGTGCGGCGCTCTTTTATTCAACCCACCTTAGGTTATTGGCTTTTGTCGGCCAACAGCTTAGGCTTGACTCTTTGTTTTTTCCGCCATTTGATAAAAATTTTTCAATGCGCTTGGGTTGCTACTGACTTCCTATCGAACTCTTTTATTTTCAAAAGAAAATTAGGTTCAACTCATTCTTTGGAAAATAGAATTGCTCATACTTAGTGGCTCTTCATATTTAAAAATACATATGCTAGTTTGTTGTACTCCCATATTGCCAATGCAGGCATATAACTTATAAACTTATTAAAGTCTATTTAAGTTTGAAGCTTGATATAGATCTCCTAATACACTACGCTAATTGGCAACTTTGGTATGGAACTCACTGACAGCAAAGCGTTCGGAGTGGAGTGGATTTTATTTTATTTTATGTTATTTTTTATTTGATTTTTTTTGTTTTATTTTTTTTTTTTAATTTTATTTAATTTAATTTTTTTTTATTTTTTTTGGTTTATTTTTTTTTTTTATTTTATTTCATTTTATTTTATTTTATTTTGAAATACTACCCACATGTACAGCTTTAAAATTAAATCCTTTATTTCGCAAAATTTTCATTTGACCACGTAAAGTATTCACCCATATAAAAGCCGATTAAGCTCTTGAAGTACTGCACGATAAAAGGCAATACTCATAGTCTTTAAAATGCCATCGTTATGCAGCACAAATTTCACTTAAATTTTCGTTTAAAATATGTGTGATGGAATTTGCGCTACAACAACAAAAGCAAAAACATGGAAGGTCCTTGCAAAGTACAATTGCATAGTTAAGGCAAAACGGTAAAAGTTGAAAAAGTAGTACATAAGTACCCACACCGAGCGCAAGAAGTTACGAGTTAGTCACACTAACAAGCGACAAAATACCAAGCAAACAAACAAACAAACGAACAAATAAAAAAACAAATTCCATACACAAGGACATGTAGCAGAGCTAGGCAAACAAGAACACAAACAAGTTTCAGAGTAAGTAAAAGTACCAACATAAAAGCGTTGTTGTTGGGCACTACCTGTCGTGACTCTCGTAAAGCGCAAATAGCTGGCGAGCTGACGAGCTGACGAAGCAAAAGTTCTAACTAGTTTTTGGATAAAAATTCGGCAAACCAAAGAAACCAAAAACAAAAAGCAAACAAAAGAAAAGCTTCAGGTGAAAGTTTGAAAATTAGAAGCGCAAAAGCAAAAATACTGAGAGAAAAAGTGGGCATGGTTAGCCTGTTGGTGAATAGCTGCGGTGTGAGCGTACAAAGTCTGGAGATCTAAATTTTAAGAGGTACATAAAGACTTTGCAGTGAACTTAGAATATTTGGTTGCGATAAATCTTGAGCTTAAATGCAGAACGTTTCACATACACAATCATGTATGTATAATATATGTACATATATGTGATTGCTTTGAAATTTCAAAGCTTAAGCTTAGCCTGACTCTACTTTGGGATTAGACAACAAAATTTCTTTACCAAAAGTGGATATTACAGTTTTCATTGACTAAAAGAGAAAGTAGTAAAATGTGTTGAATGGGGATTTGTGTTCTAAATAAACAAACGTAAAAAAATAAATAAAATGAAATAAAATTAAATTAAATTAAATTAAAAAAAAATAAAATAAAATAAAAAATAAAATAAAATAAAAAATAATAAAATAAAATAAAATAAAATAAAATAAAATAAAATGAAATAAAATAAAATAAAATAAAATAAAATAAAATAAAATAAAATAAAATAAAATGAAATAAAATAAAATAAAATAAAATGCACACGAAGCCTGGCTTCCTCCTATGACAACCAAAATAAATGTCTGACTATTCTTATTACTTCACCTTCATTGGTTAAGAAAACTGCTCATACTTTAAGCTTTGAAAAACTTTAAAACTCCTTTAAGGTTTGCTAAAATTGAAAACCGCAGTGAAAGTTGTGAATCACATCATCCCACAGCTGCAAGGCATAAAGTTTTACTAACCCATTTTGGTGGAAATTTTCGAAAAACTAAGTCAATAAAAACATGAACAAAATAGTTACAATGAAAGCAACAACAAACAAAACCCCAAAAGAAAGTGACTTGTGAAGTGGCGCCGAAGTATTTGCCAATTGCTTAACTCCCTCTGCCACACGCCAACAAAAGTCATGACAAACAAATTTACAGCCACTTGTAAGAAGTGAGGTATGTGAGCGAAAGTGTGCCAGCAATGAAGGAGAGTTTTGTGGGGATTAGTGACGTGTGAAAGAGAGTTTTCAAAGAATTAGTTCGGGCGGTTCTTTGTGGAAACCAATTCAACTAACAAATGGATGGTTTTGTACTTTGGAAAAGCTGCGCTTGGGGACTTTTAGAATGCGTCTTCAATGTATGGAATCCTATTTTTAAATGATTCTGTGTTTGAGAAGATTCTTAAAACCGCTCGCTGAGTCATTCTTAAACCTTGCTTGCTTCGTTCTATTAAAACCCCAAACGGTTGCTACGCTTCCTGTACCCAATTCCCTTGATCCGGTTACTCGTATATATGTACATATATTCATACAACACTAATACATTGTTTCAAGTAAATCACAAATAGTTGCCAAATCAAGCTGAATTACTCGAAAATCACTTTGCTCTGAATCTGTGAAGCAACAATGCAATGTTTTTCCTGTCGTGCCACAAAGCGAATGGCGTGTTGGTGATGTGAGTGAATTAGAATATTCCTATAAACTTACAATTGAGTCAAATATATTTTTTTTGTGTATTTATTATTTGTTGTTGGGTCGTGTTGACAATGGAATCGCAATGCGACACTAACTAAAAAATTGCATTTTCACATACAAAAGTTACATTTCTCTAAAGAGGGCGAATGAGGATATTTAACCCTCTGTAGGCACTGTGGGCTATTGGGGGAGTAAGGACAATATAGAGTTAATTAACTTTACAAAACAGTCAGGAAAAGAGCTGATCAGATGATAAGATTCGACATCACACCACTTTGACATTTGAGTTGAGGACTCTTAGCGACCTCCTATACGATTCGCAGGATATCTCTGTCAGTTTTGGCTTATGAAGCGCATTATTAAAATTCAACCCCCTGAAAACTTGAAGAAGAGAGCGTCTTGCTCTTGAGCACTAAATTGACTTTGGCTAAACTTCTTTATCTGCCTGCTCATCACTTAGTAAAACCACAAACTAGAAGCTGAAAGCTTTGGATTTCTCTGTCAGTTTTGGCTTATGAAGCGCATTATTAAATGAAGAAGAGAGCGTCCTGCTCTTAAGCACTAAATTGACTTTGGCTAAACTTCTTTATCTGTCTGCCCATCACTTAGTAAAACCACAAACTAGAAGCTGAAAGCTTTGGATTTATTTTTGTTGAAAAAAAAACTTTGCTCACAAAGGGTTAAAGGCCAAAGATGCATGCATATGAAGTTTAAATTTCGTAACATATTGCATGACCTTTGTCATCGAAAAAGTTTTAAAATTTGATTTAGCGTTTTATATGACGTTGCTTCAAGTGCTTTCGTGTTTCTGCCGCTGTGCGGAGCTTTAACCCAGAATATTCAATGGTTTTTCTTTTTTTTTATGAACCAAATTTGGCTTCAACTAAAAATGCACAAACATAACTCAATTTATACTCATACATACATATATAGAGCAGAAAAAGTGAAATTATTTGGAGCAAATACTTGCTGCTCTCAACAAGCGATGCACCATTGTTTTTGTTGTCAACCTTGACTGTGATTTTATTTTCAACTTTTTTGTTTTGTTTGCTCTTTTGCCAAACTCTTCAACAGTCCACTTATGCAAATGGGAAATGGTTGCTCGAGTTTTAATTATATTTACGAAAGCTTCATTGAGATTTGGCGACAATGTGAGTACCTATCACGTTGCCAAGGGCATTGAGGGAGTCTAGCAAACCTGTAGGAAATGTTTATGGAGAGCGAACATATCCAGAGGCAGGCAAAATATTTTTAGAAGGTAGGGGGTTCACATTTTTTTTATGAAATATGGAGGGCATCTTTTATCCACATCTTTTTTTCGAAATACTGAGTGTAAAATTATCTACCATCGAAAGTGGGATACATCAAATGTGACGGAAACAGAATGGAACTCGAACAACGCATGCGTTTTAATCGCAAATTTCTTACAGATAACGAACTGTAAACTTACCTGAAACCAGCTACACCACTTCAATATTTAAGCTTTGACTGCACTCTTGACAAAACGAGTAATTATTCTGCAATAAAAGAAAAATAAAGAAGATTAAGACACAATCGAAACAATTTCAATTTAGTGGAAGCATACCAAGTACTACATAACTAACCTTATAAATTAATGATTAAGCAATACAATTTCTCCAATTAGGACCATCAAGAAAAAAAAAGAAAAAATCACATTTTGCCACTTAAAATCTAAATCAAATTTAAAACACCACACGACAAGTTTTCGCCATAACCTAAAAATAACCCATTTTTTTCATTTTTATCAACTGTCAATATGTGTTTGGCATGCCCGCAAAAATTTGTTGTCATCTCCCCATTAACCGTCGGTTGGTTAGTCAAACCCATTTAGTATATCATTGCTGCTTTCCTAACTGCCAACAACAAAATCTACACACGAATGTGCGCGCTCAAACGTGCAACGTCTTCAAAGCTCGCACTCATTTTTTTGTTTTTTTGCTTCACTAACAACCACTTCTACACTTCACTTCACAAGCCATGTAAGCAATTTCATTATCTCAACTTAATCTCTTTCTAATCTGTGTGTCGGACACGGTCGTGAATTTCATAATTTGATTTCCGCGCGCAGAACAACACTTTACACCAAAGATGACCTTTACACACCACACGAACAAATGTAAGTAGGTATGTATGTGTGTGTGTGTGGTGAACAAATCGCAGATGAAGAACAAGTACTCGCAGCAATAAAACAGTGCGCAAGCGAAGGCAATTCAACTCAAAGCAGCTCAATTTCAGTTTATAATTCTTATCGCGGTTTCATCGGCACTCGTAATCGGCGCGTAAAGTAAGTAGAGTGAAGAAAGCAAAAAATGAGTAAAAAAAAGAATCGAATTATAATTGCAAAAGAAAAGTTGTAGAAAAGATAAAACAGGACTGTAGATATGTTGACATATCGTTTAGTGGTGGGAAGTGTACGAAAGAATTAAAGATGTTTAAAACTTTGAGCAGCAGGCGCTGCAGCAAATTGACTTCTTTTATAGAGCGCGCGCCAGAGATCGAAAGAGCGACACGAATTTAAGTGGTGGCATCAATGTGTGCATGTTTCAGTTAATGTGAGTGGTGTGAAAGGCAAGGAGGAAGTGAACAAATCGCATTGATTTTTAATTAAGGCAGCGCATATCGTGATGTTCTGGCGCATTTGCTGGATTATTAAAGCGGCGGCTGCCACTGGCTGCTGTTTTCAACCGAATTTTCAGGGTGTGTACGCAGTAAGAATAAATGACATGAAATGTTTACAATTTAAATAGTGTATTTTTCAGTGAAGATATTGCTGTAAAGAGTGACGAAGTGAAATATGAATCTGAAACGAAAGAAAGCTAAATGTTGCATAAAACCAAAAAGCATTGGAGATAAGCATTGAACTTGTATAAATAAAAGGAAATAAGAAGAAAAAAATGACGTAGTCAATATTAAAGGAGTCAAAAATTGTCCAAGCGACATAAGCGGAAATTATTTCTTTTGATTATTTCATTTGCATTGCATGCTATTGTAATTCGCAACCAGCTTATGAAATATTCCAAATATATATGCAGTTTGAGTTGCATACTGAGTTGAAATATCCTGGCTGAATCATGATTACAGATAGGTTTGGATAAATCAAAAAAGGACGCTTCTTTAAGTGAAAATGTAAATGTATCCACGGCTGGGTGTATATTTTTACACTCAGTGGCGCTTGTTTGCAAGAACAGTGGGACACTGATTTCAATTCGATTACCAACGACACTTGAACTAATTTTCTCCCAATATCACAACTAATTTGATTTTACTGCACTAAAGTCAATAAGGCGCTGACCTTTTTTGGGGGGCAAGTGAAAACTTACTACGCAGTTTGAATTTCTTTATTACAATATGTAGTTTGCGATTCTTTCTAGTCAGCATTAAACTGTTAGCGCAACTTCACCACAGAAACAACAAGCGTTCAGCTGCCATTGAGTATTTAGCCTTGTCAGCTTTCTTGACATCAGCGTAAATGGTTTCAGCGCGCATTTAAGCTCTCACAGCAGCACATGCAAGGCATGTTGTTGTTGCAAGCGTTAAAAAGACATCTAACAGACACATTTACTAAGTACACTTGCTTTTCTTCAAAGTTGCATGCAAGTGTATGCCAGCGAAAACCAAAGGTAAATACTTAGTCGGTTGTAGTATAACTTTTAAATTATGCCAAGAGGAGAAAAGCAATAGCATGCAGTGCATGTGAGGCAGAAGTGTATGAGTTGTGTGGTGTGGTGCATGCTGCACGCTTTTCATTTTAAGAAGAACATGACACATGCTAGCTGTGATTCATGTCAACTCAGTCACTTAAAATGTGAGAGCTTTTAGAATGGAGATAAGGGCATGGAACTTGGTAGCAATTTGAAGGTAGACAATTTTACGAGGTGAGTAGGGTTCCCGAAGAGAGCTCTAAGATTGAAAAAGCCAGTCAACTATGGGCATGCGACAATATTAAATAACATGTCAAAGTGACTAAAATTATATTTAATTTTAATTTTTATTTCGACAATATTTTTAATTTATTACGACTAGTTTTTCATCCATGATTAAATTCTAATTAAAATAACTATGCATTTGTAGCTTGAAACGGGGCAGTGAAATAACGCCCGCGGGCATTATTTCTTTTCTAAAATGAAATAGCGCCCGTCGACAAAAAGAAATAACGCCCGCGGGCCTAATTTCCATTTTGAAAAATAATTTTACAGCGCCGGAGCAAGTTATGGGCACAGCAAAGCTAACATTTTCAGTTTACAAATTATAACTATGTTTAGGAAGGACATCACCGTGGCGGTAGCCACGGCTATGGCACACACCCGGAGTTGGAATGGCGTAGCCCAGGGTTATTTTTTGAAGCGCGGCCGAAGGCCGCCTACGCGGAAAGGTGTTCTGCACAGAAAAAACATGGATCGGGCGGGGCAGTGAAATAACGCCCGGTGAAATAACGCCCACGGGCGTTATTTCCCTTTGAAAAGGAAATAAAGCCCGCGGGCGTTATTTCCTTTTCAAAAGGGAAATAACGCCCGCCGAAAAAAGGAAATAAGGCCCGCGGGCTTTGTTTCTTTTCTAAAAGGAAATAACGCCCGCGGGCATTATTTCTTTTCTGAAAGGAAATAGCGCCCGCGGGCATTATTTCTTTTCTAAAATGAAATAGCGCCCGTCGACAAAAAGAAATAACGCCCGCGGGCGTTATTTCCTTTTTGAAAGGGAAATAACGACCGCGGGCTTTATTTTCTTTTCAAAAGGGAAATAACGCCCACGGGCGTTATTTCCCCGGGCGTTATTTCACTGCACCGCTTGAAACAAACTATAAATGAACACAGATAAGTGCATACTGATTGATTACTAATAACAAGTGATTAATGACTTAGTAATGGTGAAGTGAAATAACGCCCAAGGAAATAACGCCCATGGACGTTATTTCCCATTCAAAAAGGAAATAACGCCCATGGGCCTTATTTCCTTTTTAAATGGAAATATCGCCCATCTGCAAAAAGAAATAAAGCCCATGGCTCTTATTTCCTTTTTAAAAGAGAAATAACGCCCATAGGATTTTACGCGAGCAACACGAACTGTTGATTAGCATTTTTTTCACAAATTACCCTGTGAGAAAAGAGTGGGAAACGTGGCACGCGGAAGGACATCACCGTGGCGGTAGCCACGGCTATGGCACACACCCGGAGTTGGAATGGCGTAGCCCAGGGTTATTTTTTGAAGCGCGGCCGAAGGCCGCCTACGCGGAAAGGTGTCCTGCACATAAAAAACGTGGATGGGGCCCCGAATTGGGGATCTGACCCGGGTCAATTTTCAGTTTTTCACTAATAACTTTTCACAGAAACAAAATATTGCTTTTCCCCCTTCGGATTATAGTTACTGAGGCCCGAACCACGATTTTTAAGTGCAGAACGCCTTTCTGCGTAGGCGGCCTTCGGCCGCGCTTCAAAAAATAACCCTGGGCTACGCCATTCCAACTCCGGGTGTGTGCCATAGCCGTGGCTACCGCCACGGTGATGTCCTTCCGCGTGCCACGTTTCCCACTTTGGTTAACGTGAAATTTGTGTGTAACAATTCAATCAAATAAAAAAAGAATTAGAATATTATTGTTTCATTAAAAAAAATGAAAGAGCAATAAGGCCTTTAAGACTTTATTTCTCTTTCGAAGTGTAATAAAGCCTTTTTTGAAATAAAGGCCATATTTCACTTTCAATAGTGTAATAAGGCCTTAAAGGGCTTATTTCACAAGGCGCTATTGCACCCCGCCTTATAAAAACATAACAAATATGTTAAAATTTATTGAAATAAAGAAAACCATATACTTAATTATTGAATCAGCTTGTTTTAATTCGTTTTTAACGTCCGTGGGCTTTATTTCTCTTCGAAAAAGGAAATAACACCCATCAGCAAAAGGTGATAACACCCATGGGCTTTATTTCCTTTTCAAAAAGGAAATAAGGCCCATGGGCGTAATTTCCTTTTTGACTGGGAAATAACGCCCATGGGCGTTATTTCCTTGGGCGTTATTTCACTGCACCCTTAGTAATAAGCAACTACAGGGTGGCGCAAAAGTAATCTTCCGATGTTTTTTGGCTGTAATTCAAAAACAAAATGAAAAACTTTGATTAATATTAAATATTAATAAACGATAAGTGGAAAGTGATTTATTTAGAAATGATTAAACATGATTAGCTATAAGTGATTAGTGTAAATTAATGTGTTATAAAATTGAGTTATAATTAGTTGTTTTAATTAATAATCATTGACAAGTCATTTTTAAACATTGTTCAGGAAAAATCAAATTGATTGAAAACAAATATTTAAGTATAAGTGAGTGACTCTTGAATAGCAATGGCTAAATAATAATTGATAAATAAATGTTAAATGAAAAACTAAGTTAATAATTTTAAATAAATCATTAGTGGTGACCAATAATTAGTGTTTAATGCAAGTCAACTTTAATTAGTGATCGGGAAAAATTAATTGATATTTATTATCATTGATTAGAGAGTAACTGTTAATTATTAATGACAAACTAACAATTAATTAATAAATAATAGATGATTACAAACAAACGAATAATGATTTAAAAGTCATTGTGATGTAGTATGATCAATAATAAGTGATTAATTACTATTAATTATAAATGGTTATTTGCTGGCATGATTAAAGTGCATGATTCAATTATTACAATTTAGATATAACAAGTACTTACAAAATTATAATTATAAACAAGTCACTTTTAATTTTTAATGTGAAAAAAAAATTGATTGAATATTTATAAGAATCTGTTAATTGCAGTAAGTAATAATTAATAAATGATTAACAAATAATGAATATCTAATGATTAATAAGTGAATAGTGATGGAAAATAATTAGTGATTACTGACTATTAATGAGAAACGAATATTTGCTGTTGAGAAATCCATATTGTTTCACAGATAGTGGTAAGTGATTAATGTCAAGTGATTTAGGAATATTAATTATTTGTTATAAATTCATTAATAAATTCATTAATTATTGTAAAAAGTGAATTATGAATGCGTATTATTTATTGATAATTAATAACTAACGACTAATCGTGCAAGACTTTTACTTATTGACTCGTTAGTCTAAACAGGCTAAACAGACTAAAGACGAATAGCAAATAACTTGAAATAAAATTTTAAATTAAACATTAATTTCACCACAGCGCAACTAAAGCTCGTTAACTTTGCCACATGTGTAACTGTTAATGTTTGCAATGCGTTTTACACCTTTCGAGGGCATACAAAGTTGATTTTAATTGCTTTATTATTGTGAGCGATCTTTATGCCGCTCCCACACAACCAAATGCAGCGAACTGTGCGTTTACGAGCATAACCCATTTTTGCTAAAAAAAAACACATTAGTTGCAAACATAAAATACAGACACTCCTAACGGTAAGAAATTAAAAATGCTTCCTCTTCTTGCGACTATATGGATGAACTTGTATTTTCCGTGAAAGCATTAAGCTAATAACATATTTTATAGTAAGGAAAAGAACTCAAATGCAACACGTACATATGTATGTATGTGTGCTATATTCATGTGTGTATGTTGCAAGCGACAATCAGACATCTTGGCAATATTTTCACTATCAACATGAAATCAGCTTAAATTAACTGTCTGCAGCAAACGTTGTCGAGTATTGAAAATACTTGCAGCATGTTTACAATTCATTGCACATGCAACGCACACACACGCACGCACACAAACTTGCAACAATGAAAACAACAACAACAACGACATAATAAAAATGTTGTCTGCCACACAAAACAAGAGCAACAACAACAACAAAGCATTAAATTGAATAACTTACACAAACAATAACGTATGGACGCAGAATTCATTGTTGGCTACATAGAAGTTGCAATATTGTCAACACAGTGGCGTCGTAATGCCACAAAATGCGGCAGTGATGAAAATGATGAAGCATAAATATGTGTGTACATACATATCTCATATCATATGTATGTGTAAGAATTTAAATGTGGCATGGTGGGGCACGCCAAGTGCTGTGGCAAGTCAATGAAAGCGCTTGCAACACAAAGGAAAGACCACAAGTTAAAGCGTTAGATATGCGTGTGTGTGTGTGTGGGAGCGCCACTACTATCAAAGCATGGCAATATCAATGCATGCGTACGAGGGTTGGGCGATTCACGAGTTCAAATTCGCTAACGAAAGAGATGGACTGTGCTGCTGAGAGACTGCTGAAGTTCTTGAATAGCATATCAAGTTTTCGATGGGGGCTAACTTTTTGGCCTCTCATCCCACGCAGCAGTTTTGAACCGCAAAATGGGACTACTGATCCCTTCTTTCTTTTTCTTTAAATGGCCATCTAACCGCCTGAGCGATTTTGGCCTTGCAAAATAGCTCGCCAGTTATTTCTTCGTTGGGCCAACTGGCGCCAATTGGAGACCCCGTGAGATCGCAGGTCAGTCTCCACATGGTCCTATCATCGGAGTGGTGGTCTTCCTCTTCTTCTGCCTCCACCGGCGGGTGCCGATAAATATACTGATTCCTCCTAGTTCCGGAAAAAAAGTTTATGATTTTAAGTCCACATCATCGACCTGCTCTACCGAGCGAAATCTGACGCTATCTCCGACCAAATTGACGGCAAGATTAAAGGTTCACCTAGTAGGACCGACTCTATCTGCTATCAACCAACCTAAAATCTTGTGTGTGACGTCTAACAACGACCTCACCTTCGCTGGCCAATAGCCTCAAAGCTACCGAACTGCAAAAAGATAACCAATTCACGCGTCGGCAGCACTTCTCTCTTGTCCGATGGGCACGCAATTTTTTTGCACTCATTTTTTTGCCGCAAGTTATCCACCAGCCCTCGTACATATTTATATTTATTTCTCTTATTAATGGCCTTTTTATTCCTGCTTGAGCTCAACATAATGTGGCAACAGTAACGCACTAAATGCGACAAAAATAGCGCATTTAAGCGCAATATTTTGCTGAGTTTGTGCTGCTTCTTCGGCGCCCTTGCTTGCCATGCAGCTACGTCTAACTATTTGTGGCGAAATAACTGTATACACATGTATGTATGTGTGTATGTGAGAGAGTAATGTCACTGCTACGAACGCACTGATGGCAATGCACTTTTAGCAGCAGCACCGCTCCCAGCACCACCACCGGTATGAGCAGCGTCGCAGTCATGCAACAATGCCACGCGCATATAAAAAGAATTCCAGCACATCATCATTGCATCTTTTTACATGGCATACTTAATTTTTTTTTTTGTTTAAGTTTTTTTATTTTTATTAATTTCCTTTCATTTGGTTTCTTTCTTTCTTTTTCATGCTACACCATTAATGGTTCCTTTCACGGTAATGTTGGTGGAGAAGCCAAACGACAGCAAAGGAAGGATAACTGGGAGCCGACGGCGCGCAATACACATAATGTGTCAGGCGAGGCGTACACACAAATAGGGTTGGACCCCAAATTGAAAAGCGAACCATAAATGTGCAGTTACATGTATGTAGGTATGTATGTTTGTACAGAGAGGTGTGTAAATATGTAAATGCTAATGTATTATAAAATTATTTTCATAGAAATTTTCATTGTGGCAAGTGTGTGGTAAATGAAAGGGTTATGAATAGAAAATTAAACAAGAAATAGGAAGAAAAAAGTGGAGTTGAAAGCAAGAGAGGGCAGCGAGGAAATGAGGAACAGATCAGCCAGAGAAAATTCTGAGACTACTTTTATATGAATGGACCTAACGAGAGCAAAGAATTTTAAATGATCCCAAAAAAAATTCAAAAAATGATCCCGAAATGATGCCAAATTGTTCAAAAATGACCCAAAAATGATCACAAAAATGTCCCAAAATGATCCCAGAATTATTCCAAAAATGTCCAAAAATATCCCAAAATCATCCCAAAATACACACGAGCTGCATACATAATGCGTACCTGGGTATAACATTCCGGGATCACGAAGTACTTATTTTTTATTTTTTAATAACTGAATAAAAATGAAGTTTTATCGTTACTCAAGAATCTCATAAATAAAAATAACATGTGATTCATCACTCAGAATTTTTTGAGTTATTTTCACTTTGATTTTTTTGAATAAAAAATAACCGGTCACTCATCACTCAAAATTTTATAAATGATGAATAATTTTTTATTCTAAGTGGCCCAACCCCGGTATAAACCTATTCTACACAAAATAATCCACCTCACTCCTACCTCTAGTGATTTAAATAACATCACATTTGAGTCTAGTGCCTTGACGTCTAGCACCGTATCAACATTTTTCTACAGCATCCTGATCATGCTTCACTCTTCATAAGCATGTTTGTATTTTATTCACCAGCCGCATGCGCATTGCACAATCAAACGCACACCTAACTTGCGCTAACTCTTTAATCATGCAGCTGTGGCACGTGCGCTCACGTTAAAAGGTCGCTGAAATTGCTAGAAGAGCAACCGTTTGATATGGCTGCATGTAAGCAAAGCTAAGCGCCAAAGCGTTTGTGGCTATGCTGCGTAAATTATTAGCGCCATGGCGCTGACTTACGACTCCCTTGTCACTAACTGGCTGTCACTACTTTGTGTGGTACGCTGGAGTTGTTATTGCTGTTGTTTTTTTTTTTTTGGAGTAAACATCATGCGGAACACACGCTACGAATTGGAATTATACACGCTTAGCTTCGTTAAACAGGATTTAAAAGATTTTGTTGCTACAACATTGAGCAGAAATTTAGCTTTTTTTGGGGGGGGGAAATGAAGTAGATTTGGGTGTCAGTGTTGTCTTTTTTTAATGAATGTGGCAGGGAATTTCATTTAAAGTGAGCAGGAAGTTCAACACAGCACTTAAATATTTAAAAAAATTTATTTTAAACTAAATTTGTAAGTAAATATTTTTACGTATTATGAAGAAAAAATTAAAAAAAAAATGTTCTATTTAAAAAAAAATTAGCGAATATTGATCAGTAACAACTCAGCTGATAGTCAGTTCTGAGGTAAAGCGCCACAAAATCACAAACGGCTCACACACACTTTAATTTCGATAACAAAGTCACTTAAGACTTCGTGTCAGTACTTTCAGAAATCCAATAAATAAACTTAACTTACTTGTGACCCCTACTTACTCTACACACAGACTTTAACTGCAGAATTTTAATTTTGATTTCTACTAAAACACTTTGTATCTGACCATTTTTGAAGTTAAAAAATTTAAATTGTATATGCAATCTAGCTACTTAGTGTCTAAAACTTTACTATGCAAATAAAACGACGAGTAAGTGTCATTAATGTTTCGAACTTTCAATTTAATCCCTCGTATAATTAAAGTTTGACATTTTGTTTTGCCCTAAACTGTCATATGCATAACGTCAAGTATTACGGTAAAATGTCAAACGTCAGAGAAATGACGGCGTTTATGAAATAAGTATTTGTAATATTTTGCTTCATATTTAGTTAAAATAAAACATCAGCAGCAACAAAGCGTGGAAAGGCGCTTAAATTAGTTAAGAATTGAGTCAGTACAAAAGCAATTCTTGATTTTTGCTTTGCGGGGTCTTAACTGGAATCCAACTACTCACCTGCCCCCTTATAGAAGTAGGCTTCTCCTCTTAAATTTACCTTCTCTGGAAAATCGTAGGGTTTTACTAGGTGTAATGTTCCTCCATAAGCTGATTGTTGGTGAAATCGATTCATCTGATCTTGTTAGTCGACTGAGTTTTGCTGTACCCGCTAGGGCGTCCAGGCACTATGTGCCTTTTCAATTACCCCTTTGTCGTCAAAACTTCGCAAAAAACCACCCTCTAAACCTTTGGTGTTCATTTTACAACGAGTTATATAGCTGCATTAGTTTCGAATGTTCTTTTGCCTCACTTCAAAATTTAATACTTGCATTCCTGCTTAACGCTGACTAATATCATGTAAGTCCTCCACCCGTTGTTGCTCTGAGCGCTGCGTGGAATCGCGTCCATTCCACCGGCATCACACATATATCAACGCATACAATTAATTAATTAATTATCTGCTGCGCGGAATCACGTCCATTCCGCCAGCAAATCTCATATCGCTCTGGTACTCGACTTTACATAAATAAATATTCGACCGTATGTCAGGGTGGATTGGAGACTCGGCCTCTTCAACCATCCTATGGATAATTCAAGATTTCAAGGCACAATATTAAATGATAAATATTCCGTTGTTGCCCCGAACGCTGCGTGGAATCGCGTCCATTCCACCAGCTTCTCACACAATATCAACGAACAGACTTAAACAAATTATTACTCGACCGTATGTCAGGGTGGATTGGAGACTCGGCCTCTTCAACCACCCGGTGAGGATGGAACAGTCAATGATTTTCAAGACCATCCTTATGGATGAACCGATCGTTTTATAAGATGAACAGCAATCACGGCCACTCTAATCTTTCCAGTTAATAGCCAACTAGCTCTGATGACAACATTGAATAACCGTGAATAATCGACCGTATGTGTGTGTGGAAGGGAGACACTGCCTCTCCAAACATCTCATGTAATACTTTAATTCATATTGTTAGTTTTTAAGTTATGTGCAATTTTAATAGTATCTGTCCTCAGTCGACCTCTTTGTTTGTGTCGACTTAAAACAAATTAATAAATAAAAAAAAATTACTTGTGGTTTTGTGGCTATTTTGACAGCAAAAACCTTTAACATAAACGTCAAATTATAAACGTCAAATTAGAACGTGAAGTAACGGGTAAGATTGATGCGTGAATGTAATTGAATTTTCATTAAAACTTCGCTTCGTATTTGAAAATTGCTGGCGAGGAGTTGTGGTTTTTATTTTTGATTAGATGCAGGTTACCCCACGCAATCAAATAAAAAACAGTATATACATTCACAACGTTGAGATGAATCCTTGTATTTAAATATGTATATTAATTTTGTTGTTTTCTATACACACTTTTCAAGAAATTCCCAGCTGTTGCGCGCCGTCAATTCAAGACGATTGCTTTGCTATCGATTTCGGTGCATTCGCATAAGCACCTGATGAGTGTAACTAAGTGTCCAGTAAATGCAGTTTTTTTTTCCCCGAACCGTTTGTGTACACTTATTGTTGTAGTATATTTAAACTTTTTTCTTTTTCGCTTCTCCTACGCTCACTGCTGTTTTAGCTGCCTGAGCGGTGAGAGACATTTTTTGTATCGCATTGTCAAAATTGCCAATCTGCTTCAGGTTTCGGTTACATTGAAATTCTATTCATCATTTTCATTAGTTAGTACGTTTTTATAGTCCATTTAGCAAACAATTTATAGCTTGCCGTAAAAATAGTTTCAATCATTGCGGATGTGCATCATAAAAATCGTCGCTGCCGTTATATTTTGTTCACACTTTTAATACTCCCCGCTCGTTCGCTGCGTAAGTCGTCGCTGCTGTGTTAGATTTTGGTTTGTCAATTCGTTTTATTATTACGCGTTTTCGTGCGAAAATATTTTTGTTTGTGCGTGTTTTCTTATTTTTTTGTGAATTTTCCGTTTTTATTTACAATTCTAACGAGATTTTACTATACTGGAAATTAGTTTTTTATGACACGTTTGCTCTTGACACTTTTTTTTATATCACACTATATTTGGAAGTAATCTAAATTTGTGGCCCTACTATGCGAATTTGATGGAGTATTACATTTATGTGCAGCTAATTTCATCGAAATT
Source organism: Sphenella marginata (assembly GCA_951509765.1). Classification (NCBI taxonomy): domain Eukaryota; kingdom Metazoa; phylum Arthropoda; class Insecta; order Diptera; family Tephritidae; genus Sphenella; species Sphenella marginata. The sequence continues at coordinate 65,184,485 of OX608083.1, forward strand.
AGTCTTTCAGCAAATTTTTAAGAGATCTACTAAAGTCATAGTTAATGGTTTGGAATCTCTCTTGTTCGAGCGAGCGCTTTCAGAATAAGATTTTTCTCTAAACATTAGCCAGTGGTAAAATTTAAAAAAAAAAAACTTTAGGTGATGTGTGGTTGTAATCGACTTTTTAAAAAAATTTCGATTAATGTTCATGAAATCACCAAAAAAATACCAAAATCAAAATTGACTTGAAGTGAACATACTTTTTGAAAAAAATATCGATTAATGTTCATGAAATCACCAAAAAAATACCAAAATCAAAATTGACTTGAAGTGATTTATGCGAAAATAAGTATTTTCAGCTTTAGTGTGCACATAGTTTTATTTACTACATAATTTCCATATTCACGAATATTTTTCTATTTACAAAAATCATCTTAAAATGTGTAATTCTCATAACCAATGTGTGAAACATTAATGTACAACTTTAATAAAAGAGATTTAAAAAAAATCGATAAATAAAAAAGTCGATAAAAGTAAAAATCGATTATTTAACCACAGCTATACAATCTAGAGAATTGCCGATTATTGTAACATACTTCTGATTCAGGCACTACGAGCAGCTGTGAGATTAAACTCGAGTGTGCTGCCTATGAATTCATTTTCAAGACGAATGCAGTAGAAGGTGGAACTATGCAATCAGCTGTTAGCTACTTTTATGGCGAATTTCGACATTGAAAAGTTAGTCGAAAAATTGGAAAATAACTACAATGACAATAGCAATTGCGACACCATTTCACACTTCCAAAATGAGTTTTTGAATTCATTTCTCTCTTCGCACTTGCTTTGTCTTTAGCTATTTCAATTTAACAATTTTCTATGGCCACAACAATGTAGTGTCCATAAAGCGACAAAGAGTTGTAAAAAGGCAGTTTTTCAATTAAAATGGAAAGTTATCATTTTTTATGCTTTTATGATGCACGCAGTCTCTCGTCTCTCTCTCTCTCTCTGCCTACCATTTGCTATGCTTAGACGCTAGTGTAGGCCTACGGTCAGTTTTTGGTTATACAATTTTTGAGTTTTTTCCTAGTTACAATCACAAGCAGTCACTTTGTTTTTAATGTCATTGAATTTAACAATTTTGTACTCTTTGTTTTAATTTTTTCATTTTTACAACGCACCACAAATAAAGTTTGACTGTCGGTTTGGTGCTCCGCAGGAAACCAATCACCGTAGATGCAAAACAGTGCTAGACTCGAAGCGATAAGAGTTGCTCGGTTAGTTGTGGCTTCAAAGGGTTTTTAGTTGAAATGTACACACAATTAAAGGCGGTCAACCAAGAGAAGGCAATAAAGTAGATAATAGTTGAAGTAACTTTTTATAATTTTCATATACAGTGAGTAGCACATAAAATGGCACACAAATCACAAAAATGTACAAAACTAAGACTCATTTGATAATTTCAGATAAAAGCATAGATTTATAGGACATATAAGTCTTTTGAGTAAGTATTTCAAACTTCATAAGCATCCTAAAAAAAATCTTTGAAAATTGAAAAAAAAAACTTGAAAATTTGATGAAAATACCCAACACCGTTCAGAAAAAAAATTGTCAAAAATCAATCGAGTTTTTAAGAGCCATGAGACTTGCACTTTGTGAAAGTAAAATTTAATACGCTACAAAACTGCATACGCAGAAATCATTTTCAAATATCTCAAAAATTTTGAAACCGTTTTTTGAATCGTTTGAAAACACACTTGGCAGCACAAATTTCAAACATTACTTTCTGAGCACTATTTATAAATTTATGTGAAATTGACAATAGAATTTTAGTTTGTTGAATTTTGCAAAAAATTAAAACAAGAACACTTGGCAGCACTAATTTCAAACATTACTTTCTGAGCACTATTTATAAATTTATGTGAAATTGACAATAGAATTTTATTTAAAGCAGTTTTCGCAATATATTTGCATAACCTAGTAAACCATTTTGAGTGACAGTCACTGTAAATATTGGCGTTGTGCGGTTGTACCATCCACACTAGGAGCACAGGGTTTCACCGAACAAACTCAAATATCTATCTATTAGATCAATGTATGTAGCCACAAGCAATTTTGTTATTAGTTACATGTCCTTTTTGTTGTCGTGCTTGCAAAGGACACACCCAATGACAATTTTTGTTTGTATTTTTTTTTTTAGCATACCAAATCTCCACAGCAATATATTGCAACATTTTCAATTGCCTTCTCATTTTCTTTGATTTGCTAATTTTATTGTTCGATTTGCCGCACTTTGTGTCTGCTTTTGATATGACCATTTTTACCATACTCCAAATTCATGATTGTCTGACTTTTGTCCGCTTTCGAGACTGCCTTCACCATTACTTGGTAGCCGATTGGGCTTCGGTCTAAAAGCACATTGTTTCCGTTTCCGGTGTGAGACACATCACGTCTCGCCTCTCATCATTGCATTTTTGGGGCTCTCGTTGTTCTTGTATTTGTTGCCAGTTTGGCAATTATTTGATTTTGATATGTATTTTATCGAGTTCTCGTGTTCGCAGCACTCACATGGGCTAACGAGCCGTTTGTTGCAAACTTTGTTATGTATGTATTTACCGTTATTGGTCTTTGTTCAATATACTCCATTATTAACAATGTTTTATTAGAATTCCTTTTACTTGCTTTCTTTGCGTCTATGTCTACACATCCGGCTTTCATAGCTTGGCTTAAATGGGTTTTCATTTCTATTCTTGCCGCTTTTTCTTTTAATTTCCTCTACGAATCAAACTCTACAACTTTTGTTTGCGTTTGTTTTGTGGTTTCTGATTGCTTACATTCCGCTCGATTCCCTTACGTTTTTTTGTTGTTTGTTTGGCTTTTTTGGTTTTTTTGTGCGGCGGAAAAAAGTTGACTTTTAAAGTGAGTTGCTGAACTGTTTGCCTGTTTGCTAACTAACTAATCGAACTGTTCAAATGATTGCTTTGGGAAAATTGCCCTGTTACTAAACAAGCTTTGAGTTACTGTAGCGCTTTTCAAATTTACAAAACGTACTTTTATAGCCAGTTGTCGCAAGCTCATATTTCTTTGATCCAGACATGTTAAGTAATGATTACTAATGGGAATGATAACAAGTTTGTTTGATTATTTTTTAAATGATTAATTAGAAAATAATTAAAAGTATTAAAAAAATCCTTTGATTACTTTTTGTTTTTTTAATTTCTTTTGATTACTTTGATCACTTGTGATTACTCTTGATTTTTTAATTAATATTTTGTTTAAAAAGAGAAGTCAAAAGTAGCTAACCAACCAAATAAAAAAAATAAAAATTAAAAATAACTAAACAAAATTTTGTCTTTTACTTGTCAACAACACCAGCAATTCATAAGCAGAACCGGTAAGTTAGACAAAAACCGGTAGTAATCATCCAGCAAAAGAAAAAAATTATTAAGAGTAATCAGAAGTAATCAAAAAGTTTGTTTCTGATACCTTTTGAATTTTTATTATTACTTTTTCAATGGTAATGAGTTAGTTATGGCTTTGAAAAAGCCTTCTAACGTATCATTGATTGCTCTTGCTTTCGGTTATTTATGATTATTTTACTGATAACGTTAAAAATAATCGAGGATAATCAAAAATCAAATATTTTAATTTCTCCTGATTTTTTTTTTTTAGTATTTAATTACTTTTAATTTTTTTGATTACATGTGGCAAGATAATCAACAGTCAAAAAAAAATTAACCAAAAAAATCAAACATAACTGAAAAGAAGTTTTTGCATTACTTTTAATTATTTTTGATTATTTTTCATCCTTTTTGATAACGGTTTGGTATAGTTGCTGACAAAAATAATGGCATGCACAAGCAAAATAAATATTAATAAACATTTTTTTTTTTTTCAAAAAATCAAAAGTAATCAAAACATTTGTCTCCGATTATTTTTTTTCATTACTTCTGATTTTTTTTTTATTATTATTTTTAATTTTTTCCAATTGTAAATAATCAACTAATAATTGCCTAATTTTGAAAACAAATAAAATAGTAAATTTTAATTGAAAGAGCTAACCATTACATGTGATTACTCAATTCTCTGAGGTAGATAAAACAAGTTTTCATAATAAATTTTCCCTTCATACAACTGGGTATATCATATTTTCCGCTTTTAGTAGTTAGCCAATTTTTTTTTTAAACTTTTCCGTTTTATTCCTTCTTCTTCTCACATTTTCCACTGCACATTCCCGCATTATTACGACTTCACATTTTCCATCTAATTTAACGATAACTTCCCAGAGTTGACATTTATAAATCATCGCCTGAGACACTAAGTAAATCTGATATGTCAGACGTGCCCATGCTGCGGAATGCTTCCTATTTAGAGAGAAACCAGTCGTAGGTTTGTAAAAAATGTAAGCGGCATACTTTACAGTTAATGCATAAAGTACGTGTGCCTCTACTTGCTGTACAACAACAAAATGTTAAGCTGATTTCTCATTTCTTTTTTTTATTTGTTTCAATTGCGCCCTAAACCTGCCTCTGCCTAGCCACCTTCGTGTCGGCGTATCAAGTTCCAGCACTTTGGCGCGCTTTCGAGTTTATGCTGCGACCAAGTCAGGAGTGCCAAAGTGTTCGACATTCACAAGCCGCTTAACTAACTGCCAACAACAAATCGAAATCAATGCTCTATAAGATTGCTACTTAAGTCAATGTGTTTGTATTTGCTTTTTGCTTTTTTTTTCTTGTTTGTAATTTTTATTTATTGCCGTTTAGAAAAGCATTTTGTTTTTTCTGTAATTATTGTTCTTATTTCTTGTGGCTGTGGTTGGCGGCGATGGTGGTGACTTATGTCATAACACATAAATAGATATGTATGAGCTCGAGTGACACATGATACTTATGAGAATTTTTCTTACCGTTAGTTGTGTGCTGTGTTGCGAATAAAGTAGTGAGGTAGCGCAGGGCTTCCTGTGAATATGAGCTTGGTTGGCAGCACAGTAATTTGTGTGGGTGTTTTGAGGTGTGAGAACTTTGAGTAACTTTGGTTAAAAAAAAGAAACAAATATGAGTATCAAGTACTCGTGAAGTTCTTATTTTATTTTACTTTATTTTATTTTATTTTATTTTATTTTATTTTATTTTATTTTATTTTATTTTATTTTATTTTATTTTATTTTATTTTATTTTATTTTATTTTATTTTATTTTATATATGTATCCGTTTTTTTGTTTCTTTTGTAAACGAGCTCAAAGCGTAATGGATCATTCAATGACCTCTCTTTCCAGCGACCTAAAACACCAAACAAGCGTTTTACATTTATATGATTGAAAATAAATCCAGAGGGAAATTGCTCGGTATTTCAAAGTAAAAAATACACAAAAGAAGATTTGTGTAAAAGTCCTGCTTTACTTGTTTCCTATAATAAAAACCAACAATAAGCAACAACAACAAGATCTAAGTTTTGAAAAAAACCAATACTAAATAATTCAATTTAATAAATAAACTTTTATATGCAAAAAGCTGCAGAGAAAATAGAGTTAAAAACATAAAAAAACAAACAAAAGTTGATAAATAATCTGTACGAGGGCAAGAGCAATAAGAGCAAGGTTGAAAAGCAACGTCAGTCAAAGAACCATCATGACAAGAGAAGCTAAAGCAAAATGTGAACAGCTAACAAGAGGAAAACGCATAATCAGTGAAGCGAGTGGCATAAAAAATGTTAAAGCATAGTCAAAATAAATAAACTTCAGATTGGTTGGTATATTTTACAATTTGCATAAGAGCATGAGTTTAAGGGTTAGGGTATCTCTGTGACTGAGCTAGTACCATAAACGAAATGCGCCCAACGCTGAATTTTAAAAAAAAATTCCCATCTGTTTCTCAAGTAACAAATTGTGATTTAGATACAGCAGTGGGGTGAAATAGAGCCAATTGTGGTTATGACACCTTTGAGATTAAAAAATTTGAGGAAATGTATCAGATTTTTAGAAAGAAAGAAAAACTGGATTCATTTTCATAATTTGTAGTAAAAAGGTGGAGTGACCATAACACCAACTTTTTTACTTGGGGTTATGTCACTTGGAATTATGTCATATTATCGCTTAAAATAACTTAACTGGACATACATATGTATGGGGTTTTTAGAGCATGTATGTATGAGGTCATTTAATTTTACAAAGTCTGCTGCAGTGGGGTAATTATCTTTTTAACTTTTTTCCCGCTTTCCCTACAGGGTACGTTTAACCATAAAACTGTGAATTAGGTGTTGTTGACGTATGGTATTGGTTTTGGTGGTGCTGAGGATTTTATGGCTGCTAGCTACTGATTGTATGTGGCATTATTGTGGCCAATGATTACAAGGACACCAACAGCAACAGCAAAGAAAGAGGACAAGGCCAGACAAAAACGCAATAACTTGGCAAGAAAGTGAATATCAGGCGATGCAGCGAGAAGTACACAACAGCGCAAAGCATGGAAGCCTAAAAAACCCTGAAGAAGCAAAAAAAGGGGGAGTGGTCTTAAGACATGCAAAGTAGCTAAGCTAGATGGAATGTGAATTGCTGTGAAGCATAAAAGAAGAAGAAGGAACTGATATCTTTAAAAAACATTCAAGAAAGTAGAAAAGAAGTTCCAGAAAAGTAAGTGCAGCCTTCGTATCGTCGTATAAAACCGATTTCTACTTTTTCGTCGAAAGTTATGAAATTCAATCAAAAAGCTTTGCGTCAGTATGGTTGCATATTAGGGCTCGCGGGTGCCCATCCGAAGTAACAATGACAAAGGACTAACAGCAAATGCACGTTGGAGAGATTTGGATATGAAAGTACTTGTTTTTCCTACATCTTAACGGACCTTTTCGTAGTTTTGAAGGGGAGAGGCTGGACATTACTTTACTTACAACTTTCGGACGTTTCGATATGCGAGCCCGAACTCCTAGAATGGGTCATATTAGTTGCTAGAAGACCAAGTTCGCACAAGATAAGTTTTGCAGCGGCAGCTTGATAAGTGAAGAAGATGACAGAGCCGGGAGCCAAGCACCTAGTTGATCCTGTTGTCCGACTAAGTAACAAAAAAATTGCCTTCTCTGCAGGGTTGCATTCCAAAAATCATGATTTCTGCAGAGTTCCATTCTAAAAGTTATTCTTTATCCAGGGTTGCATTCTAAAAGTGATCCTTTTTCCAAGGCTGCATGCTAAAAATGATCCTGTCTCCAGGGTTGCATTCCCAAAACTATTCTCTAACCAGGGTTGTATTCTGGGATTAATCCTTTCTCCAGGGTTGCATTCTAAAAATAATCCTTTCTCCAGGGTTGCATTCCTAAAATGGTTTTTCCGCAGCATTGCATTTTAAAAGTGACCCTTTTCAAGGTTGCATCCTAGGAATTATGTTTTCTGCAGGGTTGCATTTTAAAAATTATCTTTTCCTCAACATTGTATTCTAAAATTTCAGAAGTAGTTTTTTTTTCCAAATACCTGCAGCAAAAAACATAAATTTTGTTTTGTACTTGCATACCTTCTCTGCTGGGTAGGCAATGAATGAATGAAGCAGCAGCAGCGTTGCATTGGAAGTATTTTCTGCTCTTAGTTCAGGTTATCGCTACTCCTCTAACTTTCTATATATTTGCCTGTCTTGTAATATACCAATATAAACCATACATTTCCGAATTACTAACGAACATTAAGCGCTCGATTGACGGTTGAATAACAAACAAAAAAAAACAAAAAACGTAGTAAAAAAGGTAGTAAAACTGATGCAAGCAGCAAACTAAAAGAAGCTGTCTGCAGAATTTTTTTGCCTGCGCTTCTTGCCATTGCAGCAGCTCGATTTCATTTCATCAGCTATCCCTATTTGCATAACATTTCGCTATGCAGCTTTGTATAATATTTTTTTTTGTTTGCTCCTTTTTTCCACAACTTGCCTTGAATGAAGAAAAATGGCGCAAAACTTTTAAGGAAGCAGCATTTCATTTCTTACACTTCGCATGCAAGTATAATATCATTAAGTTTTCCCCTTTTCTTGCGGTTTTCATATACATAAATTGAAAATTTCAATGCTTACAACTGTCAGAATCACAGGCGCAAAAAAGGGAATGCGCAGAAAAAAGGGAGTAAATCCATTAAAAGCATAAAAGTAGTGGCGTAAAAGGCGCGCCACTGCTTGCTTAATCTCTTTGTGGGTTTTTAAACTTTTCTTCACCCTCTCCCCTTCCCTCGTGATTTGCTTCTTTTTCTGCCTGTCGTTCTAATACTTTTTTTCTTGCTGCCAACGAAAGTCTTATCTCGTTGCTTTACTCCAGCGCTCTCTCACTCTGTATCTTTCTCTCGTTATACCCGGCAAAGTTATAATTAAATTTAATTACAAGTTGCTAGCACCGCGTTCTTCGCACGATATTCACACTGTTGTGGGCGCTTGAATGCGTTCAATTTTTCCTGCAGCTTTTGCATATTTGGCATTTCTGCTCCTTTTTTAATGCAACTCACTGAAAGGCATTCGCAAAAGTTTTGTCGTATATTTTCGCGCTCGTCTTGCGTTTTGTGGCAAGGGTTTGAAAATTGAAAATTTGTTGGCGTATTGTCTATATGAGACTTGTTTTTGTGCAAATGACAGTTCATTTATAATGAGTTTGTGATTTTAGCCTTAAGCGCCTGAAAGCTCTAAAAGCTTCGTGTAGAAAATATTCATTTTTTTTACTGAAATTTTAGAATAAGTTTGAGCTATCCCCTACAACAGTAAACATGCTTTAAATTGAACTGCTATTCCTCTAAACAGAGTTGAATTGATTGATAGCCAGCTCAGTTTAAAAGCTCCAAAGCTCTTCGCTAAGCAAATATGTATGTTTATATGTCTCTAATGACATATTGCCTCTACGGTAAACAAAGCTCTCCTACATTTCATTTATGTATTGAGCACAAATCAGCGTTGTAGTCGGCGCCTTGTCAAACGTATGTGGTCCCAAAGAATTCTAATTGCAAACACAAGCTTAGCTTGGAATGCTTTTTCACGTTAATGGCACGCATTAATTTGAGTGTCCTCTATGCCAAACAGCTGATTTCGTAATTTTACGTTTGGCCATTTTGTGTGTGTTGCATGACCTCAATCAATTAAATGTTTGCGTGGTCGTATTTCGTATGTGTGGTACAAAGGAGTCTCGAGCATTGTGCTAATGCTTGCCCTACAAATGTGCTCCACGCATATTTACTCGGTATCACCCTGAACAGGTGGCAGCTTGTAAATAAATTGTTAACAAAAAAATTTTTTAATTCAATATAAATTATGTTTATTGGTAGTATAATGATTTTAATAATTAAAAACGTACACGAACATATTTTTGAAATTTTTATTATAATTTTTAAAGCTTTTGAACTCACACAAATAATTTGTAATTGTTTTCTAACAGTTTTTGAAAGAAATCGATATATTAGAAACTGAAACAGCAACCACTTGGATTTTATACAAACCAATAAGCATCACGACAAATTAGAGAAAAAAATTTGAAAGACAAAAATTTAATTTTTTCAAAATTTTTTTTTTTGAATACTCTAAGTACATACCAACTTTGGAGGAGCCTAAAGTTTAGTTTTACAACTACAGTATTTTCCAAAATATTAAAACAATTAACTTTAAATAAAACGAAAAAAGTTTTTAAATTTGCATAACTTAAAAACAAAAAAAAATTAACAAAGATTTATGCTAGCTGCCCCAGTGTATATGTAGATTGCTCCTAAAATTTCGCCGATTTTTCTTTGCTTATAGCTTGTTGTTGCAACATTTTGTGTTGTATATGTTTATTTTGGTGATTTTGATGCTACTTTTTATTGTAGTTGTTGTTGTTTTTCAACAAATAAATGCACTGCAATTACACACTTTGCTTTGGCATGCAATCATTTGACTGCCACATTGCCCCCCCTACATCGCATTTTCACCAACTCGCATGCCCCATCTTCGACGCACTGAGTTGCCCAATGGTCCACCTGCGTGCTTGTGCAGTACTCACGTGTTCTTCTTCTTCCGCCTCTTTGTATTTTTTGTTTGACTAAAACGTTCATTTATTTCGCTTTTTCCTCTCAACCCTAGACTCTACCCCAGTTGCATGCCATTTTCGGCACGATTGGTGCATGTTGCAAACAAATTACGACCTATGTGCCACATATCTGTATATATGTATGTATGTATGTATATAAGGTATCATGTATGTATGTATATGTAATCATATTTGTATAAGCGCACGTGTATAAGCCATTTAAAGTGTGTACAATTTGTGTGTTGCAAGTATTTGTTGCAAGTCAAATCAGGTGGGAATTGGTAAATCGTGAGTAAAACTTTTTGAAAATCTTCATACATATGTCTGCCTCTGTGTGTGTTTGCGTAGCTTAAATGCCCCATAGCGTTATTTGTATGCCGCACTATAAATATGTGCAAGCGCACGCGTAAGCATTTGTGGCAATGCGGCAAGTGAGGCATCAAATTAAAAATTGTATTTGCAACCGAAACCGAACCGAACAGTTGGCAACTTATCGCTTGTGTTGCGGCTTATTGCGCTGCACGTGTTAGCAAAAGTAAAGTCTACACACGAGTCAGGGAAAACAAAAATATGGCCACGTTTAACTGCAGGACAATTAAAATTAATTTGCATTGCGGCTGAGTTATTTTTTTTCTGACAGCGCGCACCACTTTCTATGGGAAGTGAGTCTATCAAAGAGGAATTAAATATTTGGTTGGGAATTTTTTTACAGAAACTACCTGCAGCAAGTATGGGAAATATATTTCAGGAAGTCTGTTAGCCAATTGAAAGGAAATAGGTTTGACCTTTGGTAAAAACCGAGTGTCTGCTCGCCACTCCCCCTTCGCTTTATCACAGAACTTATAACTGGCTTAATTCGCTTCCAGTTTGTATATCTCCAAAACTAGTTGAGACGTGCAACTTAACAGCATCGCTTATTATAGGACTCATTAGCACCTTTCATTTGATATGCATATTGTATTGAACACTTTTGCGTCACCCTGTACTACATTTTTATCGATAACTCCGAAACTGGTAAAGTTATAGAAATAAGAAATTTTATAAACTTTAAATTAGACGTCTAGTAATGCAACGCTGGAAGCTGAATTCAATTATATTTAGCAGTTTTTGAGTGATGCGCGAACAAACATACAGACAGACCTACAAAAATTCTAAAAATTGTCACTTTGAGATCTATTGAATCAATAATGTTGAATAACACTTTGTTCTACTCAGTCAAATATCTCTCAAAAGCCTTACAACTCCATTTACCACTTATCTCATATTTTTTGCTTTCCCTTCTTTCTAATACCCTGTCGCCTTCTGCGGCAAGTTTGAAAGAGTATTTAATTTATTGCTCGCCACCCACACAAGATTTCATCCCAAAAGAAAAGCCTCGTATTGCCATATTTTGCCACCACGCGTTGTCAGCTTGCTTGGTGCTTAATTTTTTAATGATTTTGTCTCGTTTTTACGGCCTCTTAACTAGGTTGATCAAGTTTAATGTGCACTCATGTGAGCACAAATTTTGCAAATGAATTAATTTTGAACCATTTAGACCCAGCAGTGAAATAAGTAAACTGATATAAAACTAAAAACTACTTTTGCAACAATTAAATTTAGAAAGCTTTAAATAACAGTTTAGCTTATCAGTAAAGCTTTACATAAAGCTCAGCTCATAAAGTTTTAATTTATCAGCATAGATCCACACTTCGCATACCGATGAGTTGGTAAGCATTTGTTAAGATCTTTGAACAATTTTTCCAACAGATTCTATCTTTTGCCCTTTCTCATTTTAAATTATATTTTTTTATAAAAATTAAATATGTTTACCATTCTTACTACAAAGTTAAGTGCTTGACAACTACTTAGTTTGACTGCTGGGTGATTAAATACAGGAATTTGTATACCTCTAGTAATACGCTTAGACATCACAGCTGTTGTTGGCATTCGTTTCGGTTTAATGTCATTAGCGCGAAATGTGTTTACACCTTAAATGCCTAAAGTTTAAAGCTGCATAACATAATTATTAAATTTGTAGTAAGGAATTTTGGTAACTTTCCAGTAAATTGCGAGCAATTAAAACTTTGAAACCAGGCACATACATATATTACAAAGGATTTGAGTTGTCTGAGTTTAAAATTTAGAAGGGGGCGGCAACGAATTCTATGCATAAATGGAAACAAAATAAATGGAAAGCTCGTAAATAGAAAGCTTCTAAACAGCTTTTTAAACATATATCTACTTATGTCGGCATTCCTAAGAGGGAATAAAAAAATCCATGCCCTAAAATTGAGATATTTTTAAAAGAGAGCAGTTTGAACTATGTATACAAAGTTTACGAAAAAAAACTACTTTAAAACTTTTAAGCTTTCGTTTAATTATTTAAGTTGTGTAACATCCTAAACAACGAAAAGGAAGAAAATAATCCTTTTTCATGCGCTATCTCTCTGTGTTTCAAAGAAAATTTCTGGCAATTTTTTTTTTATTATTATTATTCTCGCCAAAATTGTAGTTGATTTATTTTGGCACCACTTATTTTTAGTGACATTTTCTGAGTGCCGTTTACTGCAACAAAATACGTAAATTTGAAAGAATATTTTATCTCTCGCTGAGTTTCGTCAACAAAGTATAAAAAAATTGTTGATATTCGCACCACGATTTGGTAGCACTGTTTCGAAATTCGAAAATTCGACGTATGGTAACTTGGCATCACTCATTTTGAGGAATATTTTCTGAGTGACTGTTATTTAATTGAAATGCGCATATTCGAAAATATTGCGTCCCGTCAACAAAGTAAACAAACAACAGCTGATCTTCGTAGCAATATTTGGTAGCATTGTTTCGAACTTAGAAAATATCGATAGAGTCTTAAAAATTTCCTTTTCGTCATTCAATTAAATTATAAAAAAAAAATGCAATATACTGCTTATCACAATAGCTGTCAAATCTTTACTGTTCACTTTATTAATGATATTACTTACACCGGCATAAAATCCTGATTGATATTTGTATTTGCGCATTCTCTACATAACCTCAAAATCACTTAGTTAAGATTAATGATCAACATCTTATTTACTTCATACGCTCATATTAATATATCAAAATAATAAAAGCGTTGCAAGCCAATCTAAAGCGCGCACCAACACGCCCAATACATTTTAATGCCAAACCATACCCAACTAAAAGCTTTACTAACGCGCATCCGGAAAATAGCCGCGACTAGAAATTAAACCTCAAGGCACTGATTTTTAACTGATACACTGACAGATGTTTTGCGGGGTGAGCTGGTTGTCTAGTAGAGAAAAATCAAAGCTCAACTGCTAACCCAATTTAGCGGTTAGGCTAAACGATGCCAAGCGTGAGTTTAAATGAAAAAAAAAAAAAAAATTACGAAACATCATTTATCTGTTTTAACTTGAATGCTGGCTTGTTGGCGCATTTTTCCGTTTTGGGGGTTGCAAAAACAAAAAACTGTCTTTGGGTTGAACGCGCTTTAGCGCAAAATGTCAAATATGACAGCTAAACTGACAGGCGCTAACGGGATAGGCGGGGAGCATGAAAAAAAAAAAAATGAGTAAACAAGACAGATTGGGTGGGGGAATCATAAAAAGATTGCGCCAGTTGGGTAATACGTTCAAGCTAGCATCTAGTTTCTGGGGGACAAATGAAGTTTAAATAGTATTTAGAAATTCTTTGTTTCGCCACAAGCCCAAGGCTACTACGACTTTAATGATTCTTTTTGGTAAAAAGTCGACTGGATAAGAAATCGTACATGACAAGGGTATAATGAGATTGATAAGCTGATATCTGCATCATTGAAAATAATTAGTTAGAGAAACATGACAAAAAATTAAATAAGATACATCATTTAATATATATAGAAGATTGAGCGTGACAAGGACAACTCTTTTGACGTGGAATTAGCAAACTCTGTGCCATCAGATTTTCTTTCTTAGCGCTGACCTGATACTTTTCCGTCCTTATCTGCTCAAATGCTTGACTTATGGCTGAGATTGCAATAGGTACACAGAAAGAAAAGTGAGTGGAAGAGACGAGAAAAATACTTTTACGAGTCCAAGGATTAGAGCCAAACTCAAGCTGTTTCCGAAAATCCGTGGTCGGCATTTCGAGACAGAGTTAGTACGAGGCGATGCAACTACTTCTGCTTAAGCATTGAGAATAATTTTTCTGTTTCGCTATTTCATATCAAAAATGTACTAAATAATAATAACAAAATAAATTTGCGAATAACTAACTGCCTAGGAACGACTCAGCTAGAAAAAAAAAAATATTTCCAAAGAATTTTTTGTTATACGGACCTCAAGCCAGCTTTAAAATACATACATTTTTTGTTATTACTGTTATATATGGGCTTTGAAACTGTGAACTCATGTATGAGCTATACCACATGCTTAATTCATCACTCCTGAATGAATGCGCCGACTGATCGGTACGAAGTATTGCTAGAGCAGCAACAACAACAATCTTTCTTTAATTACTAGTACTCAAACGAGTTCAAAGCGCTTACTCTGTAGTTCTATTCGAACGAAAATTTTTTTTGTTTTCGCGTGTTTAATATCTGTAGTTCTATTTACAGGAAAACTTTTTTCGCAAGAAATTTTCGAAGTAGAACACATTTTTTGTTCGAATTCCACGCTGTTCCCTTCGTAATTGATTAATCCTATGTATCTCCCTTTCGACTGTAGAAAATTTGGTAATCTCTAATTCTAAGCACATACGAAAATAGTGTAAACTAAAAAATTCTATTCGACAAAAATTAGTAAAGCGAAAATCCACAAAATATTAATTTATTGTGATTCTAATGATTGATTTTTTTCTAAAGTAAATTCGTACGACATACAGAGTACCAATGTACCTAAATATTGATGACGCTTGCGTTTTTTTTTTTTTTAAATGAAACTTGTACCATTTCAATTTTTGTTGTTCTACTCATATTTTGTAAAATGCTGCTAGTTATGGTCATGTACCAATTAAAATTTATTTTGTGTAAATTTCTTGTCGGTGTCACAAATCGAATGTTTATTTAAATCCGATATTCATGAAAGCATTTATTTGAAATAATTGCATGCTATAATTTAGTGATCAAACTTGTTTTTGTGCGGTAAGGAATTCGTTTGATATGTAGTAAACTATCGTTGAAAATACAGAATTCCATGGCTATTGGAATTTAGAAATATGTTATTATTGTATGACATTGCGTTTTATTAAAAAAATGTTCAAGACAGTTTTATAAGACTGCGTTTATATGAAGCAACCAAAATTTAGAATAACAAAAACTATTTCTTCCCCAATGAGTGAGTGAGTTTTATATGAAATTGTTTGATGATGAAGACCAGTTCTTTGGTTAGGGAAAAGTTTTTTTTTTGAGTTTTGGTTTATTTATATAAAGGTAGTATAATAAATTTTTTTTATACTTTTTTCATTTCTACGTTTTTCTCTGGCCTACATGTATTTAAATACTAATACAAGCAGACTAAAAACAACAGAGTTCACTTGCACTTCATTTTTTTTAAATGGGCGTGGCAGCGCCTACCTTTATATTAACTTTTTTTGTGCACCTCATCACACATGTTCGTCGGCGTTTTCATAATCAAAGCAACAAGTGTTGAATATATCTAACTATAAAATAAAAATTGTTTTCGAAACGCGATTTTCATGTTTTTTCTATTATCAGCGATTTGAAAATTTGCATTTCCATAAAACCTATAAATACCGCATACGTTAAGTAGTATTACAGAACATTTCGACAATTATAATTTTCACCGCAACGCTAATATCAGTCGTACTTATTGCAGTATGAAGTCTTTTCTGGTGTGTGTTGTTGTTGTGCTACTTTGCAGCTTAAAAGGATTTACTGAGGTAGGTTAAGAAAGAAAAAAAAAATGAAAAAAAGGATATTTAAAACAAATTTTCATTTCAGGCCGAACAACCATACACTGTAAAAAATGAAGCATTTGAACATTTTAATGGTGTGAAGGAGACCGTCTTCCATTTGGGACAAATGAAAATTATTGGACGTGAACGTTTTATCAATGGCACTGTTAGATTCACCGAACCCATGGCCAGTGATCATTTTAAATTTCAAATTGAGATTTTCTCCTCACCGCAAGGTGATGATCAATACAAACGTTTGCCTATGGGCGTGCCACGTACACCAATTTGTGAAGGTCTAAAGGAGTTATATACGAAAATCTTACAACCATCATTTATTGAAGGTGAAAATACCGATTTTCCATATGTGCCCGATGAGGGTTTATGTCCCATACCGACTGGTGAATATTTCATCAAAAATTTAGTCTTCGATACGGATTCGTGGCCAAATCAAATACCACGTGGACTTATGAAGGCGCAGCTAACCTTTTTCAAGGACGAAATCAATGTTGGTGGCGGTGCATTGTTGATGCGTGTCGAGGATCGGGAATGATTAATAGTTTGTGTATTTAGTGGAAATTTGTTTGAAATCAAGGTGTTATGATTTGAAATATTAAAATAATCAATTATATATACATATGTGTGGAAGTGTGTGTGTGTGTTTGTTTATTTGGAGCGCTTTGTAGAATTGCACGAAACGTTGCCAAGGAATTCTTGCCTCCAACGCAAATAATTCCTGCTGGGTAATATATAAGCAAATATACTATTAGGAATGCTAATCCTGGTATCAAGATGTTGCTTGATTTTCAGTTGCCGATATGTAGGAATTTTTTTTCTACATCAACTCAGGATTTGATATATGTTAGTGAAAACTAAATATGCGTGATGCGCCAATTTTTTTTTTTGTTTTTGTTTTCCATTGTATATATTTTGTAGATTTGACGAGCTCAATACTACCCCACAAGACAGCTAACTTACATCTGAACCGTCATTTGTAAGGAAGCGCTGAAGGGGTAATCAGCGCATAGAACAATTCGGCCATCAGTTTTGCAGTAGCAATATGAAAATTTTGATGCATCCATCAGCACCGTCTTGTAGGGTAGTTGATCACACACATTTTACTATTATTATTTGATTAGATTTTTTTAGAACTGTTCTGAAACTATTAAATATGTTCCATACATTTAGTCAATATGCGATCGTAGGTCCTCGGAAAATTCATTTTAATTAAAAAAAATATTTTTTTTAGTTAACATAAATTTAATAAATCAAACATTTTTTTTTTTAATTCTTGCAATTTTTTCTTCAAACCTCCGTGGAATATTTTCCCTCAACAGCGAAGAAAAAAACACTAGTTGTTCTACTATAATCATAAAAAATTACATTTTCGTGGGTGTTCGTAAGCTCATTAATTTAGCTAATCGAATAGAATTTTCTCCTTTTCGACCATTTTTCATGTTCTCGAAATAGAGAGTACCGAATTTTTAACAACCAAAAGTTTGATAACTCAAAGGCGCAAGGCACGGCATGGAACTCGAACAACAAATGCGTTCCAAACGAACATTTCTTACAGAGTACGAATCACTCGAAAGCGAACAAAATTTCCTTCGAATCGAATTACAGAGTAAGAGCCTTGGTTTTGGTTCTATTGTGAGTGAAATAACTTTCGTGTTGAATAAAAAAAAATATGTAAATTAAATTATTTGTAAGATATTTTAGACGCAGTGAGTTTTTCAAAAATTTTCATTTACCTAACTTAGAAAATAGGGATTATAAAATCGCATCCCGAAAAATCCCGCTATGGTAAAAATCCAAAAAAAATAGCATTCCTATATTCTATGTAGATTATTTATGTTTGTCTAATAAGTATGTCAACGATTAAGTTAGCCTGTCGATTACGAGCCAAATCACTTAAAGATGCAAACACTAACAAAAGCTTAAGAGCAAACAAACTTGTGAAGTTGCACACAAACATATTTACATACATTAACGTGTTTACATACGAGTACTAAGCTTTGGAAGCTGACAAATTTGCACTTATGAGAAAATACATTTCGAGTATCTATGTATGTATATAAATTGCAGCACACATACATATACGCATATATAATATACTTATAGTACATATATATTTGCTTTGCTGAGCATATACGAAGATATGTATAAACTCAAGTGGGATTGAGTGGGTGTTTAAGCTTTCTTATTGCCAACAGAAAATCAATTCACTCACAAATATTTGTCTAGCTTTTTCAGCTGAAACTATTGTGTTTGTATTGAAAGGCCAATATTTTATTTTATTTAACTGGCTTTGTATGTATGCTAATCTTAGTGGCAGTGAGGTTGCAAGTACAATTGTAGCAGTGGGGTACTAGTTGAGTTACTAGTGATAAATGGTATGATGATGGCTTAAATAGATTTGCGACAAAAATAAAAAGAACAGATACATTTTTTTTAAATTTGTAATTTGCCACTCATGTATTTAAATTGATTGGGTTACAAAACTGCATGCCCAAAAATGTTCTAGAAATTTTGCCAAAAGTTTGTAGCATTCTTTTTTATGTGGATTGGGTTACAAAATTCGCTTTATTTTAAATGAAAAATATTTTTATTTCACCGAATCATATCAAATATATAATTTCACTACTATTATATAGCGCGCAGCTGTAATTATGTACGCATTGAAACACATTTATATATTTGCCATTGAAACACTAACAACAATGCATTCAGCGTCACTTCACATTGACAAGCAATTCACTACAAATAATTCTGCTAAGCTACTAACTGATATGACAGTGACTTTAAGTGGCTTGGCAGCACTTTTCGATGTTCCACATACATACATACATAAGCTTATAAGTATGTACATAGAATCAGCAATAGTTTTCCTAACCTATTTTATTTTTATTTGTTTGTACTTAAGTGAATTTATTCAGTGAATCCTTTAATACTTTCTTCATTCTTCACGCCTCTGCTTGTGAATTTCTTTTGAACCCAAATCGGGATTTCTGAATGATTGATTGATTAGTTAAAGTATCGACTTAAGTCAGTTTGCCATTTGCAAGTTTATTGGAGGTTTGTGGTAAAATGTTTCTCCAGAAGAGCACACTTACCCATGAACTGTAATCTAACCCACTCGGATGCCGATTTACAGGATGTATGCTTTCATTAACAAACTGGTAACTGATTTATTAATATATTTAAGTCTATGGATTACAATCCTTACCGACTATTTAACAATGGAATGCCACGAAAGCTGAGCTGATTTAGCAGTTTCAATGTAGTGAATATGGTAGCACTTAATTTTAATGAGTGCTTACAAAGTTTTAAAACACATGATGAATGTGCTCAATTGGCAGCACTTTTTTATGTGCATACAAATTTAAAGTGCTATATAAAATTTAGACAATGCAGTAAAGATGAAATGGTAATTTAAATCATAGCCAAAAATTTTAAATCACTCAATTTGAATCAAATAAATTCCATAAAATTATTGGCCCTTTTTTAACATTTTATTGGGCGCACTAATTATAGTATATATTTTCAGTACAGCACAGTATTTTACGAGAACTTTTGTAGCTAAAATGTGCTTTTTATTTTTGTAGAAAAGTGAAAACAGTGCTACCATAAAGGTCTTTTAAAGCAGTGTTTCCAAGTGTATGCAACAATTCCTGGATATTTTCACAAAAACTGGGTAAGAAATTGAAAATAATTTTCGAAAAATCATGAAGTTTTCGGATTCTCCAAAAATATTTTAAAATATCAAAGTCATGTGTTCATGAATATTTAAAAGATTTCATATTCAAATTCAACATATATCATTTTCAGAATAATCTTCACATATATTTTATAATAATGTATATTTTCTACATTTAATTAACTATACTCCTATGTATCATATCAACATTTCAATCAATTCAATTAAATTGAGTCATTTTAATGTATTTCATTAATGACAACGTAATAATCGTAAATCTGTTCAAAACATTAATCATGTCATCACATTAGTGTTGTTGTGAGTTAATTTTGTTATGCCCGCTAATAAATTTCAGCGATTTCTTTTTTTTTTTTTCAGAGTAGCAATACAGTAGTTTAATGGCATTTCAACAGATTGATGATAAATTTGTGGTTGCTTTTACGATAATTGAGAAAAAGTGTTTATTTAAACTATTAAATACGCTATCATAGTTGGAATATAATAAAAACAAGTAAGGAAAGGGCTGTCTTCGGCTGTGCCGAAAGCTTTATACCTTTCATGAATACGCATAACGGTTTTAAGTGTCCGAACCTTACTTACAATTGGATAGTCTTCAAAACTGTTAATATAATATATTGTATTTATTACCTACATATTATGTATGTAACCACATTTATCGGAGTAATCGATTGTATGGGAGCTATATATTATGTAGGTCCGATCTGTCTGATTTTTACTACATACTTTTCATATATAATTAGAACTAAACCTGCAAAATTTTTAATTCCAAGCTTTTTAATTGCAAGAGTTATAGACCAAAACCTGTTAATCGGAAAAATCGATTATATGGGAGCTGTTATACAAAATGGCTCCAGCTTGGAAAAGATATCGCTAAAATTGAGGGACAAGTTTGCGTTCAAACAGTCAGACGTACATGGCTATATCGGCACAACTCAGCGCCCGGATCATTTCGGTATGCTTATTGGTGGAACTATATCTTCTTCTTCTCATACTTACAGACATCAGACCAAAGTTATAATACCATTTCATGTTCATGAAATACAAATTATAAAAATATTCAGAGAGGATATAATTAATGGGTATTTCCAAAAAAACAAGAGAAGAAATAATATATAATGCAAGGATGAGAGTGAAGCATTGCTGAGTTTTGTTATGGGATCAAATTTTAATTTAAAGTCACTGATATTGGCTTCTGTGTTTTTGGCAAATTGCAAAATCTGGATAAATGTTACAAATTATTTGTATTGAATGTGTATATGTATATTTTTTTTCTTAATTGAATTTTTTACTCACATTTTTTTTTTCTTAAATGTCAACAGTTTGAGCATACCTGTAAATAAAAAAAGAATGTTATTAATTTAATTTCACAGAGCTCACAGCAATGAAACTTATTAAATAATAATGAAAAAAGCACCTGAAAATTAATTTAAAAGTGACACTAAAATAATCCTTAGATTCGGTTAAAAAAATTTCAAAACAATTCTATCTTCCTCCTAGAACTTGCCCAAAATATTCGAAAATTTATGCTATTCTTACTTGCTATTTATTGAAATTTATTTACTTTTTGCACTTCGTTGTGGTTGTGGGATCTTTTCAATACCATTTAATTGATTTAGGGATTCTTTAAGGACTTTCTCGCAATCATTTTGGAAATACTTTAGGAATCATTCCGAGCCTTTTTCGATGTAACGACCAAGAAAAAGCCTATAAATATGACTTTAAAAGCGCCCCATAGGAGTCAGAAACTATTCCGAAATGCCGCTGAAAAAGTTTTAAATTAATTCTAGAATGGTCATCTAGCCTGCTTTAGAGGCAACTGCTTTTCTCTTAAATTTGTGCATGTTCTGTTAATCAATAGGCTATCAGAACGTTAGTTTCGGCTCATTTTGCTCCACGCGTTTTACTACAAAATCTCACCTTTTTTTTGCTTCAAAAATTAACTTGTTTTTATTTAATAACTTGATTTTTATAGCTAATAAATCACGGCAATTACCACACAAACATATTTTAAATAGCAAACAATCACAGCCGTGGGCAAGTAAATGTATACCCGCGCACTAAAGAAACCAAAACAAATAAAGCTATAATAAACTTAAGCATTTTATGATTTATGAAAAATACAATAAAACGCTGTTGCTGCGACAACAACAACAAAAGAAAAACCACTAGAAAATTCAGCGGTGATTAAGTATTTGCTAATCTTTAGTCAACCAGTCAACGAGTCAACTGACTGTTTTGATCAGTTTGTGGTTGTTGGCTTTTGGTTTTTGCTTGCTGCTTGTATGATGTGGGTTTGTTGTTGTGCGTTGGGATCTGCTCACAACGAACGCGCTGAAAAGACCACCCATGGTGTTGGCACAGCAGTGTGGCAAGGCATGGAAGGTTTGGTTAGCTAAAAAGCATTGACTATTTAGTTGCTGAGTGCGGTAATATTGAATTTGTTTTTGTTGTTTTGTTGGTTGTGACTTTTTTGACTTTTAATGTAGTATTTTTTGAAAATTGCAACAACAATAAAAGTAAAGAAATTTTAAAGCGATAGCAAGATTAAAGTTTTAGTTAGAAGCAGACAGATTGCTATTGTTGTTGAGGTGAATAAATTCCTGCATTGTTGTAAATTTTATAATCTGTTGCATTTTTCACAAATTTTTTTTTTTTTGCCTTATACAGTTTGGACAGGTTTACACTAAAAAAGCCTTGGGTCCTCCTGTGTTTCAAATTCTTTTGAGTGCTTAAAAAATCTTTTTTTAAATGCGTTTAGCAAAACAATTTTTTTAATAAATTCTATTTAGATTTTTAGTTTTTTTTTCATTTGAGCCTTGGGCTTATTTATAGTCTTGAAAATTTCTATTTATAATATTTAACAAATCGAAATTTTTTTTTTTAAATTTTTTTAAGTTTTTTTTTTAAATGCGTTTAGTAATTTTTTTTTTATTAAATTCTATTTAATTTTTTTTTTTTTTATTTTAAACTTTAATGGAAAATTTTTTTTAAGGAAATGCATATGTATTTGAAAATAAAAAAAAGAAACTGGAAACGCCATTTTAACTTTTAGATTGTTTTCAACATTTTTTTTTACAGATTTGGCCTTTCAAGTATTCCATTTTCAAATATTACTTTTAACAAAAAAAAATTTTCAAAGTACACAGTTAAACCCCTTCAGTGTTGGTCGCCTTGTCGTGGAGAAGGGGCTTAAGTATCGTATTGGGATCACTCCTGGTGGATGGGTCCTAATGCGAGACGAACCAAGAGGAATACCTTTTATTTCCTACAGCAACAGGCGGCGTGTACGTGTACGCACCAACGGTTGATGCAGGGAATGCTAGGATATCCGCGCCAACGCCACCCTAAGCCCAAGGTGTGAAGGCACCGTGCCGACGGGCTGAATGGTCAGCGGGTGTTTATTGAATAGCTGACCGCGTACGGTCCCCTCCGATGCCCGGGCAAGGTCGGTTGTATAAGTGCCTTACCCCGGTACATTGGCTCTGCCGGGGCGGACGAACCCCTTCCATACTACTCGTGGGACTTACATGGACTTAAAACAAACAAACATAAAAACAAACAAAGACAGAGAGGATGAGGAGGAGAGCGTTCTGGGAACGCTTTCAGAGGACGATCTCCTGGCAAGTAGCCAGGGGAGCGTCAAAACCAAGGAGGACAAGGGTACCAGCCACAGTACCCCTGTTCTTCCAAGCCAAATGACTACCAACAAAGAGGGAAGCGCACCAGCCACAGTGGCTCCCAAAAAGAAGAGGTCGAGGAAGTCCTCTGGCACCATCGAGAAAGCTAGGTACCAGAGGGCCCTCTACATACTAACCAAGATCCGCAGAAATGAGGAGAGCGGTGAAGTCCACGCGCGTGATGCCGAGGACAGGGTGAGGTATGAGGCTGTGGTCAAGGACTACGAGGCCGCCCTCGCAACCAAACCCGCTGCTCAACCACAACAGCAACAACCAAAGATACGACAGTCGGCCAAGCGAAATCGGTCACATGAAGTGAACGAGCGTGATGGCAAAAGGGGCAGATACGGCCAACATAATGAGGGCCCCTCCACTAGTGCTGCAGCGAGGCACACCTACAGTGAGGTGGTCAGGGACCACCTCCAGGTAGCGCTAGTAGATGCTGCAAGCAATAATGGAAGGCGGGTGTTGGCGGTCTGGACCTCCATTGAGGGACGGCTATCTGAGATGGTCGTCGAGCACCTCATGGGGAATCGAACCCCAGTGCCGACATACAATTGCGAGGAGATCTGCCGAGGCTGCAGGGTGGTCAAGTGCGCGGACGGGTTCTCCCGGGAGTTTCTAGAGCGATGCGTTGCTAAGATCAGCGGCGCATATGATGGCCTTACGCTTAAGATCATCAACGCTTCGGAAATTCCCAGAAGGCCCCGGGCGCGCATTTGGTTACCCAGGATGAAGTTGGATGAGGGGAGCATCATCCACTGCCTTAAGGTGCAGAACGTGGGCGTCCCGATGGACGACTGGGAAATCCTAAAAGTAGAAGATCAGCAGAAGAATAGTCAGCCGGTGCTACTGCTGATAAATAACGAGTCCCTGGGGGAACTGGAGAAGCGGGGAAACAAGCTAACGTTTGGCGTCAGGACCGCCAAACTGAAAATTTTCCCGGCGGCAGTAGCACCGGACAACAACTTGGAGGAGATTGACGACGCCGATAAGCTCCTGGGGGAGCTTAGCCTGGCGGTGCCAGCCGGGGCTGGTTCTGAGTCGGTCTCCGACGCAGGTGCGCCCACCCGATCCGATGATTAGGGTGGCGCAAATAAACCTGCAGCACGCCAAAATTGCCTCGGATAACCTTCTGGTCCTCCTAAGGGAGGAGGACATAGATATCTGCCTGGTGCAGGAGCCTTGGGTATGGCGGTCAAGAGTCAAGGGCCTCCATACCAGGGATTACAACCTGTTTTACACACATGGAGAAGGTAAACCGAGAGCGTGCATCCTCGTTAGGGATACCATTAATGCTTTCTTCTTACCTATTTTCAGCACATACGACACTGCAGTGGTCAGGATAGAGTCAAGAGGCGGACGGAGCTTAACGTTCGCCTCCGCATACATGGCTCACGAGCGGCCCGCACCTCCCGAGGAGGTGAAACAATTAGCGGAGGAACTGGCATGTAAAGAAGAGATCGTCATCGGCTGTGACGCTAACTCAAGGCATTCGCTGTGGGGCAGCAGCGAGACAAACGAGCGGGGTGAGTCTCTTTTTGAATTCTTATTATCTAATAATCTACGTTTATGTAACAAGGGCAGCTCTCCCACCTTTGTGTTTCCCGGTTCGGAGAACTTCGCAGGGTGGGAAGAAGTCCTCGATATAACAATATCATCTGACTCCCATGAACTTCTGGTAAGAAACTGGGAGGTTTCGCAAAAGATCTCCCTGTCGGATCATCGTATGATCCTCTTTGAAATAGACTGGGAGAGAGAGATAAAGAGACCTTATAGGAATCCTAGGCGGACGTCTTGGGGTCTATTCGAAAAAATAGTCAGTGATAGGCTCAGTAGGAACAAAACACCCATTCAATCGCCAGACTCTCTGGACGACCGAGTTAGGTCTCTAGAAAGTAGTTTTCGGGTTGCCTACAAGGCTTCCTGTCCACAATCAAGGAGTAAGAAGACTTTCCCCCCATGGTGGGACAAAAACCTTAGCGAACTAAGATCAAAAATGAGAAAAGTCTTCAATGACTGCCACACTAGGGGAGATTTTCAGCAGTATAGGATCTCCCAGAGGGAATATAAGAAAGCAGTGCGGATTGCAAGGGCAAAATCCTGGCAGGAGCACTGCGAGTCTATTGAGTCCACGAAGGACTCAGCAAGGCTCGGGAAAATCCTTGCCAGGGAGCACTCAAACAAAACTTTTGTGAAACGCGCAGATGGCACGTGGGCCGGATCAGCGGCGGAAACCCTTGACATTCTTATAGAAGCTCACTTTCCGGACGGTGACGGAGATGCGGAGCAGAATAGGGAACGGGTGCAACAGGAGGCACCTGGTATGTTTATAGACAAACTTCTAGCAGAAGACAAAATTGCCTGGGCAATAAGCAGCTTCTCACCATATAAGTCACCGGGAGTAGACGGTATACTCCCGATTATGATGCAGAAGACTCAGACATCTTTGGTTAAGGAATTGAAGGAGATCTTCGCTGCGTGCATCATCCATAACCACATTCCGGACACATGGAGGAAAACAAGGGTGGTTTTCATTCCGAAGTCTGGAAGAAGGGGGCACGAGCTGGCCAAAGATTTCCGGCCAATAAGTCTCACATCCTTCGTGCTAAAAACATTTGAGAGGCTATTGGACTTACACATACGGGAACTCCTGGAGGGGCCTGTCCTTTCAGTGGCGCAGCATGCGTACATAAGGGGCAGATCTACGGAGTCTGCGCTGCACGAAGTAGTGCGGACAGTGGAGAAATCCCTTCGATTTAAAGAATTTACACTAGCGGCGTTTGTCGATGTGGAAGGCGCTTTCAATAATGTAAGAGCCGAAGCAATAACATCAGCGCTAGTGGGGGTGGGGGTGGAGGAGCCAATCAGGAATTGGATCTCGTCCCTGCTTAAAAAGCGTGAGATATCAGCAGAGCTCGGGGGAGCAAAGGCTAGTAGGCAGGTATGTAGAGGTACACCACAGGGAGGCGTCCTCTCACCTCTACTTTGGATCATTACCATGAATGATATCCTCTTAAAACTTAATACAAATGGGGTAAAGATTGTGGCGTACGCCGACGACGTGGCGATCCTAGTTTCGGGTCCCTTCCCTTCCGTAATGAGCGAGATTATGGAGAAAACGTTGGCAAAACTCAGTAGGTGGGCACAGGAAAGTGGCCTTAGGCTGAATCCGGATAAAACGGAGCTTCTTCTCTTCACGAGGAGGTACAAGCCACCTACCTTCAAACTCCCTAGGCTAAATGGCCAACAGCTAACCCTGTCTCCCAGCACTAAGTATTTGGGGCTAATAATTGATTGCAAGTTAAATTGGAAAGCGTGCATCGAGGAGCGGGTGAGGAAGGCCTGTATCGCTTTCTACGCCTGCAAATCAATGTTTGGCAAAAAATGGGGTCTAAAGCCGAAGATAGTGCTGTGGATGTACGAAGCGGTAGTCAGACCGGTGCTGACTTACGGTTCGGTGGTGTGGTGGGAAGCTCTTCGGAAGAACTATAACCTCACTAGCTTGCAAAAGGTTCAGCGCACAGCGTGTGTTGGCACCACCGGGGCTTTACGCACCTGCCCCACTGCGGCATTGGATCCTATTTTGAACCTGCTCCCAATTGACTTGCACATATTATGCATATCGGCACAATCCGCACTGAGGCTCCGGGAGTCTGGGTGCTGGAAGGATACTCAACAAGGGCACAGCAGTATCCTTAGCGATCTCCCAGCGGGAGTAGTTAGCAACTCAACAGATTATTTTCCTCACAAACTGAAGTTTGAGAGCAATGCAATCACAGCATTTCCAAGCAGGAATGAATGGAAGAGGGGCGAGATAATAAGTGATAGGGGTATACAAATCTTCACAGACGGCTCCAGGATGGACTCGGGTGTGGGGGCTGGTATATTCTCGGGAAGCCTGGATATCTCTGCTGCATTCAGGCTCCCTTCGTATTGTAGCGTTTTTCAAGCAGAGGTTCTTGCGATTTGCCAGGCATGCAAAGCGCTCGAGCAAAGAAACATAATTGGTAAGGCTACTATCTTCTCGGATAGCCAGGCGGCGATAAAGGCAATCGCATCGCCGCATACTACTTCAAGCGTAGTGCATGCATGTAAGCAAGCATTGGCGGCGCTAGCCGATAATCTGGAAATATCCATTACCTGGGTCCCGGGTCATAGGGGAATCGAGGGTAATGAGAAAGCTGATGAACTGGCACGTAGGGGCTCATCAGGGGAAGAAGCAAGCAAACTCGAGACGGGGGTACCCCTAGCAGTAGCAAAGGGAGACATCCATAAGTATTACCTAAGTGAGGCACAGCGTAGGTGGAGGGGCATCGCTACGTGTGCAATATCAAGGGCCACCTGGCCGGAGTACGACCAGAGGAGAACAAGGAGTCTCCTAGGCAGGTCCAGGGCGGATACGTACAAACTTATAGCGGTCTGCACAGGTCACTGGCCGATTGGCACGCATGCGGAAAAAATGGGTATTCCGCATAACGACCACTGCAGAAGCTGTAATGACACCACTACCAAAGAGACCGTTGAGCACTTCCTGTGTAAATGCCCGGCTCTAGCTAGATCACGATTAAAATCTTTCGGGACCCCTTTTTTGGAAAATCTAGGGAGGGTGTCTGAAATAGGGATCCCTAGCATTCTAGAATTTATAAACAACTCTGGTTGGTTGTAGAGATACATCCGCATTACTATTAGTAGGTTCGACGAGTCCTTATGGCATCAAAACGGCTTCTAAGAAAGCTACTTGAGCGACCTTTTCTAGATCGCAGCCATTTTACCTACCTACCTACCTACCTACACAGTTAAAAATTATGGAGTGCATATTTTCCATACCTTGCCAAGACCACAATTTTTCGAAACGTTGTTCTGTATTTGTATAGGTAAAATATACCCCTAAGGAAATCTTTGTCAAAAATCTAAAATGAAACAAGGGTCGTGATCAGTAGACTACTAAGTCTCTCAGGAGGTAGAAAATGGCCATAACTAACCTAGGACAACTCGCTCAGAAGCCTAACTTTGTTGTCATAAAAGTCAATATAATTCTCTTACCACAGGGTATATATTACTCACACACTTCCAATACTTGCGCACACCTTACTTGTATTTTAGTTATGTATATGTAAATAGTTTTGTTGTTGCTTTTGTTGTCTAACATTGTGTTTGTGGGCGTTTTAATTATGCGCTAATCTTTGCTATTTACACTGTGACGATCCTCATTTAATGACAACTTTTAACCCCGAGTGCATGCGAGTTACAAACAACAACAACAATAACAACAGCAGGAACAACAACAACAAGCGTATACGCACCCACAAGCAAAAGCTTTTGCTAAAGCCGAAAGTGTTTTGTGTCACATGCTGGGCTTGAAATAATAGAGATTGCAAAAGCAACAACAACAAGCTCAACAACAACAACAACAAGCTCAAACCAACTCAACATGTGGCCGTTTTTACACAACAAAAGCCACTGCTCCACATTTAAAGGTCATGGCGTTGCATGCGCGGGTGGGCAGACAACATGCGGCGTTGCATGGCCCGCATAACGGACAAGCAAACTAAAGCACAAACACCTACGCTAAAGTACAAATGCGCGTATGTCAGCACGTCATGTGTGGCAACACTTTGGTTGATTGCCGCTGCGAATGAAAATGAAAAAGAACCAAAAACGACAACAAAATGTTGTTAATTTAGTTTGACGTTGTTGTGGTTGCGGCTGCTGCGGTTAATTTCTGTTATTGTTGTTGTTGCTATTATTGTTATCATTTTACTTGTTTTTATTGCTCTTCATCGTTTTATTATTTTGCCATTCTCATGTTGCTAGCGAGCACTTTTTTGCTCTCTTTGTTGTTGTTCTCTTCGTAGTTGCTTTTTTGATTTAATTATTGTTATTTTTTTTTTCTTCACAATCAGTTGTTAATTGTTTTTATCATTTCTTTTCACACAGCTCCTTCTCATCTACTTTGGCCTTTATTGTTATACATAAGTATATATTTTTCTTGTTTTTGTAAAATGTTCGATTTCTATAGTTGCATGTTTCTGACATTAACTGCTTGATATATTTGTTGTTAATTATCTTTCGAACACCCACTTAACTACTAGTTTAGTATAAACTTATTAAGTGTTTCAAGGCTTCGGTACACAGTGTACTCAAAACGAAGTTTAAATACACATGAAAGGGTTTGGAAGAGTGCTACAGAAAGCTAGAAATTCAATTCAGAAAAACAAAGAAATTTTTAAAAATTTTAAACAGATAGGATTAACAAAGAAACACGACTTTAATGCTAGCATAATCCGCTCCCTACTGATAGCAACGCTTACTATGGAGTAATGAATAAATAATCGATAAATTTTTTTGGTTATAGATTTTTGTAATGGATTTTTTACTTAACTCGATTAATTTTTTTCTGGTTATCGACTTTTGTAATCAATTTTTTACTTAACTCGATTAATTTTTTTGGGTTATCAATTTTTTACTTTACTCGATTATTATTTTTTGGTTATCGATTCTTGTAATCGACTTTTTACTTTACTCGATTCATTTTTTTGTTATCGATTCTTGTAATAGTTTTTTTACTTTACTCGATTAGATTTTTTTGGTTATCGATTTTTTTTATAAACTTAATAAATGGTTTGTAATTAATACACATTTTAAATCGATTTTTATATAAATAAATTCAACTGTGCAAAGTACGAAAAAAGCTTAAAACTCTGTTCACACTGCAGCGGAAAACACATAGTTTCGTATTAATCACCACTACTCAATATCGAGTTTTTTTTTTTAAACAAAGAAGCAAACAACAACAAACTAACAAAGACGAAGTATGCTCAAAGCGTTTTTGTACAGTTAATTTCCTCTTCGACCCACTGTGCATTTCGCCAACACGCGACTTTGATGAGCTCGGTAAAGCTATGTGGTTTGTAGATGTGTTGATTGCTGTTGAATTTAATTAAAACATTGGCAATCATTGCTAAAGCCACAAATAGAGTTACTTATGTACATACATACATGCGAAAACAAAGAAAAAAGACAACAAATTAACACAACAACTAGCAGAATCAGCAAAATTACTTTCCAGTTGCGACCGCTCAATGATTAATCGGGAAATCAGCAGATCTCCTGTCACAAAGATTACTTTAGAGAGTTTAAAATATTGAAAATGGTTTAAACCATTATTGGATTATTTCAATTAATTAATTAATTTGCATATTTGAAAAATTATTTAAGTCAATTGTAAGATTTCGTACAGAAATATAGTGAAAAACTTAAGGCATTAGTTAGCAAGCTAACACATGACTACAAGATGGATCCGAGTGTTTTTAAGGGTTAAATATTATTCAGAGCTCCGACTCTGAGAGATATTAAATAATAAAATCCATGGGTGCTTCAAAATTTGCTCTAATACATGGCGACCTCTATCGGTCTTTGTTACCTATGAATACAAATTATTTGTCATATTGGTAGCTGTTTCTTGATCAGGAATATATTATAAATTAAAACCTCTGGCCTCCTCTCTTCAAGTTCTACTGGGTACGAAGAAAAACGAATGTTATAAGTTTCGACAGCTAATCTCTTCACTTGCGTTGAGCTCTTTGAGTGCGGTAAGTTTCAGTAAACTGATGTTGTGCCAGAACACTGCTTGAAAGGTTGGCTTGCACACGGAACATTAGATAATCTTAATGATAAAATAAATTATTGTTATATTCTAATTGCTGCTGAATACAGAACTTCCTTTGTTACTAAACATATGTATATAGAAGGCGTACCTGCCTCAAATTCTTTTCACTAATTATTGCTTATTTGCTAGTCTTTATTGGCAAGTTCTTGAAAGTAGCCAGCTCCAAAATACTTGTGCCAGATTATGTAGCTGCTCCACTTTGCTGCTTGTTTGTAATTTTTTTTCTTCTTTCCTTTTATTTTACAGTAGTTCAACAGACAATGTTAAGTAGCTTTGTTACAAAAAAAAAAAAAAAAAAAAAAAATCTTTGCGCTCAAAAATACAAAACAATGGGCAGTCGATTTGCTGCTCTCTGCTTAGTTTAGTCCATAGCGAGCTGATAGCAGTTTGTATAGTTCCATTCAAGTTTCAATGTAAATTAGTGCCAGCCTACCCATTGAAAATATTGACTTTCGCTCGTAAAAGCGCTTGAGCAACAAAAACAAAAGCATCAAGCTGCCTACCAGCTGTGCTCAAGTCTTGCACTTATTATAATCAGCAGGCATTAAAAGCAAACTTTTGATGATTTTTACATTCATTTTTTTCTACGATTTTTTTCGATTTTATTTGTTTTTTTTTTTTTTTATTCTATTGAACGAAACAATTTGTGTAAGAAAAATATTAGTCAGCTTTACTGTTGGCATACGGGCTATTGAGGCAAAACACACACAAAAACTTGACTGTCGCTGCTAATAGCCAGTTGCAACAGCCAATTTCTATAGAACTCCTTTCCAAAAATGAAAATGCTTAGCGTGCTTTGATGATGTATTTCTGCCCCATGTTCATGTGCATGTGTGTGTGTGTATGTGTAGCTTTTATGTTTATAGCCTTTCATGTTTAATCCATTGTATTTCTGTGGTTTTTGTAATAATTCTTTCTTTCTTACTTTTTTTTTGTATTTGCGGGCTTAATATTGTCTGCAGCTGCGAACCTCTAGCGCGTTTATTATTTTTTTTTTCTTCAACAAAATATCTTTCGTGTTTTCTATAGGTTATTTTTCTTTTTCGATTTTTTGTTTGCTTATGAGCGCAGCTCTGTGTTGTTGCTACATATTCTTAACGCTTTAGGGAATTTATGGTTGAAAGCTCATTTATTTATTAATTTGGGCATGTTTGGGCTTAGGCGCGCATGCACAGCTTCTTAAGTAAGTATGAACAGATTATTTCATTTATATTATTTCTTATATGTTTGAGCATATATATGTATGTATGAACGTAAATATGTATACTATATCCGGGTGCACGCAAAGTTTCGGAGTGCTCGTAACCGTTTCCAAGCCATCTAAGAAAATTTGAGCACATTTGAATCAAATTTAGCATTCACTTTGAATCAAGCGAACTTTTGTTAGTCCCCACGTATACGGTTTCAGCTATATGTAACTTGATTCCGCTATATATTTTCGTAGTACATTAGCATAATATATTACATGAATAAAATGAAGCTTAATCAGTTAGGCTCTATATTAGCAAAGTTGGCGCGGTAATATTTTTCCTATGAGCCATACATAAACTTTGTATGTCGTTAGTAAGTTATTAATGTAATTTTCTTTGACTTTGGTTGGGTTCTTAAATATTATACAGATTTAATCTTTTCCATGCAGTAGTAAACAAGTGTTAACACAGAGTGCTACAAAGGAAATAAGTATTTTATAAAATTATGTTTTTCAGGTTTTTGGTTGAACCCTGTAAGGAATAATAAAGTAACCTACACTAACTAGCTAGTAGGCCAACGAAATATGGAAGAAATGATTCTAGTTATCTCGAGTTTTGGTCCTTAATTTTTTATTTTTTGTGCAGTAGAAACAAGTGTGGAGAACCTAACACAGGGTGAAACAAACTACAAAAAAGTTTTTGAAACATATTCAGGCTTTGATTACACTCTGTGGTATAGACAAAATTAGCTTTCATTGTTGAGCTGGTTATTTTACAACTGTCAAAACTGTCAATGAGTTGTATTAGCCAAACAGATATGACATAACGGGGTACCTCATATGTCTTAATAATAATTTGCTACTAAGCCGCAGTTTTTGAAAATTATTCAGGCTTATGGTTTGAAAAAGTTAACTTTCATTGTTGAGCTGGTTATTTTACAACAGGGTTCTTCATATATTTTAAAATTAAATGTTTACTGAATCACAGGATAATTCATATAACTCAAAAAAAATCGTTCAAAACAGTAATTTTTTAGAGCCGCTATCTATCGTCTATTATTAACAACAACAACAATCGCCTCACAGTCAATTAATTACAAAATACATCTGTAAAATAAATGTACGCATTTCGTTTTATCCACCCATTCATTTATTGATTGCGCTCGCTTGTGCTGCCACTTATCTTCTACTTCATAGTACTAGCCATATCTGAGCTTTCCTTTGCCATTACTTTTGCTGATTATGTTCTTATATTCATTACACAATTAGTGATAAGTTTTGTAAGATTAGTCAGTCGCATTTTCTTGGCTTAAACTACTTAATTATTCATGCGCATGTTAATTTATTTTCCTTTCGTGTTTTTTGTATGAACAGAGCATAAATTGTGGGTGTGTGGGTACAGAGAGCGGGGTGAAAATTAATCAGCGTTATTTTTGAGAATATTGATGAGTTAAAGTTTAAAGAAAACGCTGCTGAAGAGATTTTAGTTGTAGAGATATTTTGTGCTTTAATAGAGAATGTGTCAAGTTTAATTCGAACTCTATAGGGAAGACTTAGTTGCATGAAGTACAACGCTTAATCTCAATCATTATTTAAATTGGGTATCAGAGAGAAGTTGTTGAAATTCATAGTCGAGAGAAATACGAATTTCAGACTACCATCACAAGAAAACAAAATTTTACGAGAAATGCTGCGCCACAGTTTTCTTTATTATCGTCATTTAAACAAAGTGCAATTTAAAATATTTTCCAATATACGATAATTTTTTAATCATTTTTTATGATGACTATAATTATAATATATTGATTTTAGTATTTTACATACAATACCCCAATTGATAGTAAAGCGAAAAAATCTGTGCCGCAAACCGTTTACGAACCAAACTGTCATCTGACTTGAACCGAAATGTTTTAAAATAATTTGAAATGCTGAAATCTCAACAAAAGTTACGCTAAAAAATCTACGTTCAAAATGAAAATTAGTTAAAATATTTTCATAAATCTAAGCTCAAAAAAATTTACTCAACCGGTGGCGCTAAAAGGGATATATTTGCTTTTTTAGCCCGTAGAAAATATACAGGTACTTGAAAAAAATTCATATGAGCGGGAAACGAAGGAGTTCAGGGTATAAACGGAATCGTTGCAAAAAAACCTGTCTTCAAAGTTGGCCAGCTTATTGTTTGGTAGGCCACATCGAACAGGCGATTTTTTTGAACGGTTTGAACCATGGTAATTTTTTTTATTGGTTTACAACCTTGCAAGAAATTAATAAATTTATTTTATGAAAATGCTCAAATTAAAATTTTAATTAGCCATACTCTGCAATAAGTCAATAATTGGTTACGAAAAAAAAATTAAATAAAAACAACAAGTAAAAAGTATTAACGGCGGAAGAAGCAATTGCCGGTCAATAGGTTGGATATAAATATTACACAGATAATTACCATAGCTTTTGGCAAATTTTGTGGAATAGCTTGAATGTAATTAAAATATGGAAATAAATAAATTTGCAGGCATCAGCAATGATAATGAAACAATATTGAAGAGTCGCCTCTTGTTGTGGGAACATGACTTGTGGATTTGAGAACGAGGATGCACGCACTGAGTCGAAAAGCAACGGAACTCTGGAATCAAACTCCAGTGGGCACCTATCACAAATTAAGTATACAAACCTAAGCCAAATGAAGTTGGTAGACTTTTGCAAAACTACGGGGAGAATCCAGGGTTGTTGAAAAAATAATTGAAAAGTGAATTGCTTATTTTAGTTTCGAAAAAAGTTCTACCCACCTATTTTTTGACCACTAAAATTTTGTTGTGACAGAATTTTCGTGAAAAAAATGTCTGAATTGCTTAGGAGATATAACGATTAATGCGATGGCACTCAGTCTGACACAAAAGCTTAGCTTGAACTGGCTCTCTGGGAATATATTTTATACCAGCCACTTTTAATTTCCCACACATTTAAAATTTTTTCACAGCGTAGATGAAGTCCATGCAATTTTCATCAACTTAAAACATTCGCATCATCAGTCACCTTAAACTGAAAAAATTTTATATTTTTATCGTGAACAAATTTACACAACTAATTTTCGTCAATTTATTTTGTGTAATTGAGTAATGTAAATATAGAAAAAAAAAAGAAAACATGTTTTCCAAAAACGCCTAAATTGCATAGTCATATTTACTTAGGCTAAATATTTTACATAAACGAACGAAGCAGAAAGAGCAACACAAATGTTAAGCCATTTATTTTATGCGCAAAATTAAAATGGGAGCCAAACTGTTTTGCGCCCAAGATGAGAAAAAAATATAAATTAGCAATGAAAATAAGCGAGTAAAAATAAAGCCGCAAAAGCATAAACAGAAAATTACCAATTCAAACAAGCGGGTCAAATATGTTAAAACTACAAAATAGACAAAACACAAACAAAAGCAAAAAATCACAACAAACAACATAATTTGATGCGCAACAAAAAAAGCAAAAACCGAAAACAAGACAATAAATATGCACATTAAACAGCAAAGTTTTTGAGCGTAAAATGTAAAAGGCTCTTGAAAAATTAATTAAAATATTCAAATAAAATTAAAGATGCTTAAAACATCATATTTTTAACAGACCAGCGTAAACAAAAAATAATAAGCAAAATATGGTTGGTAATAAATTTGTATTGCATGCTTTGGAGTGCGCTAAAAAATATTATATTTTGCAACTAGTTATGAAAAGTTTTTTGTTGTAAATTTTGATGCATGTCTAAAGTTTTGCTAATTTTATTGTTTTTCTATTTTGCTGTTGTTGCTTTTATTTACTTTTGGGTTACTATTAACTGAAGCTACTACTTTTCTCATACTTGATGAACTGCATAGCCATATTGCCATATTTTTGTTAATTGCAAATAGTTGGTAACCCTAAAGAAATATTATAAGTATTGCGCATTAAGAAAGTGAATATATAACTTAACACCAATAAAAAAATTGTAAAGAAAAAGTGTATACATAAAATTGTAAAGTAAATACGATTAGGTGGCAGCTCTAAGTTATAACCTACATATATTCCAATAATTTTTTTACAAGAAGTCTAAGAAAAAAACCTCATCAATTGAAACATTTGTTTCCATTTAAAGAAATTCAGATAGGTGGCAACACTTTTTTAATTTCAACTAAGTGGTAACCCTATAAAAATATATTGAACCCTTATTAGCTAAAGACAAAAGTTCATAGAGTTAAAATTTGATACATAAAATAGTCAAACAAATTGTTAAAATAGGTGGCAACTCTCGCTTATAACCTACACACAAATAATTTTATTGAACGACATCTCAAAAAAACGTATGTTATGAAATATTTATTTTATTTTGCAAACCACGCAGATAGCTGGCAACACATTGAAAATGCTCTAAGTAGCAAGTCTTAAGAGAAAAAGCTTCAAATATAGCTTTCTACTCATACCGAGAAGTTTAGCCAACTGGACCAAAGTCGAGTTCAAGTTAATAGACAGTTTAGCAAAGAAATAAATATAATCGTAATAGGTGGCAATACTAGCTGGTAGACGTGACTAGAAATATTTTTGTTGAGTTACAAAATACAATACCTTTCATTTAATACCCATATTGGCATAACTCAATGACTTTTTTTTTCAAATTTCAAATAGGTGGCAACTTTAATTTTAACTAAATTTTATCTAGCAACGAAATGATGAATGAAGAACGGCCACTATTATGTAATGCTTTTATTAGGTAGCTTTTTTATATCGAAAGAAAAGAAACACAAAATCGTGACCAGTCTAATGTATGTATATGCATGTGTGTTCGAGTAATCCCTACACCCACGTTGGTACTACAAAATGTCCTTGCTAGCTGAGTTTCATGAAAGTTTAAGCAGCTTGTAAAAATTTAAAGTAAATTAAAGCAGCAACAATGTGAGTGCTTGAGTATTTTTCTCGGTCAAATGGATGAGAAAAATGGAGTGAAAATAGAGCAAAACTAAAAAAAAAGCCAACCTTTATTGATGCGATTTTACAGTAGTTTCTAGTGCTTGGCAATATATGTAACACCTAGAACTATCCTCCACTAAAACTAAACTTGCTAAGTATACATTTATTTATTTTTGTCGCATCTCATACCTTTTTATCTTCCGTTTGTTGAGCGCTTTTGGCATTAATAAAAGTAAACTAGTGCACATTTTATTTAATAGTAGCAGCTTCCTTTAGTTCGCTGTAAGCCAATTGTTGTTGTAGTAGAAAAAGGAAACATGCCAACAACAATAATATAAAATTAAATAACACACAAAAAGCAAGTCAAATAGAAGTTGTCCAAATAAGCAGCTTTTTACGCAAAAAAATAAAAAGCTTTGTACTTTATAATCGATACTTAAGCGCCTGAAAATATGCTACGGCTATTTGTATAAGGAAAACTAAATTTTACGCAAAAAAAAGGATGCGCAAAAATAGTGAAAAGAGCACAATAGATAACCAAGACATTACTTTAAATGATTTCAATTGCAAAAGTTTTGTGAATTTAGAAATTAAATTAGAAAAACACAAAAAAATGTGGAAGAAAGTTTACCAAATGTGCTGCGAGCGGAAGGCCTTCGGCGCATACAAAACTGGAACTGCAAGGACGATGCATCGTTTTAAATTTTTTTTTTTTAGTTTTACTGAAAATAAACCGCGATATGGTTTTAAAAAAGTGACAGAAAATTTGCTGATTGAATTCAATTATTTTATGGTTTTCTTCGTTTTTTGGTTTAATTTGAAGTAATTTTTGCTTTGTTGTTTCTGCGTTTTTATCTCGAGTCACAAAATATTTCCTCAGATTTAGTGTAAGTTATGTTCTAAGATCGTGTAGGTACAAAGGATTACAAAATAAAAATAAAAATAAATTGCAAAAATAGCTGAGTTGCTAGAGTCCGACCGATTAATCAGAATCGGCATCGTCAGGTATCGGCTAAAATATCGCAATGGGCATCGGACTTTTTCTTTACTTTTGTAAAATAATCTTTCATAGACCGAGTTTTGCATTAGAACCGCATAAACGGCATCGGTGTCGGCATCGGCCTGTTAAAACAAAAAAAAAACCAATTGACATCGATCGGACTCAATTAGTTTCGTGTAGCTTTGCTTAAAAGAGATTTTAGCCTTAAAGCAATAGTTTCAATTATTATTGCCTTTTTTCGCATTTTCCTCTTTCTTGACTTTGCTTTTTGTGGAGTTTTTATACAAGGTTTTTTCCAGTTGACTTGCTATTTTTATACCCAGTACTAAATAGTATTTTTATACCCAGTACTAAATAGTACTAAATAGTACAAGGGTATATTAATTTTGTCCACATAACGGTACTATGTAACGGCACAAAATAATCGAGTTAGATATAGAGTTCCATATATGAAAGTTCTTAGGTTGAAAAGAGGAATTGATTAAGGCATGTCCGTCCGTCTGTCCGTCTGTCCGTCTGTCCGTCCGTGTACACGATAACTTGAGTAAAAATTGAGATATTTGCATGAAATTTTGCATACAGGTTACTTTCTGGCCAAGGTAGGTTGCTATTGAAAATGGGCGAAATCGGATGATAACCACGCCCCCTTTTTCGATATCGAAAATTTCGAAAAACGTATAAAACGGGTTAATTCAATATCAGAAGCAGCTACAATGATAAAATTTGCAATATGTATTGATTTATATGTTCTAAGGCGGATTTTACCAAATTTTTTGAAAAGGGGCGTGGCACCGCCCCCATATATTTGAAGAAATTTTAAAATTTTGACTCCTAATAACTTGAGAACAGTTTATGCTAGTATAACGAAATTTTGTAGAGGGCATACTATTGTTGTGTTAAATTCAGATATAGAAAATAAACGAAATCGCTTGGCGACCACGCCTACTTTTTTATAAAAGTTATATTGAAAGGAGGTGGAAATATTGAAAAGTCCATATCTAATTAACTGATACCGCTATAATAATATAATTTTGTACATACATCAATTTTCATATTCTTTACATTATTTTTGCAAAGTTTTGGAAAGTGGGCGTGGCACCGCCCACTTATGAGTCAAGCAATTTTCAAATTCGACTGCTAATAACTTCAGAACGATGTGAGATAGGTTTACGAAACTAGGTTCCAGGTATGTTATGTTTATGTAGAGTACTACCACAGAAAATAAGAAAAATCGGTGAACGACCACGCCCCTTTTTGGACTAAAGTTCTCTAAACGAGAGTTAGGAAACCGGAATATGCAATATCTGTTTAACTGATACAGATATAATGCTAAAATTTAGTACACTCATTCACCTGATGATGTTATTTGTGATGTTTAAAGGTTTTTTGGTAATATTTTGGAAAATGGGCGTGGCACCGCCCACAAGTGAATAAACAAAATATCAACAATTCACTATTAACAAGCCACTGTGAAAGTATCATAAAGATCTGCAATGAAAACTGATCTTCAATAGGGACAAACAACATAATAAAATCCGTGGGCGTGCCACCACCCACTTTTTTAAAATTATGTAAATATTGATTAATGGACACATATATCCGTACATCGAAAAATTTCACAAAATACGTTAAAAGTTATGGGCATGGCACGCCTTCTTTTCCAAAGTTATATATAGGACATGGTATAACCCTTGAAAAGAT
The DNA here is from genome assembly GCA_951509765.1 of Sphenella marginata. Classification (NCBI taxonomy): domain Eukaryota; kingdom Metazoa; phylum Arthropoda; class Insecta; order Diptera; family Tephritidae; genus Sphenella; species Sphenella marginata. The sequence continues at coordinate 65,224,232 of OX608083.1, forward strand.
CGATTCAGTACTTTTGGCTCATGTAAGCGGTTAAAGCTTTATAAGCAAGGAGCGTGGCCGCTCCCACCAAATTCGCTATTGTTTAGGCTCGGCATAGATTGGTTTTTAAAATGGGCGAAATAGGATGAAAACCACGCCCCCTTTTTCTAAAAACTAACGCTGGGTATTTAATGTTCGGTTCACCCGAACTTAGACTTCCTTACTTGTTTTTTTTTTTATTTTTCAATTTTTGCTGTAAGTGCTTTCTTTCAACTTTTCTCTTTTAAATATTTCCTAGCACTCGTTATTTTTCCAATTTTTCGTTTTTATTTTTTTAATTTTTTTTCGCTTTTCATTTGAACCATTTAACGTGCTTATCTCCAACTTTTAATCGCCATCTTGCTCGTTCACTTTCTTTTATGCGTTGACACTCTTAACAACTGTAATTTCATTCCACAAAAGAGATATCCTTTTTTCGGTTGTCCTTGCGGAAAGCATTAATTTCATTGCAGTATTACGACTCAAGTGGACCGCGCTATGGGATGTTGCTGGGCGTTACAGTGGCAGAGATATCGTAGAGAGTCAACTACCAATTTTCAACTTTCCACTTGTTTTACACACATACCTAAATACTTTTGTATTGTATGTGTGGATGCTTGCTTTTGATAAACACACTCATTTACCACAGAGTGCTTTTGATTTTTTTGCACTCTGATTTTACGCACCCAGTTTCTCAATGAATCAAGAGCACTCAAGAGCGAACATCGTTGCAAGTCCAATTCAACTTATTAGCTTCATTCTTTGATAGTGTCAGTATAATTTTTATTTATTGCAAATTACACTGTGCTTAAATACGTAAGCGAACTAAATATAAGATAGTTTGGGAAAATTCACAGAGAGGGAGAGATAAAATAAAAAGCTGGCACAACGCATGTGAAAAATTTTTTTGAAACGATAAACGTTTAAAAATAAAGATAAAGATAAATATAAAGATAAAGATAAAGATAAAGATAAAGATAAAGATAAAGATAAAGATAAAGATAAAGATAAAGATAAAGATAAAGATAAAGATAAAGATAAAGATAAAGATAAAGATAAAGATAAAGATAAAGATAAAGATAAAGATAAAGATAAAGATAAAGGTGACTCCGTGAAAGAAGGCCTACCAGATGAATAAACCACAAATCTCTCAATTGGCGGCTCATTGGGGAATGTCCTCATATCACACAGGTGGTCCCTCATTGGCTTAGAAAGCATTGTCCTGACTAATTGATCCTATGACTTTCCGACCTCTTTCTCTAACTATACACTCTCTCCCTCTTTCTTAATTGTAAACAGCACTACCACGGCGCAATTTGGTTAATAACGCTTTTATTAGCAGCTGACGGTCTTCTCATACCTTCTATACCACTACCATACATAACTTGAACCAAAGCAATGAAATGACTATCCAATTCACACAAAAGCACAACATTTACTACCTTCCTAGAAAGACGCTGTAGGGTGAATAAGTATAAAGAAATTGAAGAAATAAAAACGAAGAAAACCAAATCGAAATCCAAACTACAAAAGGAAATGGCTAAATAGAGAGAAAAATGGAAAACAATTTAATGGTATTTTGAGCTCGAACTGGAACCTCAAATCTATTATTGAAATCTATGAAAATCCATTAAATTTTTCCACTCCAAATTGCGGCTGCTTGCGCTCAATGTGTAGCAGAGGGGCACATTGATGACTTTTGTTATTGCCTTTGTTGTTACTTTACCGTACAAAGCAGCTATTTGGTTGTTGTTGTTGACGGTGCTGCTATTTTTGCGAGCAGGTTATCGCTAACGTAGATATCTTTTGAAAATTCAACTTTTACTCATTTTTAATATGAATCATTGAAAGGAATTACTGGGATTTGAAGAAGGCGTAGAATGAGTCGCAGTGGGTATACATACGTACTGCAGGGTCAAGTTGAGATTATAAAGAAATGGTTATTTAAATAGACAGATAGTTGGAGAAAAGTAGTAAGTCTGAAAGCTATATTAAACAAAGCAGGCCAGTAGCATCTATTGTATGAGGGCTAGGTAAGGCGCGTCATTGGAGTTGAATACGCTTGCCTTTGGTTGCCATAAAGGTCATAGGACGTTACGTAAATGAACACCAAATTTTGCTACTGCAGTCTTTTATTCATTTCCCCACACTTTTTCAACGCGCACTAGCTACCAAATGTAGTAACACAAAATAAATGTCTGCAACCATGAGCTAGAAAGACTGCTGGACAGCATATCAAATCGTCGCTGAATACCGCAGTCTCTCTGCACAGTTGTGCATCTGATAAGATTTGCGCACATTGGCACTCCTCAAGAGTGAGAGTGAGGGCGAAAAAATTATTTACAGCAAAACCAATTTTTTCTTTGCTAAAATTTTCTTTTTTTCAACTTCAACCCGAAACCCATTCGAGCCATAAACTGTAATCGAATGAATGGATCGCTGCAATAAGTTGGGATTGAATTGTGCCGCATTTGGAAAAATGCCTGGTTACACAGCTGTTGTAAGATGGAGTTGGCAAAGCTTCAGTTAACTACCCGTCTGTTAGATTGGCTAGCTAAACCATTAGCTGGTGGTTGTCTGGTGCTTGGTTGTATCGTTGGCTGATTGGTCGCTTGCTTGGTTATTTGGTTGACTGCTCGCTGCCATCACAGATTGCTGTGCGTACGCGCTTACTTGAGGCGAGGAAATTGATGATGTGGTTGAATGAGCAATGCCCAAAAGTGATTAAGATGGTCAGCAAGCAGATAGTTAAGAAAATCTAAAATTTTGCGAAATTGTTATGTACATACATACATATGTGCTTGTTTATTAGGGGGGAGTGGGTGTGGGGTGGATGAAGCTCTGGCACTGTGCGGGTGAATTAAATAATTTTGTACTACTAAGAACTTAGAGTCTTTTATATGTACATCATCACAGAAAAATTAAGAAAAAAAGAAAAGAAATATAGAAATATAGCAAAAAAAAATTACAAAATTATGGCATGCCATAAATCAGGCTTAACAGTTTTTGTATACCTAGCTATATATTATTTTATGTTGAAAAAGTGGTGGCGTGCCATTTTTCTGGCATACCAATTTTTATGTCATGGCATTTTCTGTCATACTATTTTTATGTCAAGCTATTTTTCTGGCATACAAATTTGTATTTTATGCCTCAAATATGTTCTATTTTCCATCCAATTTTTATAACAATTTATATCATTTCCATTTTTTTCCAGATTAATAATCCATATGGTATGCTATTTTTTAATTCTTAAGATTTCTCAATAAAGAAATACTTAACTAAACCGCGATGGTTTCTACCGTTACATATTCTTATGTCGCTAATTTATTGCCCCAAAAATGATGCAAGAAATTTCTTAAGAAATATTATAGGAAAAAATTTAAATATAACATTACTCCGGGTTAACAGTTATAGTATATACAAATACAATTATTTTGTGTTGAAATAGTGATGGCGTGCCATTTTTTAGTGTTAAAATTTTTTATAATTCTATGTAATACCATTTTTCAGTCATACGGTTTTTATGTCATGCCATTTTTAAGTAATGCCATTAATGAAATTATTCTTTTTAAAATTTATCTCATTTTAATTTTTTATTATTTGAAATGTAGCATCGGGCCTAGATAAAGGTTGAAACATATATTTCTTTTTAAATTTTAGGGTGGCACAGCAACTTCAAGGCCCCTAAAGTACTCGAATTGATAAATTTAAACTTCAAGAACTTACCTCTCTGAGCAAGCAGTACAAACTCCAAACTCAAATGTGGCTAGGAAGAAGTTGCTTTTGCGGCATCTTGCTTGTCTACCACACAATCCAATTATGTTTAAGTGCTTTTTAAAAGCATATAATTTAGCTGCGCATGCGCAGATATTGAATGAAATCCACACCCAAACGAGAGATAAAGTAAAAAATACGAATTAAAAAAAAAAAGTTCAGTAAAAAGTAGAGCGCCAAACGCAATTCAGCTACAATGGAAGCCCAAGTCAGAGTCAAAATGAAAAGCTACACAACGTAGCCTGGTTTATCGCATACGGCCGATCGCCATTTGAGCCACAAAAAGGCATATGAAAAGGAGCTGAAAGCCTATGCGCATGCGCACAATGCAAACGTAATTACAAAGCAAGTAAATTCACAACAACAAAAAAAGAGAAGAAGAAAAATTGTTCTATACAAACGACTTTTCGCTTTTGAAGTTCAACAGCAAAAAAAAAAAACAAAGACCAGCAAAAAAAATTGACTGCCGTTTTTCACAATTAATTGTTGAAATGATGTTGAATTTGCGCTTTTGTATGCCGATTGCAAAGTTGAGCAGACTATAAAGAGTGCCTATAACAGACTACCACGCAAAAGTGATTGTAAGCCTAAGATAAATAAATAAATAAATGCTGAGTAGTAAGTACTCGCTCGTAGATATCTAATTTCAATAACAATGGTTGCGAAGAAGCAGTGGGAGTTTGTTGAGAAGGAGTGTTGGTAACGAAATCAACTGAATCAAGGAGAGCATTTAACAGTGATGTGCAAGTTTTCGGTTTTAGAGGAACGGTTTTGTTGAAATCGGTTTTGAGTATAGTACAATCCGGTTCTATAATGAGTTTTCAGCTTAAGCGGCTTCATTATAAGTGGATTATGTGCCAATAAAATCAAAATCAACAGTATTTAGAATTTTTTGTTTGCATGTCTTTATGCTTGTACGCGCATCACACAAAATCTGCTATATATAAATGTACGAAACTTTCACCTTTACATTACTAGATGTCTAACCTTAAATTTAAGATAACTCTTATGTCAACAGCTTTACCGGTTCCGGCGTAATCGTCGAAAATGTGGACTAATCTCGCCCAAATTGTGTTTGTACAATATGGGTATCAAACGAAAGGTGTTGATGAGTGCTGTAATGAGCGATGTGATAACGTTACATATCTCAACTAGTTTCGGAGATATAATGATTCAAATCAAAGTCTACCTGGGCGAGTTTTTTTGAATAGTTCCTAAAAGAGCTGGCTAGTTAAAAAAAACGGATACGCTGCATCCGTCTACCCAGTTTAATGCATCACTAGAATGCGCTGAGGCAGCGGTATGTTTGAATAAAGTTTATGCTGGACGTATTTATTAAGTAGCCTACAACAATAGCAGCAACCAAATATATTTGCAATGGACGGAAGTTTTCTTTATCGCATGCTAATATCACTTCCTACTAAGAGTAGCATATTATTATACCTAGACTTTAAAGGTAATTGTTTTTTTTTTTCGTTTTACGTTTTTTAAATAATACGAGGCATTGTGTGTAAATGAAGAGAAAATTATGACTAATATTTTTAAGCAAATATTTACAAGGAAATTAATTTTTTTTTATAAATTGTTAATATATTTTTTCACAACCAAAATTAACATTGAAAAATGGATAACTAGGCGCGTGACTCTAACGAATAAGTAAAACAAATACAAATTTTGAAAAGCATTAATTTTAAATTTTATGTCTTGCCATAATTATGTTATGCTATAATTTTGTCATACTAAGAGTAGCATATTATTATACCTAGACTTTAAAGGTAATTGTTTTTTTTTTTCGTTTTACGTTTTTTAAATAATACGAGGCATTGTGTGTAAATGAAGAGAAAATTATGACTAATATTTTTAAGCAAATATTTACAAGGAAATTAATTTTTTTTTATAAATTGTTAATATATTTTTTCACAACCAAAATTAACATTGAAAAATGGATAACTAGGCGCGTGACTCTAACGAATAAGTAAAACAAATACAAATTTTGAAAAGCATTAATTTTAAATTTTATGTCTTGCCATAATTATGTTATGCTATAATTTTGTCATACCATATACTGTCAATGAAATTTAATTTATTGCTGGGTATCACTTTTCCATTCTAAGTTTTAATTTCTTTTGTGGTTTTACGGCCATTTTTGTGTTATATCACTTTTATGTCATGACATGAAAAATTTTCAAACTCGACGAAATAAGGATAAATAGTAATTCAGCAAAGCAGCAGTAAAAATTCGAGTTTATAACAAAAGTTGTCCTCTGGCTTACTGGCATGTATGTATAATATTTTGAATGCCAATACTCTTCTATTTCCCGTGCTATTCCGTTTCCCCTTTTTTTAATAGTATATGTAGGTACCATTTTTTATAACATAACAACGTCAAAATGTCCATGCATGTTATGACAAACTTCCGGGCATTTTGCTAGCTTTAAGTGTAACATTTTTTTAACTTGCCATTAAATATGTTTTACCATAAAAAGTCTAATTTCAAATAACCAAACTACCAACCTTCAGTAAGAGATCCGTCCAAAAGTAAAGGCTACTGTTTAAAAATTATGCTGCAACATGACTCAATTCGTTAATAGACACTTTAGCACTCATATATGTATGCATGACTGTCAAATAGAACGGACCGACAGCTTGCATTACGGTTAAAGAGGCAAAAAGAGAGCGAGTTAAAAAAAATATTGCACAAAACGACTATTTTACCCACCCACCTGCCTTTTGTGGCAATGGCAAGCAAAATATGTTAATGACATAAAAAAAGCAAACGAAATAAAAAAAAACCCAAAACAAAAAAATATGTACATATGTAACAACTCTAAAAGCGTGGGCAATAAAGGACAACAGCAACAGCAACAAAAGCAACAACAACAACACGAGCAAATGTAGAGCTATGTACATACCGAAGTGCTCTTCAACATTGAAGTTGGAACACTTCAACAAATGAAACTTGAAGTTAAGCGACAGACCGGGTGCGAGGCGGTAGCAATAAGTATGTAGAGCGCTTGGCTAGAGCCAGACGGCGTTACCAACTCCTAATGAGTTCCTAATTTAAATAAATACAAGTCATAAATTAAAAAGCGAGACGATGAGAAGCAGCAGTACAATACAAAAAAAGCAACAACAAAACAATGAAGGCAGTTCAAGTTTGATATGAGCAAGCGTATGCACATCCCAACAAATGGGCATACGGCAGACACTAAAGTAAGAGGTAGAGAGCTAGTTTTTTCTGAGCTACATATGCCTAAAGGTCTGCGCGCTTGTGTAGATCTCAAAGTGCCACAGTTTTCAGACATATTTTTTTTTTTATTTAAATATTTTGTAAACTGGCGGAAAATGCAAAATAAAGAAAATACGTACGAATATGCAGAGCTCCCGAATAAATCGTTGATGAAGGTAGCGGCGACTGACCAATGTTACTTAAATTCAACTTTCAAGTAGCAGCTACTTTCAAATTTCTTATTACGTGGCAATGACTTCAGCCTCCACACTTTAAAGTCCCAACAACGGTAGCAGCTCCATTTCAGCTATTGTGTCAGTTGCGACTGAGAAAACTATTTTTCCGACTCGAGGTCTAAAACCTACACTGCAGCAAGTGAAGAAAATGCGAATCTCCTTAAATGGGGTTATGCACAAGTTCAGACCAAGAGGGCTACAAAGAAACGGTCACTTACTTTATCTTCTAGTGTTCGGCTAAAGACTGTCGTGGCGCTCTTTTGGAGCTCTGAAAATCCTACACACATCTCTGTATGAAAAACCACCCACAGTCATAATGCACATACCCCAGCAGACATGAACAATTTATGAATTAGATACCTCTTTCTTTCGCTCAACCTTCTCCTCCCTAGCTTTTAGTTGCTTTTTTTACACATTTCTGTTAACGTCTGACCAAAGTTGTTTTTGTTTAGCTACACATATTTATTTTGAGCAAATAACGCTATTTTTTGGTTTGTTGTTGTTTTGCATATTTACAAAGCAATGCACGTGAAATGCACAAACAAATTCTCATATACGAGTATTCGTATGAGATATACCGGCAAGTGTATAGTCTAACTGTTGGATAGGAGGGTAAAGAACTAAATTATGATAAAAGCACGCGCCACGTCCAAAGACAACAACGATTTGCTAAACTAACGGTGATGAGATGAAAAGCTCTGCATACGTAAATCGAGAGCGCTGGTGGTCTTTAATGAAAGTATTTTAGGCGAGACGATGAGACTTTTAAAACTATTTTCCCAAAAAGAATATTTCTGCTCTTTCAAGTATGTATTTGCTCAGAGTAGTGTGTTTTTTTTTTTGTTTTCAAAATTATAATTTTACCTTTATTTGGAAGTCAAAAAATATAATACTGCAGGTCAAACAAAACTATCCATGGCCCTGAAGCTCACACGCATGAAATTGGAAATAATCAAGATATTTTACCTGTAATGAGAAAGAATGAAAATATCGAATATGAGTATCATTTATGGGCAAAAGGAATGTGATTTGTTAGAAAAAGAATTTCTCATGAATTCTGCAATAATAGTGGACAAATATGCATGACTGTGTATATGGACATAAACACATTAGGGTGTTTCGAAATGAAAAAAAAATCTCAAGTAATATCTGATGGAAAAAAGTAATTACGGAGAAGCGGAGGCAACAGGCTAAAGGCACGGGGAGAGAAGCAGAGGAATACTGTGAGTGAAAAAAAGTGATAGAAAGAGGAGTATGGATATTGATATGAATAAAAATAAAATGTGAATATGAATATGAATATGAATCAGAATATAAATATGAATATGAATATGTAAAAGAAAATAAATATGAATATGCATATGAATATGAATATAAATATGAACAAGAATAAGAATAAAAATAAGTATAAAAATAAGAATAAGAAAAGGAATAAGATTAAGAATAAGAATAAGAATAACAATAAGAACAAGAACAAGAATAGGAATGAGATTAAGAATAATAATAAGAATAACTGGAAGGATAGGATTAGGAGTATGATTTTGAATGCGACCAGAAAGAAAAACTGGAATATGAGTATTGGAACAGGAAACGTAAAGCAAAGGGAAGAGAGATCAAGAAGAAGGAATAGAGAGGAACGGAAGTTAATGCGGGTGGCTACAAAAGAAGAAGAAGAAAAACAAGAATTCAGAAGTGAGAATATGAGAATGGATAGTTTTTCGGGTTAGCTAATTTCCCAATAATATCAACATTTTCAGATTTGGTCCAACAAAACAAATATCGGAAATTAAACACTCTAATGTACATAAAAGTTTGCCTTAAATGATCATTTATGGCACTTAAAAAGTGAACGCATAAATAATTCATAAATTGGCTGAGCAACGAAAACAAAAAGTTCAAAAATATAATTCAAAGCGAAAAAAGGAGCTTCCTTCCAAACGAAAAAAGGAATTATATGAACAAACAATGATGAAGCTTAAAAATTGCAATTGGAAAGAAGTGTGTGAGTGTATGCTTGTGTATGAGTATTGGCCATCATTGATCATGCCACAATTGCCACAAGTTGAATGCAACTGTCAATCAACAAAAATCAACGTAGCATTGAAGTGATGGAATGATATTGATGATCGCAGCAGTGGATGTGAAATGAAGTGGGAGCGTTCGGTGGTGAGCCGATAGCACAAGCAAAGCAGCACATTGAAGGTGATGTCCGGTCATAGATGGACAAAAAATGGTAATAGCCAGCCAAGAAGGCACCAATATATGGCCAGTGAAAAAAGTGCTTGAATTGATAAAGCACATTTTGAAGTTGAGTTGAAAAAGCTGGCGGCTGGCGGCTGGCGGCTGGCGGCTGACGAGATGCACAAGTCATCGAAGTCATCATTTTCATTGGAATTGGTATTGAGAAGTGTAGGCTGTAATGTTGTTGTTGTAGCAGTTCATTTTTGCCATTTAATGCCTAATTTAAGCGTCATATTTGCAACGCACGTATCGACTGAATCGGCAGAATGGTGCGCACTGCTGCCACAATATTCGTTGCGCATGCGCAGTTAATTTTTTTTTTTTTTTTTACCCACGTCTACACTACCGCCTGCTGCTTTTGCTAATTTTGCGCACGTACGAATATAAATTTCATACAGAAAATACCACAAAATGTTGGTTGAATTCAAGTGAAGTATCAGAAGAAGAAAAAAGGTCAAAACCATTGCATGAGCAAACGAAAGCACTGAAAACTTTTTTTTTTTTTAAGCAAACGGCATTTGCGACCAAGAATAATCATAAGCAACACAAATGGCATAGCTGCAGGAAGCAATTGGGCAAAAAAGAAGACGCACGCAGCAGCAACAAGCAATAACTACAACAACAACAACATCAAATTATGAAATTCCTGTGTGCCAAATTTTTCATAAGTTTGCATTCATTTTGTTGCCCACAGTCGGCGTGGATGAGATGAAATGGCCAAGAAGTGCGCTGGATATGGTGCGGCATAAATGCATTCCAAAAAGCTACAAATGTTATGAAATTGTATAAATATGCGAAAAGTGTTTCTACACGCGCACACATACCAACATTTTAATAAATGAGAATTCCGCATAAAAACTGAAATATGCAGCTGGAGAAAATAATGCATAATGTTTGAAATATTTTTGAGAAATTAATTTTTAATTTTTTTTATATAATTTGTGTTCTTTTTTGGGGGAAAATCAGTACATAATATGACTAGGATGGCATAAAAACATAACATAATTTTACATAGCGAAACATAACAATAGATGTCAAAACATAGCTTAACGAAATATACAAAAAAAAAACCGAATGTGACTTACCATTTTACTAACGTAACATAACATAATCTATCCTAACATAATATGACGTCACATAGCATATCAAACAATAACATAACAGAACATAACATAGCATAACATAACATAACATAGCATAACATAACATAACATAACATAACATAACATAACATAACATAACATAACATAACATAACATAACATAACATAACATAACATAACATAACATAACATAACATAACATAACATAACATAACATAACATAACATAACATAACAAACCATAACATAACATAACACAACACAACACAACACAACATAACATAACATAACATAACATAAAATAACATAAAATAACATAACATAACATAAAAAAACAGAATAGAGCAGAAGCCTAAAAGCTCCTCGCTCCTGTCTACCCCCATGTGTCTGCATAATTTTTTTTCCAGTTTTTGCACAGCATGTCCATCAGTTTGCTAAGTGGCAAATATCACTTGAGGGCTTGCACAAATAATCACAACAAATAATAAAAATAAAGAATAAAAATGCAATTAGCTGCACAACTATTCATCAAAGCACTAGAAGGCTTGTCCGGCCGAGCGTAAGAGCTGACATTTTTTTCTTATTTATATTTTCAGTTCTTATTTTATGCGCTACAAAAGGCGCGAATACTTAACACCCATTTTGGACACTGCCTGACTGCCTACCTGCCATCGGGTCCGTCCAACACATTTTCAATGCTTCAAAATGCAACTCCAGCTGTATATTCACAAATCTGCTGCAAATAGGTTCCGGGTGCATGCTTTTTTATTTACATTTTTTTCAACTATTGAGCGCGCCATTTTTCCTCTAGTTAGCTCCTTTTTTAGATTTGCTAACCATCATAGCAGCTACATATGTCCGAAGGTTGCCCTGGGGACACTAATCTTCAGCTATGGCAACAGCACCACCAATTGTAGTGATTTTCAGCTAAAGGCTGCCCTATTCCAATTCATATGGGTAGTGATTTTGTTTTTGTTGTTGTTATGTCTTTTTGTTGCTAGTTTGCTTATTTTTTTTTTTCTACTTAAATCCTTTAAAATTGTGCATATTTTTCAATTTGGTCACCCCACAAGTGTTCGTGGAAATTTAGCGTTCGAGCCGGTAAAGTGACCCAGTAGGAATTATATCAGTAATTTAGAAGACTTCAGCTTTCTGTTGCAGAGCTCATACGAAATATTCCCGCAGTTCCGCTCGCACTCACGCTAAGCCTTGTCAACAGAGCAAACAGTGTAAATACCACTAGCGCTTTTTGTCATTCATCTCTTACTTTCTAAAACTTCTTCAAAGGGATGCACTTCAGCCATCATCATCTTGACCACTTTTGACGATTGAATTTGCTGCGCGTTCGCAACCCGCTGATGGATTTGTTGCCAAGTAACCAAACGGTCAATTCATTCACTCTGTGGTGTATATCCTTCTAATAACAAAGCTTTTCACTACATACGTTTGTAATTACAGTAATGTTCGAAAAAATAGGAACGAAATTTAAAACAGAATTATTCAGATCGGCAGATTCGATTTAGATTTTTAAAATTTCTCTATATCAAATGAGAGTTCAATTTAGATTTCAATTCGAATTTTTAATTAAGCTCTAGTTTTACTAAGGTTGTAAGTATAAATTTCGGGTTTGTTGTTGTTGTTGTTCAGATTCGCCGTCTCTTGGGTTTCCTAGATGTTTATTTTTTGGTTGTGGATACGGTTTTCTCTACGGATTCGGGTTTGGTTCCGGTTTGGTTCCGGTTTGGCATGACCTATTTCTTTAAAAATCCTTATTTAGTTTCGTTTTCGAGATTTCTCTATGGGTATTGGTGTGAGGTTTCGATTTTAATTTCAGATTCGTCCACTTTGCGGTTTTGAGCGTTCTTCGATCCAATTTTTTGTGTTCCGGTTTGAATTTCGGTTCCGGTAAGACGTTTAGGTTTTTATACCAGATTTGTTCTCGATTTAAATAGATTACGAAAGCATTACCAATACTTTTTTGAGAGCTCTTCAAGCAAATTTTGACCGGTTCCGGTTTCGGGTTCGGTTTCGAATTCGTTTTTGACTTCCATTTAGGTCTCTGTTCTCTTTCTTGTTTTGGTGTAAGTTCCCACTTCGATATCGACCTCGGTTTCGTTCTCAGTTCGAATTTCGGTCTCGGTTCTTTTTATTGTTTTGATCTAAGTTTCGGCTTCGATTGCGTCTTCGGTTCAGTTTCAAATTCGGTTTCGTTTCTGTTTCTTTTTCTGCTGTCAGTTCCTTTTTAAGTTCCGGTTCCGATTTCGGCTTCGGTTGCGTTCCCAGTTTCAAGTTTAGTGTCGTTTAGTAATGATTACGGTATTGGATTGACCTATCATAACTAAATTTTCAGTACAGAGATGACCATAGGCTGAAATTAATTTCTATTTACAAAGGGGGCGTGGTACTTCTCATACAAATGGGATTTTTCATAGTGCATATCTCTGGAAGTATTCATACTACGCAACTGAAACTCGACAAGCAGTTATATGAAGTTAAGCACCATTAACTTCAAAAAAATGGTGTTATAAAGAAAGGGGGCGTCGCCCCTCCCATACAAATTTGCTGGTTATGAGCTCTTAGATATAAACAACTTTTTTCAAAAATACTAAGAGAATATTAACAAAGAACTATAAATCAAACCCTGATATTAATTTTCGAGCCACAACTGTATTCAGGCATACCTACATATACATATGTATACCCCTTGATAAATACTGCGCTGATATATCCCACATCTTATACTCGTATGTATTTAAGTATGTTTGCATGTATTCATGTCCATTGGCTATGTGGCTGGCACGTTCATTTGGCATTTGCTCTGCCTCATCAATAATTGAGTGGAATAAATCATGGCAAATTGAATGCGAAATGCATTTTTCACTAGCGAATTTTTTCTCTTCTTCAATTCTTCGTTTCTTTGGACTTCATTCGTTAGAGCCACAGCGTTCCTTTTTTTTTTTGTTTTTTGTCTTCCGATTTCGCTTTGGATCTTTTTATGCTGCATAAATGCTTTGACGTTTGCCTGCCTAAAAATGGCAAATAATGCAAAAATCTGTAGCAACATTAGTTAAAGCTGTAAACCAACGCACATACCCGTGCACATATACGCAAACACACACAAGCGCAGTGGTATTTCTTTTCAATGGGATTTTCTTGCTATGCTGGTTTGCCATCTAAAAAAGGCTTGGCTAATACACCTGAGGAATGAGGAATGGCGGCAATTAGAGATAAAGCGTGCTTTTACCTTGCTGAAGTATTAGTATGCATTGAGATATGTTACCATATGCAACAGCTGCTTGCTTAATAGGTATTTAATGAGTTCCTGTTGAAAAAGTGTTTATCGTCTTTTGATTTGAGAAAAAGTTGAGTTTAATTGTATGCTGCATGTAAACTGGGAAATTTAAGAATGATTGCTTTGATTAGGTTTAAAAAGATATTTTTTCTTTTAGTTTCTCTGCCTGCCTATCAATCTTACCTACACTGTCTACATCTCCATCTCACTCTAACTCTACCTCAAAATCTAGTGATTTCTCTCGCTCTCTTCTCCTTCTTCTTCTCAATCTCCTTGAGAGATTGATCCTTGCCCCTCTCCCTAGGGATATCACTCGCTATATACTTCCACATTTCCATCTCCCTCTAGCTCTACCTCAAATTCTTCCAATTCCATTCGTTATCCCTCTCGATTTGAATCACCATCTCCACCTGCGCTATTCCTCTCCTTCTTCCCTCTCTCTCTCTCACCTTGTCCTCCAACCTTTGCCTCAAAACTCACCTCTGCTCTCACTTCAATCTTTACTCTATTTGTAAATTAAGTCTACAATTCAAAGCATACTTCTCTTTGTCAGTGTACTAGTGTTACACTTACGAGTAAACTTTCCTACCGAAGCTAAGCCAAATTTATATGCAAATCGCGACGAATCGTTTTGAATCGCATTAAATCGAGGTCATAGTCGTAGTGTTTAAGCTGCGCTCTCATTGCACTCTTTCATAAATGCATTCAAGCGCTTGGACTCATGGCTTCCAATGTGAAATATGCATCTGAATGAATGAAGTGCAGCTCCCGGCAAGTCTAAAAGCTCATCTGACATGCTTTCAAACTGAATCACTTATATTTGTTCTTTTGTTGCTGACTATTTCTGCCGACAAAGTGCATAGCGAATTTGATTTTCTTAACAATTTAGAGATATTCAAATTCATCGCAGTGGCGAATAAAAACTATGGGCTCTGCTCATTGGGTCATAAAATAAATGAAAAATTATTCTTTATTGGCTTAGATGGTGGTAGGAATTTTTTCAAAAGCCCTTCTGAAGTTCAATTGACTATTCTGAGATACATTTGATTATTTCTGAATTACATCTGACTATTCTGAAAAACAATTTATAGTTTCTGAAATACAATTGACTATTTTGAAATTAATACATTCTACGATCTCTGAAATACAATTCACTATTCTGAAATAAATTTTCCGATTTCTGAAATACAATTGACTATTCTGAAATACATTTTACGATTTCTGAAGTATAATTGACTATACTGAAATACATTTTATGATTTCTGAAATACAATTGACTTTTCTGAAATACAATTTATAATTTCTGAAATACAATTGACTATTCTAAAATAAATTTTATGCTTTCCGAAGTACAAGTGATTATTCCGAATTTAACTTTACGATTTCTGAAATACAATTGACTATTCTGAAATACAATTTATAATTTCTGAAATACATTCAACTATTTATTCTGAAATTAATTTTACGATTTTTTGAAATACAATTTACTACACTGAAATAAATTTTTCACTTTCACTATTTTTGATGTACAGTTGTTTGATAAAACGAAAAAATGCTTTTGTGGCACAGAAAGTGCATAAATGGATGTACATACATAAGTGGAGTGTGGTGGGTTAATATGATTGCAGACTTCAAGCAGCCCCACCAACCGACGAGTGTTATGATTACTTATAAGCAATCTTCAACTCAAATCTGACAGCGCATAACAATGGTTTATCTTTTGCATATCTTTTTCTTTTTTTTTTGCATTTTCATTTCATTTCCTTTTATGTACGCGCTCCTCGCCTCTCACGTTTTTGTAGGCTTCTTTTGACAATCGGATCATGCATATTTTTTCTTCAATTATGCCTTCCTTCTTCAATTCAATTGTTGTTATTTTACTACGTCAGCTTATTGTGACTGATTTGAATGCACGTCTATCAAAACCCAATCAATCGGCAAAGTGGCACAGCAACAGCAAGCAACATAGCAGTCAACAATAACAACAACAACAACAATTAAAGGGGGCAATATGACTTCTCATATCAATAGAGATTGAGTAGTGTATTTTTGTTGTTATTGTAGATTTGTTAGCTTGCCAATTTACTCTTTATACTCGTACATACACAACTGAGTTTTGACTTTCTTTTGATACACCACATTTGAACTGTAAATCAACTCGATTGTGCTGTGTACCAACATTTTTAACTTGGAAAAGTTTCATTTTTATTTGCACAAAAATTGATTTCAATCACAAAAAAAAAGGCGTCCGTAATGCCTTGCTTGTGTCATTGTTAACTGACCGCGGCCACAAGTGAGCATCAAGCTACGTGGGTTTTGGTTTCCCTTTATGCTTTACTTCATTTACCTTCATTGGCCTATCATCATAGTCTGCTGCCTGTGTGTAGATCGTTTGGTACAATCACATGCTTCATCACAATTACTACGATTTCTGTAGGAAATTGCTTGGACGCATCAATTTAAGGATTAAAGCATGGCAGCATACAGAACGTGCAACTCATAGTGCAAATGAGCTCCATCAATTTTAGTATTTTGGGTGTATTGTAGTTTCAGTGAGGTCATGATGTGATGTCATGTGTTGATATTTACTAGGTAACTTAATTTTCGAATCATTATTCATGATTATCGGTTTCTTAGGGGTCATCATATGATCATTATTATCATCATCATAAGCACCTTTATTACAGTGATTGTCATCATCATCATAACAATCACCATCACGCTCTTCACAACAATATTCATCATCAAATACTCTACATCTGATGATCATCAAATCATCATCAGCATGATTATCACATTGCCATCACCACCATCATCCTCATCATAGGCAACATTCACAATTCTGTTTCAACATTTTTCCAAAGTTCCATTAACCAGTTGCGCTTTTTATACCCCTTTCTCTCTTTCTCTCTCTGTCCTCGCCATAATGCAGTCACACAAATCCACAATTACTGTCAATGCACGACGATTCCTAATGGTTGATTTACATTTCCTGATTGATTTATGAGTTAAAAGCCAACGATTTTACAACCTCCGCGTGAATGTGTTTGGGCGCAATTTTGGTGTTTCAATTTAATACTCGTCATAAACCGTCACCTTTATTCAAGGTGATGTCATGTTATACTAATGATGTGATATATGATCATATCACAATCACATATTGGTCGTGAGGCACTTATAGGAGCAAGTTACATATATATTTCAAAAAAAAAAGAAAATCAAAAAGAAATGCGTCATATGATGTTTAGAGTACTATATCATATGCCTGCATGATCACATGATTTTTTTTCGCACCACATTTATTTCGACATTTTTTTAAAGTATAACTCCTACGACTGTTAGCAGTTTTATATTATTCAAACTTTTCAAATTCTATTTTGTAAATCAAGCACCTTAACATTCCGTGATGTTGAAAGTGTATCATATGACTTCCGAGTCGTATGCTTTTATTATTTATATACAATTTTTCATTATCTTATACTAAAAACCAACTATTTCTATTCAAATTATTCTCTTGAATACCCTCATTGACTTTAAATCGCATGACTCCACTTTCAATACGTCATGTGATGTCTTAAGTTTATAGCAGATCGCACGAGACACATAATCACATTATTCGATATGTACTATAAATTTGTATCGAAATACATCAGTTAGCTTCTCATGACAACCAGTTCAAGCTATGAATTGCATTTTATATTATAAATCACATACACCATTTGCAAGTGATGCTTAAAGCGCATAACTTCATATGACTTCAAATCAAAAGATTGAGATTTTAGATTGATTGACATAATTTCCTTAGTACCCAAGAAGCTAACTATCATATGATTTACTAGCGAGCGAAAGCAGATGTTCTTACATGTTTTTTTTTTATGTTTATATCACAACATTATACATCATGTGATATTGATATGACTCAGAAGCCCTCCTCATATATTATTGAGTAGGAATTTTTTGCTTGAGTGTTTTCCATAATTTATTTGACCAATATCTTGCCATAGCGTGAGCGCATATTTCATGGTTTTTTCAGTACGTTTTTCCTTTTCTTTGATGTCATATGATGCAATATCACTTGATTAATGCAATAGTTAAACATTTTGCTTGAAAAGCGCAGCTGTATTTTTAGTATTTAGAGTACATATTTATAATTTAATAAGACCTCGCATCACATGATTTTCGATATTTGATATCATGTATGGTTGTTGTTGTTCTCTACTCTAATGCGTTATATTTTTAATGTCGTACGATTATAAAGATTTATCATATGATTTTTCATCATGTGATTTTTTTTCATATTAATTCAATATCACTCGATCACTTTTTACTTAACAACATCAAACAGAGCACAAATTAGTTAAAACCACAGAGATATTGCTTTAAGTTTTTTGAACAAAAGAATTTCTTTTATCATTCAAGTTCGTTTTTGTGTTCTTGCCTCAGTTTACCACTAACGCACATGTTGTTGATGAATCACCTGTCAAAATGTATTATGACAAAGAGCAAAGGGTTGTCAGTTGTCACAACAAAAATGGATTTTATACCACACACGCGCTTACAACTACATTTGGTTGGCAAATGGAAGCACAAAAGAAGAAAAAAACAAAGCAACAACAATGTATGAAGGTTTGTATGGTACCAGAGCCCAACTAACCGAATGCAGTCATCTCTCAAGCAGTCATCTATTCATTGCATGCAAGCTACTTCATTCACTACTTCCAACACCACCAACTAGAGTGAAAGCGCTAATGAACAGCTGAACGTATGCAGAGCCATCAGCGAAATGTCCACATGTGACAGTAGTTTATTGAACAGTGACAGATTGACAAATACATAAACTATGTTGGTACATGTAATATATTTACACTAACACCTACATGAAATTGTATAACTGCATACCCAACTAGCATAAATAGATGCCGCGACCATTAACGCGACTTTGAAGGGCTCAGCGCACGTAATGGGACTATATAAGTAAAATATTGGAAAACAAAATGGCGAATCATTTGTTGGTAGCCCCAAAACTTCAGTGACGTTCCTATAAGTTCTTCGACAACGTCTCATTTACGTTATGGTTACGTAACAATAAGATAGCGGCGTGGTAATTGCAGCTTTTAGGGAACTTAGGCGAGTAAATAATCACTTATCTTTCGCGTCTAAGTTTTTTTTTATAGTGGTAGTCAACAGGTATCGGCGACCAAACTATGACTATAAAATATCACTTTAAAGTTCCATAACTTCAAAGTTAAAATGGAGTACCAAAAACTCAGGAAATCTATTACACCTAGATAAAGGTAGCTGGAACTTTGAAGTTGCATTGATGTGACATGAGTTAGTCGAAAACTTTAAAGTCGCCACTATTAAATTTCAAAAGAAATAACCTCGCAGCGACTGCGAATTTCTCCAAAAAAGTTAATTCTTCATCACTTTGGTGTTAGTTGGGTATAGCGCGGGGCCTAACGGGTTAACTACAGACATACCACATATTGTGGCAGGAATTGTGGCGGATTGGAGTGTCTATAAATATGGTCTACAGTATTGCGTTTGCATGTATACATATGTATGTATGTGTGCCTCCATATGTGTGTGTCTACTGTTGATCATCGAACTCCAGCTTAGTAGTCATGTTTATGTCATATTATTTACTTAATATCATACAATCAGTATGTGACTTCTTATCGCTAATTAGGCCATTAAATCTTATGCCATACTCACGCTTACTCATTCGTCTATATCAAAACACACACACACACATATACAAAAGGGATAATCACTTGCAATGCATTAATGACGCGCAATTGCGCAGCAGCTGATATCCGATTGCCACATCAAAATGACCGACAGCTTGTGGTGGTGACCGCATTGTGTGTGCAATCAACACGACGTAGCACAGCTTAGCTCAGGTCCATTTAGTTTAGCTCACTTGCGCCACAAGTTGTAGGTTATTGTATTGTACTTGATTGACAGCCACTATGCTCAATGAGTAGCACCATCGTTTGGCCAACCATACATCAGATCACATCACATGCATTTTTTTGTTGTGATATCACCATCATGTCAAACCAAACAAAAATCGCTAATGGTTTATACACTTAATATTGTTCATATTTTTGTATGATTTGTTTGATTTTATATGACTTAAACTATTCATTCGTTATTTGAATTTCACAATTTCAATCACCTTTTAACAGCTCACGTCAATCGGCTTTGTGGTCACTGTGGTCTTGTGGCACTTGCATTAAGAACAGATTAAAGTTTGCCAACTCATTTGATTTGAATGAAAATGTGTAAAACAAAAATATTTTTAGCACACAAAAATTTATGTGCTGAATATACCAGTAAATATTTTGACTCACAAATGAGTCATACATTTTATTTATTTTTCTAAAGAATTTTTATTTCTTGCGCTCGATTTGTTAGCGAAAAGGCTACTGTCATACTTTCGAACTTTCACCGAATCGAGTCATTTGTGACTCATATATGACTCACATTTTACTCACTTCAGATACTTATTTAGTTTATGAAATATCATAACTGAACGCTTTTTGTACCCATATTTCAACTTACTCCTATTAGTCACTTATGAGTCACATTATGGTTGTTGTGAGAACTGATATGGCTTATGAAGTATTATAACTTGGACATTATTATAGCCATGTGCAACTTTTTTCACGATGGGAGTCATTTATGACTCGTATTTGACTTACTTCGTATCTAAACGTTTGGAGCTTAGTTTCATTTATGAAATATCGTAATTTCGCCGTGTTGTATCATGTTAAATTGTTCTTTTTTAAATTTTTTTTAGACTCACTTTTCACTCCTGTTGACGACGCATGTTTATTGGGTACATACATATCAGTTCAAACAAACCACAAAACCGATTTATTGTCAACCATTTGACTTTTTATGGATTTTCGTCAGCTCTTAAATCTTTATAATTTTAGCAATTAAAAACTTTAAAAATAAACCCACAGATAAATAAAAAGTAGACGAATAATTTATGTTGTGAAATCAGCGAGGTTGGGCGGATTTGTTTTGATTTCGATTGTTTATATAAATAAATAATGACTAGTAATTAATTGGAAAATAACAGTAAGTATGAACATTGTAAAGCTTTTATCTGGTTCGTTCTTTTTTTGGCTGTTTTATGCATTTGAAATACTTCATTTGTTATCAAGTCGTATAACTCAAACATCATGTGATGTTAATTCATGCAATGGAAAAGCGTGAAATTGAGTACCCTTATATTACAGGAAATAAAATCAATCAACTTTTTTTAAGTAGTTGTTTTATAAGATATCACATGACATTGAGATATATCATGTGACATTAAATCATATGATATGATACAATATGATAAAAAATCCTTAAATTGTATCCGTCGTATCAGTCGAATACATATAAACAGCTGAACTTTGCTATGGAGGTTCTTCAAATATCTTTAATCCCTTTGATCTAAAATCACATGATCTTTTGTTGGTGATTGAAAACCTGAAGTATGATTTTTGCCTTCTACAGCTTAACTATTTAAAGATAAATAATATCGATTGTTATAGTATTTTTTTTTTCATCTTAGTGACATCGTACGATATCACGTCATATCACTAACATATCATATGATGTTTAAACATGAAAGAAAACCTGTGTACCTATTTTCTGGAAGGAAATTGCATTAAAAATTTTGAGCCACACAAGTAGTTTGCTACTTCAGCTGCCTTATAAGATTTTTCATCAGTTTCAAAATTGTCACGCGATGTAAAATCAAACAATGTGCTTGATGCAATCGAAAATTTTGTAATTTTGTTAAGCTCACTATATTTAATGCCTTTTACTTATATCAACAAACTAGCATTACAAGATTTTATAACATAAGTCGCCTCAAATTAAGTGCAGCAATTCAAGAAGCTGTAATAAAATTATATGATCACATGATCTCTGTTTATGACATTGAATTTTGATAGATCAGTGGTTGACGAAATAAAACAAGTGAACAAAAAGGAATTGGATTTATTTTCTGTTGATCTTTGAAAATTTTTACCAAAATTGCAGACAACAAATATCATGGATGTGATGTGACATCACAATATGCAACGTGATGTGATATCACAACATACCAAAATGTGAAGCGATACTTTAAAACCCCATTTTTTTTTAGCTTAGTGTAAAGACAGATTGTTACAACAAAAACAACATCAACAGTTTTCTAAAAGATGCCATATATGCAGTTGATGTCAGATCTTACTATTACTTCTCATCCCGGTTAAAATCACTTCAGCATGAGCATTTCTAAATATACCCTAATCTTTATTTGCTTAACTAAAAGTATTGATTTTAAAAGCGCCACAAAAATATTTAAGCAAGCAATTTTTGAAAGGATGTATGCGCTACAATCCAGAAATACCTGTTTGCGCCTTAAAGCAGACTACATTTTTTCGCATATCATTTAAATGTTAAAGCGACGTCATTGAACTTGGCTGCTAATACACCTTCTTTTAATATTTATTCATGCATAAAGGAAGGCATATACATATTTAAACTTATATGTATTTATGCATGATTGCTTGTCTGTTGGCCATACTTTGTGGCAGGAACTTGAACCTGAATAACATGCAACCTATTCATTGTGCGCGCATGCAAGTTACAAAAGAAAATAAATAAAATTAAATGAAACGGGGAAAAATTTTGCTCCTGAAAGCAAGCAATAACTACAAAAGCCTTGCATGTACGTGTGTGCGTATGGTGGATAGACCTTGTACATTTCGACACATATAAAAGTAGTTAAATACAGCGACTTCCTTTTATTCCTGTGATTACCATTATTTTTTTTTTTTTTTCTTTTTTTGTTAGCTCAAACATGCGATCGTTTAGGCGTTGCGTTGTGGATTTTGCTTTGTTGAACCACCGAAAATTCTGCTGTCCGTCGGTAGTAACAATGGCATAAACTTCTGTAACAAATTTCTATTTGCTCCTTGCCGTCATTGCTCTCCCTCTGCTCCTACCATTGAACATACAAAAGCTTCTATACATTTTTCTGTACATCAGCATATCAGATTGTTGTTGATAAATAAAGTAATTAAATGTGAGAAATTAAAATGAATTTTATGTTGCACGTATGCGGTGTACATTAGCATGCTCATTTACGTATTAGGCATGTGTGGCATGTAGCGGCTTTAGCGTTTGTGGTATGCCGGAGGAACGTATAACTTAGCGCCGTTCATATATTCCAAGTTGGAAATGCTTGAATGTGGCAAATGCTGACGTATGTTTGGCGCGATAACTGTCTGTGGATGCAATTTTTCACAACTTAGATTGGAAATTTTATACCTAAGAAGGAAAAGCTCTTAGCAAGCTCATAACATGAAATATGCGCCTTGAAGTATGCAACAATTTTCTTGATTTTTAATTGTATAACTGCCTTTAGGTTTTCGAAATCTATATCGACAAAAATATCTAAACTTTTCCCAGTTCAGACTGAAGCCAAGCATTAATAAGTATTTAGCTTTTTATAACTATGCTTTAGTTCAAAACTTTAGGCGCAAATAATATTTTTTACGTAATTTTTGCAGTTCGACAAGTGTTCAGTTATGACTGCGTACTTATTTTCAGAATCAGTAACATATTAAACTCTTTTAACGAAAATTTGTAACTCAATACTAGCGACGCTTGAAAGCATGCATACTTTTAGGCGAAAACAAAGTATGTTCTTCCTACTGCAAACACTGTGATAAAAAAAGTTGTCTAAAATCAACCGAATTTTTAAGAGCATTGAAACTTGCACTTTGTGAGGGTAAAATTTAATAGGCACAATGCTACATACTCGGAAATTATTTTTAAATTCCAGCAAAAAATTTTAAAACTATCATAATTTTTTGTGAATTTTGCAAGAATTTTTGCGATTTTCGCATGAGCTTGGAAATAGTCACTCAAAATTTCCCTAAAACACATAAAAGTCAGCATTTTTATACCAAACTAACAAATAAGTCTTAGCTGGAGAAATGTTCGTGCTGCAAATTTGAAAATTCTCATTACAACTTTTGAACTTTAAAAAATTTTTGAAATTTTTGCATAAACTTGAAAAAGCTCATTCCACAGATTTCTATGACAGAAAAGCCTATGTTATTGAATGAAATTAACAAACCAGTCTTTATATAAAACTCGTCACAAAACATTATATACTTTCAGGCGCATTCCAAATTTGTGTTAGATAGCTGCTAATTTGGAATTTTTTAAAAAAACTTTTTTCAGAAGCTTTTTTTTTTTCTTGCAATTAGAGCTGTATTGTAATTAGCAATCAGCCACTCAACCCACTTTTTTTAAGTTCACCACAACGTTGCCCATATACGCGCTAGCTCCAACTGCCACAAGCTCCACTGTGAATATTTTTTTTTGTTCACAAAATTCTTTAGCCATTTTTCACAAGGCGTATAAGCCTTAAACTTCACCCACCACTTAGCGCTTATATATTCCTTAGCAAACTTAAACTGTGGTTATCGTAACTGCACCTAAGCACCTAAATCGCTCCTATGTACCTACATGTTAAAGGTAATGTAGCCTAGGTATTTATTTACGTATGTTTTCATTCTTAAAAACTCTCTCGTTTACCCTTTGTGTGTTGTTTCATTCAAAGTTTCTGTTTTTCCTTCATACACATTTATTAATTTTCTCTCTCCACAAACCATGCTCGCTATTTTACTTATGGTTTGTGTGGCACTTAGCGCTAAACCGCTTCCCGGTTACGTAGCCCGTTTTACATATGACTTGGTAACTGAATGTGTTTGCGCCTAAAGGTATGCAGTGCCAACATATTTGTCTTGCTTGCTTTTATTTGTATTTTTGTTTTTTGTTTTGCAGCGACTACCATTTGCCCACTTGCGTTTGTGGCTATGTTTTTGTTTACTTTGCTTTGTTTTTCCTTTTGTGCCTTTTTTATGTTTCCCGCTTTTTAATTTCCTTTACGTTAACCTCACTCGCATGTGTGCGTGTATTTCTCTCGTTTGCTTTTTTAATTTCTAATTTAATTCAAACAAATTAAAAATACCGACGCAAGCTCGAAAGCCCATTACATTTCATTTATCTAGCTTAGTGGCCACATTAAAGCATACAAATAGGCGCATATGGTACTTTATATATGCTAAGCCTACTTATAGGCTAAGAGACCATATGCTTTGGTATGATTAATGTAGGTATATGAATCATTCAACGATTCTAATGGATATAGGTAATCGTTGTTTAGGGGTAGTTAGAATATTTTGACCTGTCTCATAAATCATAACCTGCTGAAAACTAACTACAAAGAACAATTGCCGATAGGTGTCACAAGCAGAGGTATTAAAAGACTTCCCTATTAAATCAGAAAATCGTTCGATAGAAGGAAGTTGTGGAATTCAATACAGACAATAAGAGGTTAAATGTTTCAACGGTTGCCTACAAAAATAAAAAATGAAACTGTTTCATGTTATAATGCCACATAGTTTTAGGCGCATTTTCTTTGCTTCAATGCCACCTACCAAAGGGCAATAATAAATCACGTGAATCAAAAAAGATTATAATTTTATTCAAAGAAGTTCGCTTTTTAGCAAAGATGGAACTACTTCGCCGTATAGCTGTTGTTTCTAAAAGGTTGCATACTTTTAGGAGCTTGTATTCCAAGCAAGTTTCTCAAATATGCTTTGCTGTTTGAAGTGCAAATTTCTACAGAAAGTGTTATCCTATTAGCTATTCTAAGGAAAAGTATTAAAATTTCTTACAAATTTTGTAGCATACTTTTAGGCGAACAAAACAAATTTAAGGAACTTTAACATTTTTAATTGGACTTTAATTTTCAACAATTATCACATCACGATTATGCTTTAGCTGCATTTTGACTTTTATGTTGTACACATTTTTCCAATTATTCCAACAACAACAACACATGTGGTGTTATATCAGCAAATGAAACCTTACGCTTGTCGCGCTGCCTTTTTTCGGCTTGCGCGTGTGAAGCGCTTCGCCGTTGTCATGACTTGACTTAACTTTTAATTAAATTATGGTAAATGGTAATGTACCATAGCGAATATACACAACACCCCAACTTGGTTTCTTTCACTTCGCATTACACTTAGACTAATCATTGTTGTTCTTGTAGCTGTTACTTTATCATCACATGACGTATCACATCATTTGTTCATTTGTTGGCTCATTTACCACATGAACACCTAAGCGTATTACTTTTACTTACGTTTTTTTTTTGCTTTTGTATTTTGCTTTAAAAATAAATGGTAGCAACAACAGTAAGCTGTGGCAGCTTTTTAGGCGTTCTTCTATTTTTAGTTTAGAACTTTGTATATATTTTTTTATGTTTCTACATTATACGCCATTGTCCCTCGTTTACTTAGACACGCCTCCATTAACTTGTAATGTAAATAAAGTAATTAAAGTAATCAAAAAATATAATTTCACTCACTGCTAGCAGCATTGCCTACTCAAAGGCGCACTGTCATATTCGTAGCGTTGCCTACCTTTAGGCGCTTGCAACCTACACTTAGATAATTTTTGTTTTTTGCGTGCCCAATTTTTCTTCGTTTATCAGTTGGTAAGGTGATAATTAGAGTTATTTAATCATTTCGTCGGCTTAGGTCGCAACGGTGCTAAGTACCATTTTTCAAATTTTACAGGAGAGACAAAAAACAATATAAAAACATAAATTTAAATTAGGGATTTCGGTTTTTTACGTCATGTTACTCAATTTTAGAGTACAATAAGTGGACGCTCATAAAAAAACAAAAACTTTTAATTTTCGCCGAGTTATATGCATTTTTGGGACTTAGCACCTTTTTGCCAGCTACTTTTAATTTTTTTCACTGGACTTAGCACCTTTTCCCAAATCAAAACACCTGCGAGTGAACCAAAGCAATTTTCTGAGTATGAGGGTTCTTAGAGGTTCTTCCGTAGAATTTTTACCTGGTCTTAGATTTCTTATATTAAGCCTAGTTCTACCACAATCCACGCTTAAAGTTCAAATGACCTATTTTTTGAAGCTCTGTTACTCTGCAATTAGTAGCAATATTTGGATCAAAATACATTATTCTAAAAGCCTAGACATTTCTTTTGATCACACAACAGCGTTTTACTATCGCCGATTCATAGCAGAAAAGCAGGAGTAGATTTTATTGCACAACTTTTGACGAAAATGGACTTTTGTGAAAGTCGACAAGTAAATGTGATTTAGGTTCTTGGAAGTCTGAATATGATAGCCCAAACATTTGTCTTTACTAATCAAGGTCAAAAAGTTATGTGCCAGTTCAAAAGGAGAAGTGAGGTCAGCTGAGGTAGATGATCCCATTTAACATATGCATTCATAATCGAAATAAAGTAGGTACTTAAGTTTATGTCGGTTTTTATGACATATAGGGCGTTGGAAATTGTGTCAAAAAACCCACGCTAACTTTATTAGCTACTATTTTTCGAATATGAATATGCCACATATACTTTAACTTTAAATTTTCAAATTCGCTTGGACTTAGCACCTTTTCCTTTCATTGGTGGACTTAGCACCTTTTCTAATCAATGCAAAAAACGCATTTAAAAACAGAATTGTTATGCAATTCATGATGTAAGTAGTGTATATTAACTGTTTCTAGCATTCTGCATCAAAACCTGAAAAAACCCAAAAGGTGGACTTAGCACCTTTGCGACCTAAGCCGACGATTTATTATTTCAAGCATGAATGTGATTGTGCGTTTTATTTCATTTTTGCGCTCTTTTTCGTTGCTTTGATTAATTAACATTTCACATGTAAGTGTCATTGACATTGTTAGTTGCCTGTTGTTATTTTGTTTTTTTTTTTTCAAACATTTTTTGATGGTTAGCTGTCAAAATTTGCGTGTCATAGGGAGTATTTCTATTTGAATCGAAATGAAACGAGTTGGAGTAAGGTGTCGCCAGGCAGAGAAATTATTGCCAAAAAGGCACCTTAAATTTGAGCAGAATCATAGTAGTTATCGTGACTTATTCATTTAACAGTCACAAACGCTTACTTAATTTATGCGTTAAAGAAGTCAGTCAGACAATTTCGGTTGTGCTTAGTTAAGCAATTCAGGCCATGTTATAAATCTGCGTGGCTTTACCTTTTTTTTTGAACCGCTGATGGAAAAACAAACTGACCTAGACTATTTTTGACATTAATCTTAATTTTAACATTTTCAGTTTCGAAAAATAATACCATGGTATTAATCAATATTAAAATATAAAGTCTCAACTTAAAATCTCTGACAAATTTTTAATCTCAATCTCAATCCTAATCTCCGTATCTAATTTAATTGTAATATCTGACATCCTTATTGCAACCAATTGTTTTAGTCCGTGTATTCCCAAATTGAAATCATTCAAATTTTGAATAAAAAGTTTTAATCCCGATTTGATTTAATATCGAATGCTATGTTAATCTCAATATCAAAGTCATTTTTAATCAATTTTTTTTACATTTTTAGTCTTATTATGAATTTAAATTTCCTTAAAAATCACAAACTTTTAGTTGTGTAGTTTAGTACTAACTTTATTTTAATCGTAATCTTAATCTTAATCAAGGCAATTTGAATGTTAGTCCTCAATGCTTTTATGATGCTTGACCTCATTTTCCAATGAAGTGTTCATGTGATACTGAACCGCATTTTCAGGGTCTCTCTCTTTCTCTCAATATAATCATCTTAATCTTAATCGCAATCAAAATCACATTTATTTTTATTACCAAGCAGAATAACTTTAATGATGGACCTAATTTTCAGTCATAAATCTCTCTATCATTTATAAATTTCAGTCTTAATATCAATATAAATCTCAACATAATTTTAATCTAAATCTCTTTCTTTTTTTTAAATAGTGATCTATTTAGCTCGGGTTTCCATTGTATTTTCTTCTAATCATTAGCTCCCATCCTTCATTTGTTTCCCAATATTTTTTTTTCTTTGCAAAAATAAACAATAAATGCACTAATCACATTCTGACAAAAAAAATGCAATTACATAAAGCACTTAAGCTCATTTTCATGCGGGGGAAAAATTAATGATTTTCCATTGATTGAAAATCTCAGGTATGAGCATATGTATGTGTTATTTATGATTACGAATTTCCATAGTATTTATTAATACGAATTCCTATTAATATGAAATATATGCAGCTATTATTTACACACATTTTTCTACTTATCACACACATACTAGTACAATTTGCAAAAAGACACTCACGCACACATACATATTAACCGGTGTGTGAATGTATTTAATACTCGTTTCGCATGTTTCAATAAAAGCGTGAAATACCTACCTGCAATTGGCGGCCACCAACAGAACGAAAACATCAGCAAAAATTTTGCTCTGAATGTTGTTGTTGTGGAGGCAACATATCAAGACGCACAAAAGCCGCAAAAATCTAATTTTCATAATCAATGAAATTCAATTCAATAATTCACTCACTGCAATGATGGCAAGTGGAATGAGTGTCAACGAGAAACATATTTTGTATTTAGGAGGGATGCAAGAGTAAGAGGGAGGAGGCAAGATACAGCAAAGACACATGCAGGTACGCATGCACCCAGTTAACATTTTTCACAGTACTCATATGATAAATTTGGATCATTTTATGACGCTTTTGTAATGAGCCTCGCAGTCTTTTTGGAGCCTTTTATTAGTGCTCTTCTGAAGCTTTTTTTTGATTGAGTCTTTTTTGGTTCCTTTTCAGCACATTTTTACCGACATTTTGCAAGCTTTTGGAGTCTCCTTGACTCTTTTTAAATTCACTTTCAGGCTACTCCCTTTCCAATGAGTATTGGGTATACCTTTATTGCCAAGATTTTTAGTATTTGTACTGAAACACATTTACAAATATGTACGTACCTCACACTAACTGTAATTTAATACTCACACACACACACTCGTCAACCATTCATTCAGCTTCGCATTGGTATGGCACACACTCATACCTTGAAAGCATTTGAATAGAGCCAATTTATGAATATGAGTTGCTTCTTTCTTTACTTCTGCTGCCAGCAATTGATTTGTATGTCAGGAAATAAATTCACTGATTCGACAAAAACATGCCAAAAGCAGCATAGGAATACAACGCTCTCCAATATATTTCAGAAAAGTTGAAATATTTTTCGGAGAAAGTCAAAAGTAAGCTTGATAAATGTCTAATATTAGGTACATAAGAGTTAGTACCTGGGTGACCGAGCTCGGTATTTTTCGAATTTGTCCCTGTCAAACTAAATGACCAAAGAGCCATCTATTTATCGAATAGGTAACTAACATACTATGGCGAAACCTGTTATTGCTTAATATTAAAAAAAAATCGGAAAGTTGGCAACCCTCTAAACTTCCTTAAGTGGCAACATCCAAGTAGAAAATCTTAGAAAGAAGCATACTATCCATCTAACAAATTTCATAGAAATCGGTTTAGCCTTTCCCGGGATAGTGGTCGATATAAAATGCGGTCACGTGGCAATCCTACTCGAAAATATTTTGGTTGGTATACGGAGTCAAATACCATCCGTTTGATACCCATATTGCCATATATAGCTTAATATTAAAAAAAAATGGATATATGTAGGTTGCAACCCTGTGAACCACCCCAAGTGGCAACACCAAAATAGAAAATCTTAAAACAAAGCATAGTATCTATATACCAAATTTCATCCAAATCGGTTAAGTCGTTCCTGAGATAGCAGTGGATATACAAATATACAAGAATAACTCGTTTAAAGTATTAAGATTCAGGGTCTTGAGTAGGATGTTGAAATTGCATATCTTGATTGAAAACCCCGAAGAAGTTCGGTGTATAATCACTCACTTTTGAGCTAAGCAAATCAATCGAGGGAAATGGAGTGGAAAGTTCTTGAGTTTTTAGAAAATATTTTTAGCTGAAGCGATCTTCCACTCAGCCTTCGATATGTAGTATGACAGCTTGACATCGGATCTGACTATAAATATGTATGTATGCACGAATCATAAGTTCAAACTTAAGCTCTAATAAGGTCAATTTAATTGGCTGCTTTAAGGTGGAAGATGAAAATTTGAATGAAACGTGTAATTAAACGAGGATCTTAAGCATTATACACATGAGCCTCGCTATTGATAAGTTCGAGTGAAAATGAGTATTACAGTGTGTGCGTGCGTAACTGGGTGTGTGTGTGTGTGTGTGAGTGCTTTTGTTACGTTAATCACTTTCAATCACTTTCATTTGTCTACACAACCTAGCTGGCTTACCAACAATTTCTAGCCTTATTATGCTCTTAGCAAGTATGTAGGTCAACACGAAAAGCTTTCAGGGCACCAAATTCTGCTATTAGCCCTCCTCCGCCACCCAAACGGTATAGATGACAAACGTCAAGCTTAAATGAACAATAATAAGCACAAGCTTTTAAAACAAAAACAACAACAAAAGAGTAACCTACAAATGAATTTACCGCCAGCCCAAAACTTAACAGCTAAGCTACCAACAACACAAAATTATTCATCATTAATCTTCTATTACTTTAGATATGTGAAGGCTTTTGTAAGATGCCAGAAGGTTTTGCGGTAGCCAACTACTTAGATACTTAAGCTTGTTGTAGGTGTGTAAGTGAAATAACAATGCGGACGCTGAAGTGTTAGAATTATGCGACGGCTGCGGTGTTTGTGGGTATGAGTTTATGTTAGTTAAAGTTATGTGTGTGTGTGTGTGTGCTAGTGATGTAAGCTTTCGCATATGGTTATTCATAACAACGGTTTCTAGTTGAAGTGGCTACTTGGTGCTTGATATTATTCGCTGGTGTCCAATTCTATCACATTCATATCTATCAAGGGACTATCAATATTAATATAACACCGTTAGATCCATCACGTTCCATTCTGTAATACTTCTCGCTGGAGAAGATTGGTTTTGTTGGAACTTTGACACCCAACTTTTTTTCATTTAAACAAGTCTTCCTATTCTTAACCAATCTAGTTTTTCACATTAGATATCAGCTGTTTTGTTTTTTTTACCGATTACTCGAGTACCGACTTCATGGCTACTCACAGTTTGTCTCTAGCTTCAATGGCTGGCCGCACAGCATTTGATTTCTTGATGATTAATTGAAACGTTTGAGCACCCACACACGTTTCCGCAATTTGCGCGCCTCAGACCACACCGCAGCCAAAACCAAAACAGGATACTCAGCGTAAAGCACTGGCTTGCTTTGAGAACGTAATGTTTTTTTTTTTATGATGGACGATTAAACTTTGAGCTGTGGCTTGCGTCTGCTTAATTGTATTTAAACATTTACAGATTATTTGAGCAATTATTAATGAGAGTTAGGAAAAACAATGATAAATTAGGCATTTATTTTCGAGATAATTCAAACTTTTGTGTAGTTAAAGGAGTTGTGGAAAGTTCGGGTTTATTGTGAGCCTCAGAAATTTAGTAATGTGTGGGGTAACGCTTCTGAATTTGCTTGATGATCTAGTGCAGCAAACCAAAATTTTACTCCATTCAAGTATTTTTCCACTCCACTGCAGCATTGCAATTGAGTTTCCCCCCTCTCTCTCTCTCTAAATTGATGCAACACTATACAACAAACAAAAGAAACCCATTTAAGAATTTAACTTTTTTTAACTAGATAACTGTAAATTAATTAAAAACCCGTCACCATTATTTTCACGCGTCAAATAATCCAATAATCTAACATCCGCAAAAAAAAAATTGGTGATTAATAAATAAAGCAAACAAAAATTTTAATATAATAAATTTTCCAATAATCCTAGTAGCGCACGCAGGCTGCCAAAAATTAATTTTGTTTTTCGTTAAAAGAAAAAAAAACCTTAGAAGCCACCGCCACAACCACTCAACATGATTTTACATCTCGATTTCATGTAGCAGCCATAATTAAATTACCGCAAAATACGTTTACCACATACACAGCGACCTCTATGTGTGGCTACCACTGGCTATGCGGAGATATGAAAAATTTAACGCCGGTCTGTGCCGCCGCACTGTAGAGCGTTTTAATGAAAATTTATTAAAGGCAAGAAAATTTTTTTTTAAATTATTTAGAAAGTTTTTAGGTTTTTTCGTAAGGTATTTATTAAACAATTTTTTTTTTTCAAAAAAATATTTAAAAACGGGAAATATTGGTTTTTCAGAAAATTTACTTTTTAAAATATACATTTTCAAAATCGTTTCTCAGTACCTATCTATAAAAAAAGTTGGTAAATTCTCGCGAGAGATATTCAAACTGCGTTTAAAAAATTGTCTCCAAAGCCACTCAAACTAGTAAAAACAATTTTTTTTTTTTTTTCAAAGAAATCAATTAGGAATGGCCAAGATTTCCTTTTTCAAAAGAGGTTGCTGTAAATTTTTAAAATCCGAAGGCATTCAAACTGCTGAGAACATAATTTTTTCAAACAATTCAAATAAGAATGACAAAAATTTCTTTTCATTTAAGGTGGCTTCATATTTTCAAAATTGTACTGAACATCTAAGAACGGCCAGCCTTTTTGCGTGCCTCCTATAAATTGCGCTGCAGAATTTTTTTTTTCACAAAACTTACCCAACTCAGCCCACTGTACCCGACCGGTTGCAGCTTAGCTTTGTGTTTGTTTTATATATCCTGTCGCATGCCGCAAACAATAATCTCTGTAAGGCTACAGCATACATAAATATAGTTGTTAAATTGTTTAACAGCATTTGCCCGAATGTGGCCGAATGATGCATTGCTATTTGTCACACACACACACACGCACGCACATGGAATGGCAAATAAATCGCAGGCGATTATCATTAAATGAAATTAAACCACAAATTCGCACAATTTCAACACACAAACATACAAATTTAATGCGAAAAATTTGAAATGAAAACATTTTTTTGATTATTTTTAAAAGTGTGTTGAGTGCAGATTTTGTTCACATGTGTACATATGTATGAATATGTATGTGTGTTTATATAAAAAATGCTTTGGAAACTTTGCGCATTGCGTGCAACAACTGCAACAGTGACAACAACTACATACGACTGCTATTAATCGCAACGGAAGCATGCACTTCTGTTGGCAATCAAACGGCTGACAAATGCAAAATTTAACGGCTGGCGCTTCCAAAAGTTACAGTCAGAGTTACATACACACAATAGTTAAATTTTATTTGCCATTTTATTGATGCGCGATTGCATTTTATTTAATTTATTTTATTTATTTCATGGATCAGCGGATTATAGCTGGAAAATTTGTGTGGTCAATAGTTTGACCCACGATAAAGCGTAGTAGTTAAGTATGCTAGACAAATGTGTGATTTAAATAAATTATGGAGGAAGTAGACTTTTAAAAAATAGATCGATATCGAAATGGAACACTTTTCGGAAAAAAATTTGTTAATTTTTAGAATTGATTTTGGCGAAATTGGAGAGTATCGAGAGTATCTAAAAAATTGGAATTTGAAACCGGAATTGAAATAAATGTTGAAGAACGCAGCCGAAACGAAGTGAACACAGGAGAGAAAATGAAATCGGAACAAAGTAAAAATAGGAACGAAAATTTAACCGGAACAAAGAGAACAGGAACGAAAATGAAACCGGGACGAAGTACAAGAGAGAAAATAAAATCGGAACAAATTAAAAACAGGAAAGAAATTGAAATCGGAACAAAGTAAAAAGGGAAATAAAATGAAACCGGAGAGAAGTGAAACAGGGACAAACGAGAAACCGTAACTGAAAAGAAACCGATACGAAATCGATATACATCAATTTTAAAGAAGTAATATGTTGTCAAAAAAAATCGGAACGAAACCGAAATAAATTTTGCAAAAGCAATCTGGAACGCAACAAAAATTGGAACAAACTGAAACCCGGCTCAAACCGAAACTAATGTTAAGGAATAAAACCGAAACCGGAACGAAACCGAAGCCGAAACTGGAACGAAATAAAATTGGAAGAGAACCGAAATAAATGTTGAAGAACGAAATCGAAAAAAGAGTTTCAGAAGGAATCCAACCAAAAGTGGGTGGGGCGTTATAAAATCAAAATTCTCTTTAAATTTGGTTACGTTAAATACATTTTTTTGGAGCAATTTCAGTACAATTATTGTGGAATGGCCAATATAAAAGGAGCGGGGCTACACACATTTAAAGAAAAATGTTTTTACAATTTTTTTGTTACATCGAAGTTTTGGTGATGTGATATAAATCCGAGGATATTAGGGACTCGCTGTTCTCTCAATTTCGAAGTGTGATGCTCCCAGAAATCGGTTCACAGAAATAAATACACTGACTGGCTTCCCGACCATTTCGAGAAACAGTCCTTTATGGCTATAATAGCTAGGCTTAACCTGTAAAACAGGTTAATGAAATGTGTATGACTGCCTACAACGCATCAGCTTTTTATTCATTATTCATTATTATTATTATTATTATTCCCTACTATAGCGCAGAGAGGCTGCCTCACAAAACCAAATTCCAATGTATTAAATAATTACAAATTGATTCGCGAAAAGTTTTAACTCTTTCCTGCAATTGCGTTGATTACAACCACAAAGCGCGTTGATTGCGTGTGCAAAGCGACAAACAAACTGCCAGCAGACACGACACACCGAACGCTTGACGCAGAGCAATAATTATTATGCAACCGAGCAAGTTCAACATAAAACATAAAAGAGTAAATACCAACATGAGACTCGGCGCTTCATGCAAGCAACTGATTATGATGTGCAGAGAGCAGTCACAGCGATGAATCTGCCACATGTTGCAAGTAACCACAGGGAGTATATTGGTAGCAGGCAATTTAACAGATATTTTTTTTTTTTTACTTTTTCAATTATTCTCTCTTTAGGCATTTTGTGAGCGGGGCGGGAAATAAAGTCATTTTTAAATTTATTACGACTGCTTTACGCATAAATAATTGACATGGCAGCATAAAGAAAGCAATGAAAAGGGTAAAAAATTACAAAAAAAAAAACAATTACCGTTGCTGTTGTCGTTATCGTATATGCAAATGTGGCATGCAACATGCTTTCTATGTACATATGTATGTATTTAGTGTTGCACAGCATTTTGTTACACACTCTATATACTGAGTGGCTAGATACTCTTCTCCCCCACCGGCTACATTTCAATAAATTTCAATTAACAATCATTTTCGGCTCAAAGGTCTAGCAGCATTGACTCTACGATCGCTCCATAAATACTAAATTAAAAAGCATTGTAATTATGTTGCAAGCGCAAAAAGCCTAAGAAGAGCAGCGCATGAGAAAATGTGGGTGTCAAGCGGAAGAGCGTTCGATGAGGCATGCAAATGTTTGTATGGGTCTTTTGAGAATTAAATTATTTTGCATACTTTCATTCATTGCATTTATACCCAGCAGACAGATAGAAGGACAGAGCCGAAGATACTTAAGCTTTTTGGTCTCTCAAATAACATCAGTCCTTTCTCGGAGCTCTTCTTTTCGTTTTATTTGGTACTAGTCTGGGACTAGTATTTGTAGGTGCAGTGAAATAACGCCCAAGGAAATAACGCCCATGGGCGTTATTTCCCACTCAAAAAGGAAATTACGCCCATGTTATCACCTTTTGCTGATGGGTGTTATTTCCTTTTTCGAAGAGAAATAAAGCCCACGGACGTTAAAAACGAATTAAAACAAGCTGATTCAAGAATTAAGTATATGGTTTTCTTTATTTCAATAAATTTGAACATATTTGTTATGTTTTTATAAGGCGGGGTGCAATATCGCCTTGTGAAATAAGCCCTTTAAGGCCTTATTACACTATTGAAAGTGAAATAAGGGCTTTATTTCAAAAAAGGCTTTATTACACTTCGAAAGAGAAATAAAGTCTTAAAGGCCTTATTGCTCTTTCATTTTTTTTAATGAAACAATAATATTCTAATTCTTTTTGTATTTTATTGAATAGTTACACACAAATTTCACGTTAACCAAAGTGGGAAACGTGGCACGCGGAAGGACATCACCGTGGCGGTAGCCACGGCTATGGCACACACCCGGAGTTGGAATGGCGTAGCCCAGGGTTATTTTTTGAAGCGCGGCCGAAGGCCGCCTACGCGGAAAGGTGTTCTGCACCTAAAAATCGTGGATCGGGCCTCCGTAACTATAATCCGAAGGGGGAAAAGCAATATTTTGTTTCTGTGAAAAGTTATTAGTGAAAAACCGAAAATTGTCCGGGGTCAGATCCCCAATTCGGGGCCCCATCCACGTTTTTTATGTGCAGGACACCTTTCCGCGTAGGCGGCCTTCGGCCGCGCTTCAAAAAATAACCCTGGGCTACGCCATTCCAACTCCGGGTGTGTGCCATAGCCGTGGCTACCGCCACGGTGATGTCTTTCCGCGTGCCACGTTTCCCACTCTTTTCTCACAGGGTAATTTGTGAAAAAAATGCTAATCAATAGTTCGCGTTGCTTGCGTAAAATCCTATGGGCGTTATTTCTCTTTTAAAAAGGAAATAAGAGCCATGGGCTTTATTTCTTTTTGCAGATGGGCGATATTTCCATTTAAAAAGGAAATAAGGCCCATGGGCGTTATTTCCTTTTTGAATGGGAAATAACGTCCATGGGCGTTATTTCCTTGGGCGTTATTTCACTGCACCGTATTTGTATATTACGAGTATTTAAAAGAAATACCAATGGCTGCAGATTTATATCTGAATGTTAAATACAATACAATTTATTTACTACTCAATCCCCCATTAATGCTGCCACCAATCATCAATTACACATATTGGCTATAGCAATTTAGCACAACACAATATAATTTAGCAAAATTTGCAGACACTAATGGCTGGAGGTTTCTCCTTAATATCCCTTTCAAGTCACACAGACACACACCTCCAGCCACAAATGAGGCTTTTCGGCTGATTTTCATACATTGCCAGGCTGCGCATTTATTTGATTGCTCCAATCAAACAAAAAAAAAAATACAAAATAAAAAATAAAATAAAATAAAATAAAATAAAATAAAATAAAATAAAATATAATATAATAAAATAAAATAAAATAAAATAAAATAAAATAAAATAAAATAAAATAAAATAAAATAAAATAAAATAAAATAAAATAAAATATAATAAAATATAATAAAATAAAATAAAATAAAATAAAATATAATAAAATAAAATAAAATAAAATAAAATAAAATAAAATAAAATAAAATAAAATAAAATAAAATAAAATAAAATAAAATAAAATAAAATAAAATAAAATAAAATAA
Source organism: Sphenella marginata (assembly GCA_951509765.1). NCBI lineage: Eukaryota > Metazoa > Arthropoda > Insecta > Diptera > Tephritidae > Sphenella > Sphenella marginata. The sequence goes on from OX608083.1 coordinate 65,262,322, forward strand.
AATAAAATAAAATAAAATAAAATAAAATAAAATAAAATAAAATAAAATAAAATAAAATAAAATAAAATAAACAACACAACAAATAAATTTTTAGATGTATCAGCTATTTTAGAGTGTATGTATGTATGTATGTACATATATTTATGCTAATTTATTGAATATCCTGGTATTGACTTACTCACTCAGTAGCTATTGTAATAAGATATTTTCGCTTTGGGCGAAAAATTAGTTGTTGTTGTTTACATACCTGAAAGTAAATAAGTATAAAAATGTGGGTTAATGAATATTTATGAAAAAGTTATAAACTAGAAGTTATGTATGAAACTATTAAAAATATAATAAAAAGTATTTATGAGAGAACCCCCCCCCGAACAACTTTACTACTTCAGCTTCTAACAAAGATGGCAGACTCATCAACGAAATATTAACCGAACTTCAAGCAGCGCCAAAAATACGTAGACAAGAGAATAACTGCAAAGCTAATGAAATTGTTGCTTTCCCTCGCTAAGAAGAAGATAGTAATAAATTGAGGCCCCAAAGAATTGAAAATGTATAGAATTCGAGTTAGTGGTGCTCGATAGCTAACGGATGCGGTACAACAAAAAGTTTGCAAAACTGTGAAAATTTATACTTGTTTGGAGACACAAAATGTAACCAAATTATGACAAAATATTTAAAAGGTGAAATTTTAAAGTAGAATAAAATAAAATAAAATAAAATAAAATAAAATAAAATAAAATAAAATGAAATAAAATAAAATAAAATATAATAAAATAAAATAAAATAAAATAAATTAAAATAAAATAAAATAAAATAAAATAAAATAAAATAAAATAAAATAAAATAAAATAAAATAAAATAAAATAAAATAAATAAAATAAAATAAAATAAAATAAAATAAAATAAAATAAAGTAAAATAAAATGAAAAAAATTTAATTTATTTAATCTATCCACAGTTAAGCAACTTTATTGATGGCCAATAATTTTTCTACATAATTGCCTTTATTGAATGCGATTCATTGTAACTAGCGGCAACTTATGTGGCTGTCGTGCTAAAACCCATTTCCATTTGAAAGCAAGCACCTCATGTATTACCTGCGCATTGTTGTAAGTGCTTTAACTTGCAAAGAGAGCGCTACGCAGTTTGGATGAGGTCTGTATGGTAGAGCTTGCGTTGAGCCTACATACATAAATATACTACCTACATGTTTAGATATTTGTGGAAATAAAGTCATTTCATTGTGACACTATAACCAATTTAATTGATACATTTTTTATTGGATTCACCATAAGGATATGCCATCTCAGACTATTTAGTTGCAAAAGTAATTGAGTTGCTTCTCTGAGGCAGCTATTAAGATTTGATTTGTAACAGCCAAGTCGCTTAGCAATCCTTGCCATAATTAAATGGTGAATATATTGAACATTACTTACTTGTGTAAAAGGAAATTTATGTTGGTTGGTAAACGATTTCAGCATGCGAAACAAGTAATCAGTTAAACTAGCAAGTCGTTACAGAAATATTTTTAAATTAAATTTGTATTTTTTTTCGTGAACACTTAGCTACTTAAATTTATTAGTTTTTGTGTATGTTTCTTTTATTTATACCAGAAAAAAACTATTTATTTTTTTTTAAACGTGACCCTGTTATATTTAATATATTTTATATGAGTTCGCCACTTATGTAGTTTCAAGAGGACATGAAGCTAGCAACGCGCTAATCTAACCACGCTTAAAATAACTTTCAACTTGTTTCTAATAACCTCATAAAGATTAGCTCAGCGCCCTGCACTTATGGATTTTAAGACAGATTAGAGTAACCGCAGTTGCACGATAAATCATGTTATACTTTTGCAGTTCGGTAATCAATTTTGTAGTTTGGAGATACGAGTACATTCCCATAAACACTGACCACACTGACTTATAAAGCCTATCAAACGTCTACTGCAAGTAAATACTATTATTAAACTACTCACAATGAGACCAGTTGGGTCCAGTGTTTATTAAAACGATGTACACAACTACTCTTTGTAGGTTTGAAAACCCTTTGGCATGACTTTATACGATACGCGCCGGTAAGTACTAGCAACTGCTGGTAACAGGCCTAGATTAAGTATAGATATTACTTAAACTTTAAAAACTTTAAGTGTACAATTAATACATAAATTGTTACATTTATCTAAACTTAAAATCGAAAATTTTTAAAAATATTCATACTAATTTATGTAATACAATTCAGGCTGAGCTCGATATAGGCTCCGCAAACAAATATATGCCCTTATCACTTGTCAACTCAAACGCGTCTATCTTAAATTCCAATGGAACTTTTGTGCTTGGAGCCAGTGTGAATTTGAAATTTCTCAGCAAGAAAGCCAAACCGATCATCACATTCATTTTACCAAAACGCAAACCAATGCAATTACGTGGACCCTCACCGAATGGCAGCCAAGCCATCGGATGACGTTTAGCCACTTGTTCTGGTTCGAAACGCGTTGGATCGAAACGTTCTGGTTCAGGATAAATTTCAGGATCACGATGTATAGCATCCACTGGTATACAAATCGATGTACCTTTCTCCAGCACATGCTTGGTATTTGGAACTTGATAGTCATTGACGGTTTTACGCATAACAACTGTAGCTATGGAATATTTGCGCAACGTTTCTAAAAAGTGATAAATAAATCAAAGAACATGAGAATGAAGGTTTGACTCAGGGAGAAATAAAAACGCATACATACCACACATGATCTGTTCCAAATAATGCATTTCACGCAAGCTTTCATAAGTCATTTTGCCATCAAAACTCGCCAGCACCGTTTCTATTTCATCACGTGCCCGCGCTTGTATATCTTGGTTGAGCGCAAGCTCGTACAATGCAAAAGACATTGTACTTGCGCTTGTTTCGAAGCCAGCTATAAAGAACACTGTAGCTTGAGCCGCGATCTCCCCAATTGTAAGACCATCTTCTTGATTCTTAAGTTCCAATAAGAGATTCATGAAATCTTTACGTTCGATACTGGTTTTCTCTCTATACGCTACCGTTTCGGAAAAGACCTTGAAAAAGAACTCGGTGACATCTGGCGGTAAGGCTATTATACCCAATTTACGCGCCACATTGGGAAATGCTTGCATAAAGACAAGTTTGAAACGTCCATAATGACGTTCAGTTAAGCATTTTCTGCCCATTGTGCGAAATTTTGTTTCTGGATCTTCGAGGCTATTACAATCTAGACCAAAGGCGCATGTACCTATGACGTCAGTGGTGAAACGTGCCAATAATTCTTTTACTTCAATGCCTTTTACAGCATTTTTTTCTTTTGATCTCTCCAACTTTAATTTCTCAATCTCTTTACGTACCACTTTCACGAATATGTCTGCCACGCCTACTATAATTGGGAACATCATCTTTATTTTGGATGCAGTAAATGTGGGCGTCAACTTATTGCGCATATAACGCCAGCTAACGCCATCTAAATTGATAAGATGTCCCGACAGGGGATCATCTTTAGTATTGTAATAATTGCCACGATCGGTAAAGCTATTAAAATCTTTAACGAGTATATTTTTGACAAGATCAAGATCCAATATTACAGCAGCGATGCGCAACGAATAATAGAAGCCACCAAAGGGCGCAAGATGTTTGTACTTCTCATAGTATAATTGCAATCGGTCACGTAGCACTTGCGTTTTCCCCACTTGACCCATATTTCCAGCAAATATTTCGGGTTTGTCATGTACAACACCGCGATCGGCCCAATAATTTAGTCGCTTGCGCCACCACACAACGAGCAACGTAGCCGCGGTGATGAAGAGATAAAATGGTATCCAAAGTGATAGAACAAACATTTTTTGCGGGATTTCCTTTATTCCGTATTTATCGTTCAAAATTCTATTATCTTCTGACTTAGCTTGAAACGTTCACACTAGCTTTTATATAAATATGTTGCCGTGAACGGTTGACCTTAACCAATCTTTGATCGTCTGATGATAGGTTATCGCGTTTAAGTTTTTGTTGGTGGTTTTTATTATTTTAATTATTAACGGCTGTATACTTGTGTATGGAGACTTTTATAACTTCGTTAACAACCTGCAACCTTTCAAATAAACAAAGCAAAACAAATAAGAACTTTTAAATGTTCTAAAATAACTTTCAAGTTATTTCTAATAACCTCATAAAGATTAGATCAGCTTTCACCAGCCAGCACTTATTGATTTTGACATTAGAGTTGCCGCAGTTGCACGATAAATCACTTTATACGTATTTGCAGTTCGGTAATCAATTTTTAGTCTGAAGATATGAAATGCACTTTGAAGTTACGGATAAAGTGAATCAAATGTCTACAACATGAACTATGCTTAAACTAATCGAAATGAGCCCAGTTGAGAATTAGTTTTTTCTAGCCACTACGTGACCTTCGCATGCTTTTGTGTCGTATTCAAAATGACTGCTGCTGCTGCTCTGATCTCAGCCGAAGTTTAACAAGCTAGTTCCACTACAAAAGTCATTATTCATCCCTGGAGCATTTCTTGTACACATACATATTGCAGAATTTACAACTTGTTACTCATTTGAACGCAACTCGCTTGTTTTCTGTCTTTCAGCTTTTTAGCTTCGAGCTGCCATTTGCCGTTTTTACAAAAGAAGATATTTGGGTTAATAGCTTTTGACCCTTTTTACAGTAAATATGGCAGTAATGTAACATCCATGCTTATAGCCCTCACATCCATCTAGCGCTGTTATACCTTCAACACCATCAACGCTTTGCTTAATCCTGCCAGCTCTCTGCTCTTTACACTCTATATGGCTGGTAGAGTAAAGCTTGAACTTGCTGTAAATGAAAAGCTCCTAGTATTTATTTGCTTTAGAAGTGTGTATTCTGTATTCCGTGAATAGTCATATTTAATTTAGTTGCCACTATCTGACATGTCTCTTCAGTTAAGTACACAAATGTGCATGTATAGTGCGGCTCAAGTGTGCACTTACATAAATCTTCGTGTGTGCTTAACAATTGTATCCGGAATTGTTTAATTGTTGCATTCAACACCATCAAAAACAGAAGCAGCACCAAAAGCTGTGCAGCGCTTGTGCAGCAATCAAATGTGCAACTCATGCAAACACATCAGCACATACATACACTTGCACTTGCGCTCTTACACTTGCACTCATGCATCTTCGAAGGTTTTTGTATAGATTCATATTAACTTGCTTCGGTGCTCCCGCTTGCCTCTCCACTAATGCTGATGGTGATGGTGATGAGTTCCACTGCTGAAACACGAAAACTGTGTGGTCACTGTGTGCCTAGATGTGTACATGGTACTGCAGAGAGTTTACATAGACATAGGTTCAGAACTACATCTAGAACTAGTTCGGTAGTAGCTATGTAGCTTGTCTTTAGTTATGGTATGTTCTTTTGAGGACCACCTACTCCCTCTCTCGCTTTGCTGTTGAATACTCCATAGAGTAACCCAATATTAGTATTTTGGGAGTACTCTCATGTACATAGGTGCGCTATAGAGCATTCAAAAGCAAAGAAATAGAGTCCTCGGAGTTGGATTAGGTGATCCAATTACCGGACATCGCCATGTTAATTGGCCCACCTTTTTTTTTATATGAATGAGGATAAGTGTTGGAGTTGTTGATGTTGTTTCGTGCTGCTGTGCATAGAAATCTTGTTTGACTACTTTGTTGATACATATGTATGTGACGCTCTGCTTTTGTGCGTGCGTGTGCATGCAAGGGCTTTGCTGATAGTTATTCGGCAATCGTCAGTGAGCACGAAGAATACAATCGCCAAAAGACAAAGTCAGCTGCATTTATCATAGGCTTGCACACTGTTTACAAAAACCAAATAATAACTCATGCAAGACGGCAATTTTTTTTTATGTGGTTCTGCATACGTATGGAATCAAATGCAAAAAAAAAAAACTAATACAAGACAAGATAAAATAAAAAAAAATAAAACTTAAATAAAAACAAAAAATGAAAAATAAAATAAAATAAAATGAAATAAAATAAAATAAGCTTGCTACGATACCTGTTAGAAGAGGTATATTACAAGGAGACAGCCTAAGCCCTCTTTGGCTAGATAAATGCAAGCGACTGAGTGTCCAACATGGCAATGTTGTATCTCATAATTTTCCGCTGGCGAATAATAAAATAATAGACGCGTTAGAAGCTGACGAATCTTATAAATATCTAGGCTTTATGCAATCCCGACGAATAAATCATAACATTATAATAGAGAGCATCACTGACTGCTTCTTGGAGAGAACTAGAGGAAAGGAAAGGAAAGGAAAGGAAAGGAAAGGAAAGGAAAGGAAAGGAAAGGAAAGGAAAGGAAAGGAAAGGAAAGGAAAGGAAAGGAAAGGAAAGACACAATACAATATAATACAATCAAATAAAGTAAAAATAAGGACTGTTGAAAGAAGAGAAAATCAATTAAAATAAAAATTGTATAAGATAAATGAAAAGTATAGAGGAGAAGGGAAAAGAAGGATATCTACTAACTGAAATGAAATAAAGTTTTGTAATTGAAATTCAACTACTGAGATAGGTCTTTAATTAAATTTACTATGCACAGGATACACATACACATTAAACTTCACGAGTACTTGGCACTCACACCTTTTTTCAACTTATCTTCAGTAATCAGCTTTAGTTCTTAAGGCATGAATACATTTCCATATACACATACAAGCTAAGACTCTAGACAAGTCTTCAAAATTAAATAAAAGAGAGGGAAAGTAGAACATAATGTAAAGAAATTAATTTAATCCAATAACTTCACTTCGAGTCACCTATCGGCTCCAAATTTAAATGTATGCCGCTTTTACTAGACAACAAAAAACTGGTTTTCTTAAACTCTAAAGGAATCTTTGTATGCGGGGCCAATGTGAATTTGAAATTTCGGAGCAGCGAAGCCAAACCGACCTGGACTTGCATTTTACCAAAACGCATACCAATGCAATTACGTGGACCCTCACCGAATGGCAGATAAGCCATCGGATGACGTTTAGCCACGGCTTCGGGGTCGAAACGTGAGGGATCGAAACGTTCTGGATCAGGATAAATTTCAGGATCACGATGTATAGCATCTACTGGTATACCAACCAGTATACCCTTCTCCAGCACATACTTGCTATTTGGAAGTGGATAGTCGTTGAGGGTTTTACGTAAAACAACTGTAGCTATGGAATATTTGCGCAGCGTCTCTAAAAAGAGATAAAGCAATAGAGGAATATGAGTAAAACACTAAAGTGGAAGGGAAGAATATATTTCCTTACCAGAAATGATCTTGTCCAAATAATGCATTTCACGCAAGGTCTCATAAGTGAGTTCACCATTAAAACGTGCCAGCACCGTTTCTATCTCATCACGAGCTCTCGCTTGTATATCTTGATTAAGCGCAAGCTCATACAATGCAAAAGACATTGTACTTGAGCTTGACTCAAAGCCAGCAACGAAGAAGACAAAAGCTTGTGCCGCGATCTGGTCAATTGTGAGACCGTCTTCTTGATTCTTAAGTTCCAATAAGAGATTCATGAAGTCATTACGCACGATGCCTGTTTTCTCTCTGTACGCCACTGTATCGTAAACGAGTTTGAGAAAGAACTCACTCACATCTGGGGCCGTCATTTTAATACCCAATTTACGTGCGAGTTTGGGGAATCCCTGCGCAAAAGTGTATGCCAAGCGTCCATGATGAAATTCATTAAAAACTTTACTACCCATTTTGCGAAATTTCGTATCTGGATCTTGAAGACTATTGCACTCTAGACCAAAGGCACAAGTACCTACGACATCAGTGGTGAAACGTGCCAACACATCTTTTATTTCAATGCCTTCACTTGATTTTGTATCCATTGATCCCTCAACCTTCAATTGTTCACTCTCTTTGCGTAGCACTTTGACAAATTCGTTTGCTACCTCCACGAGAAGTGGAAACATAAACTTCATTTTCGATGCAGTAAATGTGGGTGTCAACTTATTGCGTATATTACGCCAGCTAGCGCCGTCTATAGTGGCAACATTACCCGACAAGGGATCATCTTTAACATTGTAATAATTGTCGCGATCACTGAAATTATTAAAATCTTTCACGAGAATACGCTGAATGAGGTCAAGGTCAAATATTATAGCAGCGATGCGTATCGATAAATAGAAGCCAGCAAATGGTACAACATGTTTGTATTTCTCATATAATTGTTTGAAGGGATCACGTAGCGTTTTCGTTTTACCCACTTTGCTTAAATTCCCAACAAAAAAGGCGGGTTTCTCATGCACAATACCGCGATCGGCCCAATAGTTTAACCGCTTGCGCCACCATAGAACGAGCAAAGTTATGGCTCCAATGAGGAGGTAGAACGGTATCAAAAGCGATAAAAATGACATTTTTTATTTATTCACTAAATTATTACAAAATTCACGTTGTTATTAGTTCAGCGTCTTCTCATATGCTATTTAGTTTTGACTTAGCTGGGAACGTTCGCACTCGCTTTTATATCTGAACCTCAGCTTTTGAAGCAATAATTGATGGATATTAAACGATTACGGAAACGTGTTGCTTTTACAGATAGGATTTATTATACCTAGCCAATTGTTCAGTTTTATTGACGCCGAATTGACTCCTATCGACAATTTCTGTAGAACTTATGTTCACTTCGAATCAATAACGTAAAAATAAATTGGCTTGCTATGTGGCAATAAGGCCTAAAGCTTTTTGAACCCGACAAATTTGTATGCCAATATCTGTGATAAGAACGTTGAAATTTTCCAAATCTAATCTAACCACATCTGAGATAACTTTAAAAATTTTTTTAGTAAGCTCATAAAGATTAGCTCAGCCTTTAGCAGATAAGAATCAAAACAAAAGTTAGCATAATTTCGAGACACATTCGGTAATCAGTTTTAAGGCTGAAGATATCTACGAGTACATTCCCATACAAACTGACTTATGTATAAAGCTAAACCTCTACAGCAAGTACTATGCTTAAACTACTCAAAATGAATTGAGAGTAAGCTTCTTCTAAATATTTCATGCTCTTTGCATGTTTTCGTGTTGAAGCTTAACAAGCTAGTTCCACTACAAAAGTCATTCACCCCTATTGCGGTTGTCAATACTTTTAAGAATTGACATGATGTTGACGAATTGGTATCGGCATTGTGAATTTCGATAACTATTGACAGCTGTTGATACTATTTTGGTATTTACGACAACAATAGTGAGCTCCGAGCTTGAAAACATCTTTAAACAAAAGTTTATATTTTAAGCAGAATTATATGCGCAACAAATTGTAAATAAACAACTGTCAAACATATAAGGATCGTAGTTTTGCTATTAAATTATCGATAGCACGTCAACGTCAAGACATTGACGAAGTAAATACCAGTATTGCATTGACGCGACGTTGATATTGATACGACGTGATGTTGATATTGATACGAAGTGACAATTGATGTGCATTTCTTGTGCATATACATATTGCAGAAAATTACACATTGTTACTCATTTGAACGCAACTCGCTTGTTTTCTGTCTTTCAGCTTTTTAGCTTCGAGCTGCCATTTGCCGTTTTTACAAATGAAAATATTTGGGTTAATAGCTTTTGACCCTTTTTACAGTAAATATGGCAGTAATGTAACATCCATGCTTATAGCCCTCACATCCGTCTAGCGCCGTTATACCTTCAACACCATCAACGCTTTGCTTAATCCTGGCAGCTCTCTGCTCTTTACACTCTATATGGATGGTAGCATAGAGCTTGAACTTGCTGTAAATGAAAAGCTCCTAGTATTTATTTGATTTAGAAGTGTGTATTCTGTATTCAGTGAATAGTCATATTTAATTTAGTTGCCACTATCTGACATGTCTCTTCAGTTAAGTACACAAATGTGCATGTATAGTGCGGCTCAAGTGTGCACTTGCATAAATCTTCGTGTGTGCTTAACAATTGTATCCGGAATTGTTTAATTGTTGCATTCAACACCATCAAAAACAGAAGCAGCACCAAAAGCTGTGCAGCGCTTGTGCAGCAATCAAATGTGCAACTCATGCAAACACATCAGCACATACATACACTTGCACTTGCGCTCTTACACTTGCACTTATGCATCTTCGAAGGTTTTTGTATAGATATTAACTTGCTTGGATGCTCCCGCTTGCTTCTCCACTAATGCTGATGGTGATGGTGATGAGTTCCGTTCCACTGCTGCAACACGAAAACTGTGTGGTCACTGTGTGCATAGATGTGTACATTGCACTGCAGAGAGTTTAGTTATAAGTTCATAACTACATCTAGATTCTAGAACTAGTTCGGTAGTAAATAGTTTGTTAAAAACTGACGTTTGGTTCATTGCTAAGTATTGAAAATTCTTGTTGAATATAATTTTTATATTTTTTAACAAATATGTTTAAGTGGAGGTCTTAAAAACTAATTGACAGATCAACCGTTAAGTAATGATAAATATAAAAGAAAAGAAAAGCAGTAAGATAAAGCTTTGATTACTTCTGATTACTACTGATTATTTAAATTATTTTTTTTTTATTGTTTTTGATTTATTTTCTTTAAAATTTAATTTTTTTTTAATATATTTTATCTTGGGAATCTATTTAATGTTGGTTACTTTAAAATTTTCAAGATTATTTAACTGCTGTAGTCTATCAGTTTCACATCGTACATATGGAAAAATACTCAGCGTCCAATTACGTGTCACGACACTAAGCTAAACGCTTTTTGAAAAGATAAGATAAGTAACATATCCAAATTAAATAATAAATAAAAGAGAGGGAACATAATAAAAACAAATTAATTTAATATGTTTTTATAATTAAACATGTCAGTTATACTAGATAATATAATGCAAATAATATAATACAATACAAGCTCAAATCAACAGCAGCAGCAACTTCCACAACTTCACTTTGAGCCACCTATTGACTCCAAATGTAAATATATACCACCATTACTAGCCAGCACTAAACTTGTTTTGTGTGGGATCGAAACGTTCTGGTTCAGGATAAATTTCAGGATCACGATGTATAGCATCCACTGGTATATAAATCGATGTACCTTTCTCCAGCACATGCTTGATATTTGGAACTTGATAGTCATTGACGGTTTTACGCGAAAGATGTGAGAAGATGGAATATTTGCGCAGCGTCTCTAAGAAGAGATAAAGAAATAGAAGAATATGAGTAGCACACAATCAGAATGAAGTTAGGAATAAGGGAGAAATTAAAAAAAAACTTACCACAAATAATCTGTCCCAAATAATGCATTTCACGCAAGGTCTCATAAGTAAATTCGCCATTAAAACGCGCCAGCACCTTTATTATCTCTCGCGAAACCCATTATACTTGAGCTTGTTTCATACCCGGCAAGGAAGAAGACAAAAGCTTGTGCCGCGATCTGGTCAATTGTGAGACCGTCTTCTTGATTCTTAAGTTCCAGTAAAAGATTCATGAAATCATTACGTACGATGCCTGATTTCTCTCTGTACGCCACTGTGTCGTGAACAATCTTAAGAAATAACTCGCTCACATCTGGGGCCGTCATTTTAATACCCAATTTACGTGCAATTTTAGGAAATGCTTGCGCAAAAGTGTATACTAAGCGTCCATGATGACGTTGTTCGAATATTTGCTTGCCCATCATGCGAAATTCTGTCGCTGGGTCTTGGAGACTATTACAATCTAGACCAAAGGCACAAGTACCTACGACATCAGTGGTGAAACGTGCCAACACATCTTTTATTTCAATGCCTTCACTTGATTTTGTATCTATTGATCCCTCAACCTTCAATTGTTCACTCTCTTTGTGCAGCACTTTGACAAATTCGTTTGCTACCTCCACGAGAAGTGGAAACATAAACTTCATTTTCGATGCAGTAAATGTGGGTGTCAACTTATTGCGTATATTACGCCAGCTAGCGCCGTCTATAATGGCAACATTACCCGACAAGGGATCATCTTTAACATTGTAATAATTGTCGCGATCACTGAAATTATTAAAATCTTTCACGAGAATACGCTGGACAAGATCAAGGTCAAATATTATAGCACCGATGCGCATCGATAGATAGAAGCCACCAAATCACCATGTCTCACGTACAGTTTGGGTTTTGCCCACTTGATCGAAATTTCCATACAATAGAGAGGGCTTGTCTTGCACTATGCCGCGATCGCTTGCGCCACCACACCGCGAACAACGTAACGGCGCCAATGAGGAGATAAAATGGTATCCAAAGCGTTAAAAATTGCATTCTTTGTTTATTCACCAAAAATTATTTAAAATTCACTATTTTCTTCCGACGCACATGCTAGCGCGTACTCTCTTATGTATCTGAACGTGAACTGACTGAAAATAGCTAATGTGCGTATACAAGAGGCTGCAAGCATACGTTATAACGAATGATTATTGCGACGAGTTGTTCTCATTGTAACGGTGACCTCGCGAAAAGTGCGTTATGACATTGCACATTGGTGTGTTCATAGATTTAATTTTGTTTACATACATAACGCAAACTTTAACCTAGACAAAGAAGCCTAAAAAAATTTGTTTGATAGTGAACGGGGGCAAACGGCTTGTGCATTTGCCTCTTCATCAATTGGCAGTCATAATTTCGACACTAACAACATCTGATGAGGCGGCTCTTGGGGTATTCGAGAGAGGTTTATTGAGAGATTAACCGATCCTTATGCGTTGGCGAGAAAGACTATCGCGTACACTTAAACGGCCAAAATAGTTTATGCAGTCCGAAACCATTCTAATAATCTTATCAAAAAATGACTCAGAAAAAAAACCAAAAAATCTAAAAGCTAAAAATATCTCTAAAACTAAACGAGTGTTACTATGGAAACTTGATAAAAATGAGCGTAAAGCTAAATTAAAAATTTTGAAATATATTTGTCTCTTTTTTTTGCTGAATTCGTTTATTAAGTAGTTTATTATTAGCCATTATCGCTTCCCAGAGTTTTCGGTTTACTACCTACTGTTAATCTTTAATCGCTAATCTAATATAATTTTATTTATAGCTGGGTAGATGTTTATGACTAAAAATTTCGAAACATTTGCAAGAAAGCTTTAAGTCGCTTTTATTGCGTCAAATTGAAAAAAAAGTAAAAAAAAAATATATATAAAAGAAATTTTCGAAAGTGTTATTTTTGATTTGTTTGAACAATTTTTTGAAAAAAATTTTCGTTTTTTTTTTTGGATTATTTAAAAAAAATTTAGACTATTTTAAATTGTTTTATGAATAAATTTCAAAATAATCGATTAATCGAGAAATTAAAAAAAAAGTAAAAAGAATTTAAAAAATAAACCAATTATCGAAAAATAAATAATATAAATAGTCAGGTAAAGTGTTATTTTTTATTAGTTTGGATTATTTTAAAATTAATTTTATTTGTTTTAATATTTTTTTTAAATTACAAGAAAAAAAGCTTTTTTGATTATTTTTTACTTGAATTTTATTAAGTCGCCATCAAGTAGAGCCTTTTACTTTTTTTTTTAATTATTTTTAATTTCTTTTATTTTGATAAAAACACACACAAAAATATTTACAATCATGATTAATTTAATTTTTAGCATTTTTTAAAAAAATTAAAAGAAAAGAAATTAATAATGACTTGAAAAATAATTATAACAAAAAAAAAAAGTAACAATTTTCATAAAAAAAATTGTATTCTTGCGCTTACTTTTATTTATGACCATGATTGTACTCGTAATAAAATGGAACAATTTCGAAATTGGATATGCGAAATTTTTCTATTGATTGTGAAAAAAAAAATCGAAGATGAACTAAAATTGGCTCCGAATACACTAAACGTGCAGGGTACTTACTCAAAGCTGCTGTCTGAAAGATATTCTCTTTATCCACTAAGTACTTAATTTAATGTTGACTGTGCACAGTGGGCACGAATAAGAAAATACTAATTTAGAACAGAAAGTAATTGTGTAGTTTTACATTTTTATTTTGAAGTAAAAAGGCGGAATTTAAATTAAAGTGATACTAGGAGAATTAAGAAAATACCAAATTTCTTTCACTTCACTACGCGCTCGCTATGGGCTCCAAATGTAAATGTATGCCACCATTACTAGCCAGCACAAAGGTCGTTTTCTTCATCTCCAAAGGAACCTTTGTATTGGGAGCCAATGAGAATTTGAAATTTTTGATAAGCGATCCCAACCCAACCATGACTTGCATTTTACCAAAACGCAAGCCAATGCAATTACGTGGACCCTCACCGAATGGCAGCCAAGCCATAGGATGACGTTTAGCCACTTGTTCTGGTTCGAAACGTGTGGGATCGAAACGTTCTGGTTCAGGATATATTTCAGGATCACGATGTATAGCATCGACTGGTATAATAATGAGGAAATCCTTCTCCAGAACATATTTGGAATCGGGAACTTTGTAGTCAGTGAGCGGTTTACGCATGATAATCGTCAGTAAGGAATATTTGCGCAACGTTTCTGAAAAGAACATAAAGCGAAAGCATATGAGTATGAGTAAGTGAGAGGGAGGGTAGTAAGCGGGAGACAGTCATGCTAATTACCACAAACGATCTGCTCCAAATAATGCATTTCACGCAAGCTTTCATAAGAGAATTCACCATTAAAACGCGCCAGCACAGTCTCTATCTCTTCGCGCGCTTTTGTTTGAATTTCTTGGTTGAGAGCAAGCTCATACGATGCGTACCCCATTGTACTTGCGCTTGTTTCGAAGCCAGCAAAGAAGAAGACATACACTTGTGCCGCGATCTCGTCAATTGTGAGACCGTCTTCTTGATTCTTAAGTTCCAGTAAAAGATTCATGAAATCATTACGTACGATGCCTGATTTCTCTCTGTACGCCACTGTGTCGTGAACGACTTTGAGAAAGAACTCGCTTACATCTGGGGCCGTCATTTTAATACCCAATTTACGTGCAATTTTAGGAAATGCTTGCGCAAAAGTGTATACTAAGCGTCCATGATGACGTTGTTCGAATATTTGCTTGCCCATCATGCGAAATTCTGTCGCTGGGTCTTGGAGACTATTACAATCTAGACCAAATGCGCAAGTACCTATGACGTCGGTGGTGAAACGTGCCAACACATCTTTTATTTCAATGCCTTCACTTGATTTTGATTCTATTGATCCCTCAACCTTCAATTGTTCACTCTCTTTGCGTAGCACTTTGACAAGTTCGTTTGCCACCTCCACGATAATTGGGAACATAAACTTAATTTTCGATGCGGTAAATGTGGAAGTGAACTTCGTACGCATATTACGCCAACTAGGGCCATCTAAATTGAAAAGATGTGCCGATAAGGGATCATCTTTCGGATTGTTATAGTTACCACGATTGCTAAAGTTAGCGAAATCTTTCACGAAGATATGCTGAATAAGGTCAAGGTCGAATATTACAGCCGCTATGCGCAACGATGAAAAGAATCCCCCAAATGGTGCAACATGTTTGTATTTCTCATAGAATTGTTGGAAAGGATCACGTAGCGTTTGCGTTTTACCTACTTGGCCTAAATTCCCAGCCAACAAGGAGGGTTTCTCATGCACAATACCGCGATCGGCCCAATAGTTTAACCGCTTGCGCCACCACACAACGAGCAACGTAGCCGCGGTGATGAAGAGGTAAACCGGTATCCAAAGTGATAGAACAAGCATTTTTTAAATTTGTTTTAAATAAATATTTCAATTTCACAATGTATTGCTGTCACTGTTCACTGTTTTTTATTTTCTTCCGACTGAATTTGGAGCTAGCCAACACTCTTATATAGTTGCGCATGAACTGATGAAGTTCACAAATCGGTCTACTACCTACCGAATTTATCAGGTATGATGGTTATAAATTTGGAAGTTACTTTCAAAGGTGTTGAGAATTTCAGGTAGCACAAAAAGATTTTATACCTTTTACTAAAATGCTTTCATATGATAACTTTGGTCCGATAAATGTAAGTAAGTATTTCGAAATAGGCAGCACGATGAGCTAGATTTGGCCATATTCGTCTACTAGTGCCTCAGTTTGAGAGATATCTGCAAAATTTGTTATGCAACCAAAATTTTGTAATACAGTCGAACTCCCATAACTCGAACTTCTATAACTCGAATTTTCCATAACTCGAAAGAAAATCCATACACATTCCATATAAAGCATTTCTATAACTCGAAGTAACGCATATTTGACTTGAATTTCGCTTCACAATTCGGAGAAATCCCTTTTTGTACATGAAATGTTTTCTTTGGAAGTTTGCTTTGTAGTTCGGGGAATTCCTTTTTGTACATGAACAGCTTTTTTTGTGTGTTATAAGGCAGTTCTACGGGTGCAGTGAAATAACGCCCAAGGAAATAACGCCCATGGACGTTATTTCCCATTCAAAAAGGAAATAACGCCCATGGGCCTTATTTCCTTTTTAAATGGAAATATCGCCCATCTGCAAAAAGAAATAAAGCCCATGGCTCTTATTTCCTTTTTAAAAGAGAAATAACGCCCACAGGATTTTACGCGAGCGACACGAACTTTTGATTAGCATTTTTTTCACAAATTACCCTGTGAGAAAAGAGTGGGAAACGTGGCACGCGGAAGGACATCACCGTGGCGGTAGCCACGGCTATGGCACACACCCGGAGTTGGAATGGCGTAGCCCAGGGTTATTTTTTAAAGCGCGGCCGAAGGCCGCCTACGCGGAAAGGTGTCCTGCACATAAAAAACGTGGATGGGGCCCCGAATTGGGGATCTGACCCGGGTCAATTTTCGGGTTTTCACTAATAACTTTTCACAGAAACAAAATATTGCTTTTCCCCCTTCGGATTATAGTTACGGAGGCCCGATCCACGATTTTTAAGTGCAGAACACCTTTCCGCATAGGCGGCCTTCGGCCGCGCTTCAAAAAATAACCCTGGGCTACGCCATTCCAACTCCGGGTGTGTGCCATAGCCGTGGCTACCGCCACGGTGATGTCCTTCCGCGTGCCACGTTTCCCACTTTGATTAACGTGAAATTTTAGTGTAACTATTCAATAAAATTCAAAAAGAATTAGAATATTATTGTTTCATTAAAAAAAATGAAAGAGCAATAAGGCCTTTAAGACTTTATTTCTCTTTCGAAGTGTAATAAAGCCTTTTTTGAAAAAAAAGGCCTTATTTCACTTTCAATAGTGTAATAAGGCCTTAAAGGGCTTATTTCACAAGGCGCTATTGCACCCCGCCTTATAAAAACATAACAAATATGTTAAAATTTATTGAAATAAAAAAAACCATATACTTGATTCTTGAATCAGCTTGTTTTAATTCGTTTTTAACGTCCGTGGGCTTTATTTCTCTTCGAAAAAGGAAATAACACCCATCAGTAAAAGGTGATAGCACCCATGGGCTTTATTTCCTTTTTAAAAAGGAAATAAGGCCCATGGGCGTAATTTCCTTTTTGAGTGGGAAATAACGCCCATGGTCGTTATTTCCTTGGGCGTTATTTCACTGCACCAGTTCTACGTCAGTCGCACTTATTGTCAGGTCTGAAGTAGACGCAGTTTGTTCACTATAATGGCAACTAAACGAGTTTTAAAATCTTTGTCGATTGGAGAAAAACATAAGCTTATTATAGAAGTGGAAGGCGGGTTTTTGTTTTAAAATAAAAATTGCCATTCAAATGTAGTTTAAAAATACAAACATGTATAAAATTGACTTTTTTTACTAAAAATTAAAAATTTCTATAATTCGAAGTCTCCGTAACTCGAACTTTTTTGTGGGATTAAGGCGATTTGAGTTTTGGAAGTTCGACTGTATATAAATCCTTCTTTGGAACCCACAAGATCTGTCTATCACAATATTTAGCCCCCCAAACAAGCAATTTGCGCACAGTTAGTATCGGCCACTAAAAACCGTCTAACGTTTTCATGAAAGGTATGACGCCCACGGCACAGCCGAAGACAGTGCTTTCCTTACTTGGTTTGTTTTATTTATGTGAACAAATTGTTGTTCTACTTTTAACTCTTGTTGGACTGTAAAATTTCTATCACAATCACATATTTATCAGTGTCGAAAAGTTCGAAATAAGAAATGTTGCAAATCGTGTAATGGGCTGAATTTTTTTTGTTGGCCCTTCTTCTTTCCAGCAATACTCATGGGTAATAATCTTCTATATTATTTTTGATTAGGCATTTGGACTGCAAAATATTGTGTGAATAAGACCTTTAGTCTACAAAAAATTAGACTTAAACTCATGAGCATTGTAAGGGTCTACAAGTAAGATATGTCGGCATCTCTTTCTCTTCCTTCCCTCTCTAACTCATAGGTGTTCACAAAACTTATTCAGAAATACTGAAATTAGGGCTAAAATGAGCAAAATTAGATACAAACGTAACCCTAATCCTCCTAATTATAATAAAAGAGATGCGTCATTTGAATCCTCTTCCAACATTTCGAAAAATACTTAAATTGCTTAATTATTATTTTCCCAAGTAGCCCAGCAAACATTAAGGTTAGAGGACGATTAGAAAACGACTCGAATCCTCATGTTATTCTCTAAGGTAGATGGTTAGAGAACGATTTGTGAAACTGTCGCGAATTATAGCATTCTCGACAAAAAGGGGACTCAGTTCTCGATTTCGAGAAAAAGGTTAGTTATCGATTCGAATTCTAACGTGAAATTCTAATGGGATTCTAATGAGAAATTTCTAACTGAAATGAAATGAAATCCAATTGTTCTTGTTTAATTGCTTTAAATATGTTTGACATGTTTTAAGCTTAAATATCTAATGGGAATAAAATTAAAATTTTTTATACCTTAGTTTATAAATACAATACTTGACAATACACGCATCTTCGCTATTCTAGTGTTTCTCTAATCGTCCTCTAGCCTAGTTCTCTAACGTGATTTTCGATTAGAGATACATTAGAGAACTACATTAGAATTCTAATGTAAAACTACAGTATTTCTCTGCAAATCGTTTTAATTTTTCTGTAATATAAACTACAAGATAAGTTTTATACTATTATCTAAAAAATAAGGCTTCTAGGGATCAAGCAACGAGGAAATTCACATAAACCCATCCTTATACATACGTATGCACCAACCTTCTTTCGTGAACTGCTTTTGTTTCTTTCCTCAACGTGTTCGCTCTGTTTGAGCGCTGGGCCTCTGCCAAGTGTTCTCTCGCTGCACTGTTTTTAGTTTCAATAATTTCATATTGTTCCATTAGCTTTTTATACGTTCTCGCATTAGAGAGAATGAATTTCGTTTTATTTTAATTTTAAAATTGATGTGAATGCTTCTCAATCTCTTTGTTCAACCTTATCTTTATTTTGAATTAAAATATATTTATAATTTAATAGGTGTAAACACAAACAACAACAAGACTATGGTTTTATTACTTTACTGCGAGATCGCTATCGGCTCCACATGCAAATGTATGCCATCATTACTAGTCAGCACAAAACTTGTTCTCTTCATCTCCAAAGGAACCTTTGTATTGGGAGCCAATGAGAATTTGAAATTTTTGAGCAGCGATCCCAAGGAAACCAGGACTTGCATTTTGGCAAAACGCAAGCCAATGCAATTACGTGGACCCTCGCCGAATGGCAGCCAAGCCATAGGATGACGTTTAGCCACGGCTTCGGGTTCGAAGCGTGCGGGATCGAAACGTTCTGGTTCAGGATAAATTTCAGGATCACGATGTATAGCATCTATGGGTATAACAGCCATTGTGCCCTTCTCCAGCACATGCTTGGTATTCGGAACTTGACAGTCGTTGACGGTTTGACGGATAACAAATGAAGCTATTGAATATTTTCGCAGCGTCTCTGAAAAGAGATAAGGAAATAGTAGAATATGAGTAACACACAATCAGAATAAAGGTAGGAATTAGAGAGAAATGAAAAACCATACTTACCACAAACGATTTGCTCCAAATAATGCATTTCACGCAAGGTCTCATAAGTGAATTCACCATTAAAACGCGCCAGAACCTTTCCTATCTCATCACGAGCTTTCGCTTGTATATCTTGATTGAGCGCAAGCTCATACAATGCAAAAGACATTGTACTTGAGCTTGACTCAAAGCCAGCAAGGAAGAAGACAAACGCTTGTGCAGCGATCTGCTCATTTGTAAGACCATCTTCTTGATTCTTAAGTTCCAATAAGAGATTCATGAAATCATTACGTACGATGCCTGATTTCTCTCTGTATGCCACTGTGTCATTTACGACATTAAGAAAGAACTCGCTCACATCTGTGGGAGTCATTACGATACCAATTTTACGAGCCAATCGTGGATATGCTTGCACAAAAGCGAATAGGAAGCTTCCCTGACGGCGTTGTTCGAACATTTTCTTGCCCATCATGCGAAATGTCGTATCAGGGTCTTGAAGACTATTGCAATGGAGACCAAAGGCGCAAGTACCAATGACATCAGTGGTGAAGCGCGCCAACAGCTCTTTGATTTCAATGCCTGCAGTAGCTTTTGGTTCCTCTGATCCCTCCACCTTTAACTCGTACTCAACTTGCTCACTCTCTTTTTTTAGTACTTTCACAAATTCATTTGCCACCTCCACGAGAATTGGGAACATAAACTTCATTTTCGATGAGGTAAATGTGGGTGTTAACTTAGTGCGCATATTACGCCAGCTAACGCCATCTAAATTGAAAAGATTTGCCGATAAGGGATCATCTTTTTCATTGTTATAATTACCGCGATTACTAAAATTAGCAAAATCTTTAACGAGTATGTGCTTGACAAGCTCGAGATCAAAAACGACAGCAGCGACGCGCATTGATAAATAGAAGCCACCAAATGGCGCTGCGTGCTTGTATTTCATATAGAAGTTATAGAAGGGATCACGTAGCGTTTGCGTTTTACCTACTTGGCCTAAATTCCCAGCCAACAAGGACGGTTTCTCATGCACAATACCGCGATCGGCCCAATAGTTTAACCGCTTGCGCCACCACACAACGAGCAATGTAGACGCAGTGATGAAGAGATATACCGGTATCCAAAGTGATAGAACAAGCATTTTTTTAATTTCCCAATGTATTGCTGTCACTGTTCACAGTTTTTATTTTCTTCCGACTGGGTTTGGAGCTGGCTACACTCTTATATAGTTGCGTATGAACTGATGACCAAAATTGTATTCTACTTTTCAATCTTTTTCAGTATGTATGTATGTACAATTTCTATCGCAATAATATATGTATTTACCAGTAAAATAAAGTTCTAAATGAAAAAAATGCTAAAAAGCGTCTAATTGACAAATTTTTCTTTTTTGGCCCCTGTTCTCTACACCAATATTTATGTGTAATCATGTTCTATATAATTTTTGATTAGGCATTTTGTGTGCACTTCTAATCTTCTGCTCTCATTTGAAGCCAACATTAATAAAAACAAAATGCAATTTATTGTGCGAATAATCTTTATGGAGCGTTAAAAGGTAAGCTGCTGCTATGTTTTGTGTATCTTCTTTCTTGCTTGCCGTATTTTCTATTTTCTCTATCGTGCTCGTCCCGTGGTTGTTGCGGTCTATTATTTTTGTATTTGATAAATCAGCTGTGTGGCCACTTGTGTGATGTTTTGTGATAAGGCAGTTGCCTTTCTCTTTTTGTGTATATCGCTTTCGAGTTCTTTTAGTCTGACGCCGAGTGTTCGTTTCGTGGTTCCTATATATACACTGTTGCAGCTTTCATTTACTTTGAACGAAAATTTCCCCAGTGGCGAATTACCTACCCACCAAAGTAGTCAATGAAAGAAGAAAGTCATTGTTCAACCTTATATATATTTTGAATTAAAATATATTTATTTATACTAATTTAATACGTGTAAAAACAAACAACAAAAACACTATAGACTATAGCTTGATTACTTTACTGCGAGCTCGTTAGCGGCTCCACATGCAAATTTATGCCATCATTACTAGTCAACACAAAACTTTCTTTCTTTATATCCAAGGGTACCTTGGTACTAGGAGTTAACGTGAATTTGAAGTTTTTGAGCAGCAAAGCCAAACCGACCATCGCTTGCATTTTACCAAAACGCAAACCAATGCAATTACGTGGACCCTCACCGAATGGCAGCCAAGACATAGGATGACGTTTAGCCACTTGTTCTGGTTCGAAGCGTGTTGGATCGAAACGTTCTGGTTCCGGATAAATTTCAGGATCACGATGTATAGCATCAACTGGTATAACAATGATTAGACCCTTCTCGAGTACCATTTTGGAATTTGGAACTTGATAGTCATTGAGCGTTTTACGCATAACAATTGATGCGATGGAATATTTGCGCAGCGTTTCTGAAAGTGTATGAAAATTGTAAGCAACCGAGTTCCTACAAAAGTTCTGGGTATGGAGAAACCCAACGCTTGATTACTTACCACAAAATATTTGTTGCAAGTAATGCATTTCACCCAAACTTTCATAAGTGAATTCACCATTAAAACGGGTCAGCACCTTTTCTATCTCATCACTAGCTCTCGCTTGTATATTTTGATTGAGCGCAAGTTCGTACAATGCAAAACCCATTGTACTTGAGCTTGTTTCAAATCCAGCAACGAAGAAAACAAAAGCTTGTGCCGCGATCTGCTCAATTGTGAGACCATCTTCTTGATTCTTAAGTTCCAATAAGAGATTCATGAAGTCATTACGTACGATGCCTGATTTCTCTCTGTATGCCACTGTGTCGTTTACGACTTTGAGAAAGAACTCGCTCACATCTGCGGGCGTCATTGCAATACCAAATTTACGCGCCAATTGAGGATATGCTTGCACAAAAGCGAATATGAAGCGTCCATGACGGCGTTGAGTGAAAATTTGTTTACCCATTGTGCGAAATGTCGTATCAGGGTCTTGGAGACTATTGCAATCGAGACCAAAGGCGCAACTACCAATGACATCAGTGGTGAACCTCGCCAACAGCTCTCTGATTTCAATGCCTGCAGTAGCTTTTGGTTCCGCTGATCCCTCCGCTTTCAACCCGCACTTCAATTGCTCACTCTCTTTCTTTACCACTTTGACAAATTCATTTGCCACCTCCACGACAGTTGCAAACATAAACTTCATTTTCGATGAGGTAAATGTGGGTGTCAACTTAGTGCGCATATTACGCCAGCTAACGCCATCTAAATTAAACACATGCGCCGATATCGGATCGTGCTTCGCATTGTAATAATTACCGCGATTACTAAAATTAGCAAAATCTTTAACGAGTATGTGCTTGACAAGCTCGAGATCAAAAACGACAGCAGCGACGCGCATTGATAAATAGAAGCCACCAAATGGCGCTGCGTGCTTGTATTTCATATAGAAGTTATAGAAGGGATCACGTAGCGTTTGTGTTTTACCCACTCCACCCAAATTTCCGTACAATAAGGAGGGTTTCTCATACACAATACCGCGATCGGCCCAATAATTTAGTCGCTTGCGCCACCACACAACGAGCAACGTAACGACGGCGATGAGGAGATAAAATGGTATCCAAAGCGATAAAAAATACATATTTTAGTTTTTTTTTTAATAAAACTATTCACAATATTTATTTTCACTATTCTCAATTCTACACTATTTTCTTCCGATTAATATGCTAGCGCGCGTACTCTGCTATGTATCTGAGCGTGAACTGACAGCAAACAGCTGATGAAGCGGAAAAACAAGTCATCCAGCTAGTAAATAGCGTTCTACACTATCGCGGGAACTCGGCTTTGTTATTGTAAATAATATAAATGCGACATTACAAAACTATCATTATTATTTTGCACAGTGGTGCGTAGTGAGCAAATGAGAAAATAAAAATTATCAAATATGAAACCTATCGATTTATGCGTTGTTGAGATAAAACTGAAAGGTTTTGACTACAAGCTGGTGACTTCGAAACATGTTCTCTCATAGCAACGCAGTGCAAATCTTTGTAATTTTTCTCTAATATCAATTAACAAACAAACATTAAAAATTTAAGCAACAAATATAATTTATACATATTTATTAATCAATACAAAGCGAAAAGAAAGCTACGAACTTCTTAGCAAAACGCTTCACTCGAAATCGCCTCCACATGCAAACGTATGCCATCTTTGCTATTCAATCCAAAAGTATCATTTCTCATTACCAAAGGCACCTTAGCCTCGGGTGTTACTGTGAATTTGAAATGCTTCAGCAATAGCGCTAAACCCACGGTACCCTGCATTTGACCAAAACGCAAACCAATACAATTACGTGGACCCTCACCGAATGGCAGCCAAGCCATGGGATGACGTTTAGCCACCGCCTCAGGTGTGAAACGTGTGGGATCGAAACGTTCTGGTTCAGGATAAATGTCAGCATCACGATGTATAGCATCTATGGGTATAACAATTTTCAGACCCTTCTCGATAACATAATTCGTATTAGGTACATGATAGTCGTTGAGCGTTTGACGCAGCAGCACAGAGGCGACTGAATATTTACGCATTGTTTCTGTAAAGCAAAAAAGAGTGCAAGTGAATGTTAAAGTGAGAGAGTTTGAAGGTGACAGTTACTCACCACATTTAATTTGTTCCAAATAATGCATTTCACGCATGCCTTCGTATGTGATTTGGCCATCGTAACGCGCCAACACTGACGCTATCTCTTCGCGCGCTTTTGTTTGTATCTCTTGATGCAACGCAAGCTCGTACAGTACAAAGCTCATTGTACCAGCGCTTGTTTCGTAACCGGCTAAAAAGAATACAAATGCTTGTGCAGCGATCTGTTCGAGTGTGAGACCATCTTTTTGATTTCTTAATTCCATTAAAATACTCATGAAATCTTTACGTTCTATACCCAATTTTTCTCTCTTTGTTATTGTGTCACGTACGACCTTGAGAAAGAAATCGCTCACTTCTTCGGGTGTTATTATAATACCCATTTTGTGTGCCAGTGCAGGAAATGCTTGTGCAAAATCGGTTACAATACGATTGTGACGACGTTGCGTGAATATTTTCTTACCCATCGTACGAAATTCTGTATCCGGATGTTGTAAACTATTACATTCTAATCCAAAAATGCTATTACCAATGACGTCAATGGTATAACGTGCCATAATCTCTCTCACTTCAATACCCTGCATTCCGTTGTTCGCAATACGTAGTTGTTCACATTGTTTTTGTAATACTCTTACACATTCATTTGCCACATCCACCACAGTTGGAAACATATATTTCATTTTAGCCGACGTAAATGCGGGCGACAACTTGCCACGCATATAACGCCAAAGCGCGCCATCTATATTGAAAAGATGTGCCGATAAAGGATCATCTTTTGGATTGTGATAATTTCCACGATCGCTAAAGTTGGCAAAATCCTTAACAAGCACACGTTGTATGAGATCCAAGTCGAAGAGTACGACTGCTATGCGCATTGGTAAATAAAAACCTCCAAAGGGTGCGGCATGTTTGTATTTCTCATAAAACTTTTGAAATTGGTCACGTATGCCGATAGTTTTACCTAGACCTTTAGTATTTCCATAAAGCATTGTGGGCTTATCATGCACAACGCCACGATCGGCCCAGTAGTTGAGCCGTTTACGCCACCATACAAATAGCAAACTTATGGCGCCTATAATCAGGTAAGTTGGTGTCCAAAGTGTTAGGCACGACATTCTGATACTCTAATGCACTTTTCAAGCGTTCAACTGACTGAAAACATTTCCAAAAACGAACAGAGTGGTCGAAAAAGTAGCAAAGTGATTTCTTTTATCATTATGACGAAAACGATTAGCTTTTATCACAACCTCAAAATTCTTTATACTCAGCTGTGTCCAGCTAACCTCACACTTTACTCACTTACTGTTTGATTTTAACGCCATAAACGAATCGTACTAGATTTATTCTTCATTTTATTTTATTTTATTTTATTTCATTTCTTTTTTTTTTCTTTTCTTTTCATTTCATTTGATTTAATTTCTTTTCATTTAATTTAATTTAATTGAATTGAATTGAATTGAATTGAATTGAATTGAATTGAATTGAATTGAATTGAATTGAATTGAATTTAATTTAATTTAATTTTATATTATTTTATTTTATATTATTTTATTTCATTTCATTTTATTTCATTTCATTTAATTTAATTTCATTTGATTTTATTTTATTTTATTTTTTCTTTTTTTAATTTAATTTAATTTTATTTTTTTTATTTTTTTTTTTTTATTTATCAGATTTAATTTCCTTTCATTTAATTTAATTTCACTTCATTCCATTTTATTTCATTTCGTTTTGCCTTCTTTCATTTTATTTTATTTTATTTTATTTTTTTCATTTTATTTTGTGCAGCTGGGTATATAATATATTTCTCGCACCAAAATAATATTGATAAGCTTTTTGTCGCGTTTTGGTTTATTTGTATAAGATTATTTAAGTTAATTTTGATATTTTGTCATTTGCTCAGGGAGTAGAATGAGTTATACAGAGAGTCCCGAAAATTAAACTTTCTGGTGAAAACAATTTAAAATTTACATTGATGAACATAAACTATATCTTTAGAATATTTAATAACCTAATTGCGAATTACAAAAAAAATGCGAAGTCAAGGGAAATAACAACAAAACAAAGATAGTGTTTGAAGCATCAATCTTAACAAAATTCAAATCGCACTATTGCAGCTCAAAGCTCGTTAAAGTACTTAGATTTTGAAACCCAAAAGTTATTTGTATCATTTTACCAATTCAAATATAAATCGCCCACTGTACACCATGCATTCATTTATACAAGCCATCATCCGGTGCTGATTTTTGGAATTTTTTTTTCTTCGACACTTTTCGACTTGACTTCGACTCCTTGACTCGGAAAAAAAAAATTGCCAAAAATCAGCAAAATATGCCACGAACTTATGATTGGCAGCTTATTGCACTAAAATTTAATGAGCTACAAAACTGCATACCTACTCGAAAAAATTCTTAAAAAAATTTTCGAAAGTTTTAAAAAGTTTCGTAAATTAAAAAAAAAAATTATTAAAATTTTGAATTTTTCAACGAGTCTTTTCGAGTATTTTAGAAAAATTGTTATCAAAATTTTTCAATCTTCTAAGAAAACTTTTATCAAAATTTTGATAACAATTTCTCTAAAATTTTCGAAAATTCTCGAAAAAACTCCTTGAAAAATTAAAATTTCGATAAAAATTTCTTAGAAAATTCAAAATTTTAATAAATATTTTAAAAATTTTCGAAAAGTTTGTAAATTCTTAAAACAAAATTTATAGTTTTTGTATTACACTTTTAAGCTATCAACACAGGTCTTCCTCTTCTGCCTAGCTATAAAAATACCTAGAAAATATTCAACAAAACAAATAACTCTTCTTTGATAGGTATAAACTCTTTGAAATTCGCAAAATCTACGTTATTTTAAAAAGGTGTTCCACTAATGTCACTGCTCTTCTTTTTCCGTTTGTACTCAAAACACAAAAAAAAAAAACTGACAGACAAGTGACAAATTTGATTTCATGCTTACACAAAACGATCTATTTTGTGGCGTTGACGATGATTATGGCAGCTAATCACGCAGCGTTGTAACGACTTCCGTCTGAGTGGATTGAGTCTTTGACAACTAAATACATATCTACGTAATAATATAGTACATACATACGTATAGAATATGTATTAGTACTTGTAATAGAATTTATTGTTACTTTAAGACGCTTAGTTGCGTGTCAGTCACACTATTCCTTTTTTTGTTTTTTCTATCCCTCGTAAGTATAGAGAGACTAGAAATGTTAGTGTTGATTGAAGCGAAAGTTTTTAATCGCGAAATTTCGGGACTGCTCTTGGAACATCGTTAACTGTGCTGTCTCTTTGAAAATGCCAATTTGACTTCATTTTGGAGTAAAGGATTAAACGAGGAACTGCTCAGGATAATTTATTTAGAAAATATCATCACATGAGACTTTTTTTCATTGAAATGCAATCTTTTTTACATTGCTTTAAAATTCACATGTTGTTGCTTATATTTTGAAACTAGTTATTTTTTTATGAAATTTTCTCTAACCCCGAAATTTATGACTTGCCTTGTACATTGCTACCTCCGGGATTGTCATGCCTAACACGCAAGTAATGCATTTTATTTTTGTTTACGCTGTCAAGTTGACAGCCACTTGACACATGCACTCATCCATTAAAATCATTTGTCATTATGTAGCAATAGTTGAGATGAGTCAGGCCACTCGCACTCTTAATCCACAACAATTTGCTATTTTAGTGGCGTCGTAAGTGAGTAATAACCATTCGCAATAATAATATTTGTATAGTTTTCTTTGTAAGATGAGCGAGTAGATGGAGTTCATAATCAAAAAAGTAATCGTAGTAAGCTAGTCTTAATTTATGCAGAGAGAGCTGCATTTGGCAACACTTCTGTGCATTGAAGTATAGAGAGTGCTATTGTAGTTTGATATTTTGCTAGGACTCTCTTTTATTAAAGCTCTCTCTCCACTTTTAAACTAGTCTTGCTCTGAGAACGCGCCCGCTAAGAGAGTTGTGCCAGCATTAGAAACTTTAGCTTTTCATTAATCATTTGCATTTAGCGAAAGTCATCAGTGAAGTAAAAGAAAAACACTCAATTTATTTAGTAAGCTCGCTCTCGCTCCCTTAAAAATGAAAACAAATTACAATATCTTACTCAGCTGAGCATGAAATTACTACTGACCACTTCTGACTGCATATCCATTTACATACATATGTATGTATGTGTCTCAATTTGATTTTGTTTAATTGAATATAATTAAATATTTCCTATTTTTCCGTAAGCGATTAATCAATGTCGTTTAAGTCATTGTAGCGGTACATCACAACAAACATAAGTATGACAAGTATGGAGAACGGGAGCACAAGAAATTGGGGGAGGGGGAAGGCTACCATAGCATTCATGTAAGCACACGAGCGGAAACATAGCTGAGTGATTTTATTTTTCTGTTCGCTCTTTATTTGGTATACAAATATTGTAATTAATCAATGTCTTTGAGTTTACGAGTAGTAACAAATAAATAGAAGAAAAACTAACAAAATTGCAGGAAAAATATTTTAATTAAAATGATTCTAGGAATTTTGTTGGAGTATAGAGGAAGGGGAGCGGAGCGCAGGAAAAAATAAATTTAATTAAAAAAAAATTAGAAACTTGTTTTATTCGTCTATCAGCGGAATTCTTCTATATGTATAAAACCATTTTGAACTAATTTTTTTTGCCACCACTGTATATAGTAGTTCACCGCAACACATCAGTGAAGATCGCAATCATTTATATGTAACTGCTTTCCAGTTAGTACGCTTTTGATATTTCTGATGCTACGGTTTTTATAATATCAATCCTATGGTAATTTAATATCCCCAAGAGGAGCAGATGGAACGTTTAAGAATTTCCTGAAAAATCTCTAAAAAACCGGGACCAAGCTTTCATAAGTAAGCAAGCTCGAAAAAGCTCTAGCATGCGTGCATAGGTTATGGATATTACTGACTTACAGTAAACTAAGTATTATGAAATTGTTTTAGACAGGCAAAAGATATGACGCCTTTGGGCAAGTAGGCATCGTTTCTTTAGAATGTACGTGAGCTTTAGATATAGAGATGCACGATGTGTTCGTGAATCGAGAAATTTTCATCAGATGAAAAGAAACAGTAAAAGTTCTCTATATTTTTCATTGTAGAACCCCAGAGACTTCCACAACTTTGATAGAAAATTGCGTAGGACAAGAGCTGAGTGTTGTGTTGTAGGAGAAAAAGCTTGCAAAGCTGCAAGCTTTTATGAGTAAAGCAGCTCTAAAAGATCGAAAAAGCTCTCGCATGCGTGCATAGGTTATGGGCATCATTGGCTTGAAGTAAATTAAGTATTCAAAATTTTTTATTGCAGGAACTATGTAGATATTCTGCTTTCAGCTAAGTAGGCGCCTTTTCAATTCCATACATTTCTATAGCTATGAATAGGTGTCGAAGCTAATAATGTTTGCTAGTCGCAGGCGTTTAAATGCAAGGCAACAATCACTGAAAACTTTAACGCCTAGCTACTTACATAATTTTCTGTTTATTTTACCTGAGCTATTATGCCAACTAAGAAAGACATGTTGAAAAGTCTTCAAAGCAGCAATAGAAGGATAAGGAGGAAAGGGCGCTAAAAGTAGAGAAAAGCATACACAACAAGCTTAGTATGTGTTCTATGTTGTACTTAAGTATTAAAAACATTGTTTGGCGTATTAAAAGTTGATGCGTTCTTAATATGAGTACACAGAGGGTGTAGAGGGGAAGGTGTATGTTTGCTCTCATATATTGAGAGGAAGTAACAAATGCCGGAAACTTCTTATTTCTGGCTGGTAAACAAAATGTTCCTATGAGAAAGTAAGCCTTTAGAGATTTTACTTGCTTTCTTTGACTTTCTTATATTTAAGTATGTAGTAGGTATTACATGGCAAACATTAACTTGCAGAGACTACCAACTAAGAGGTGCTTAAATGTTGGAACAGCAAGTAAGTATAAGAAACTAGGAATGTCGTAAGCTGAGCAGTGTGGACGTTCGGACTGTGTGCAGGTAAGTATGGAGCTCTTACACTATGCAACATATTTGAAGTGCATAGGCTTAGCTGCTACTTTGAGTGTAGGACCTGGATTCTATTTAGCTGTTCTTTTCCTTTCCTTCCTACTATCACAGTTTCTATTAACTAATTTAATTTTCTTTTATTTTTTATATTCACTTTTTTGATTTAAATCTAACTTCTTTAAACTTTATTTAATTTAATTTTCTTTTATTTAATCTAATTTAATTTAGTATAATTTAATTTATTTATTTATTTAGTTAAATTTAATTTAATTTAATTTAATTTATTTATTTTAATTTAACTTAATTAAATTTAATTCCAATTTAATTAAATTCCATTTAATTTAATTTAAATTAATTTAGTTTAATTTGATTTATTTTATTTTAGTTTAACTTAATTTAAATTAATTACATTTAATTTAATTTAATTTAATTTAATTTAATTTAATTTAATTTAATTTAATTTAATTTAATTTAATTTAATTTAATTTAATTTAATTTAATTTAATTTAATTTAATTTAATTTAATTTAATTTAATTTAATTTAATTTAATTTAATTTAATTTAATTTAATTTAATTTAATTTAATTTAATTTAATTTAATTTAATTTAGTTTAATTTAATTTAATTTAATTTAATTTAATTTAATTTAATTTAATTTAATTTAATTTAATTTAATTTAATTTAATTTAATTTAATTTAATTTAATTTAATTTAATTCAATTTTATTTTATTTTTTTATATTATTTTATTTCGTTTCATTTCATTTTCCTTTATTTTATTTCATTTTATTTTATTTTATATTTCTTTGCAGTCCTGTTAATGTCTAAAATTATGTTGCACATTGTTTTCTCTAAACATAAAGTTTTCTTCTCGTGATATGATTTGCTTTATTTTTTCGCATTTTTCTTCTTTCACTGTTTGAGTTAAGTAAAACCTACGGTTGCGCAACTTTGAAAGTGTTGATACATGACTGTGGCAAGCGCCAAGTAACTACACAAATAAAGTCAAGTCAAAGGTAAGAAGGTAAAGAGTTTTGGACTAGAGAAACTTATGCTACCCCGTACTTTTCCTATGAAAGAAACACAGGAACATGAAAGTATGCCTACAATAAGAAAAAGTTGAGTATGTTAAACGCTTGTTTACTCAAGTAATGGAAGCGGCGCTAAAACATGCTTAAACGGCTGCTCAAACAATACCTAAGATGGAAGTTCCGAACGTGGTAAATGTTGGCGGCAAAGAAAAATAGAAACGAAGTTAACAAAGAAGTTGGTGTAGAAGCGCATTGTATGGGCGCCCTTTGACCACGTAGCAGAGGCATTTTGGCACGTGTTATATACGTAATCTATGGAGAAGTGCGCTTTGGAATGAACGCGGTAGTGGAATTCATTGAAAGAGTTGGTTTTGATATTGAAAGTAGTTGGAAGGTAGGTTGCTCAAATGAGCTAATAAAATGGAAGGAAAAGTTGAATATTCTGATTAAAGGAAATAAGAAGGAAGGAGACTGTGAAAGGTAAAAGCAGGAACAATGGAACCCTTTCATAGACTTGCACCAGTTTGGCCATTATCTACAAAACTCAGTTGAGTGACAAGATAGTTGTGTCTAAAACCTTTAAATGTTTACACAAAAAATAGTTACACTGCTACAACATTTAAAGACATGCAACAACAAGTTTAGATATGTTTTACATACATACAATCAAAGATAAGAAAGCAAGCACTGAAAGATCTCGGCGCAAGCTGTGGTAGCGCATAAAGTCCATTGGGCCACACAAGCTCGCATTCTAGCAGGAGTTGAAGCAGTTTGTGTATGAATGAAGAATAAATGTAGCACTTTGGAGTGCAACTTGAAAGGCACTTGACATTTTAGATTATGTGTACACAAACCGCACTTAAGAAATTCAGAATGACGCGACGGCTGCCAACATTACTCGGACATACGCACAGTTGATGCAAGTTAAAATGGGACAGCGAAATATTTTTGTGAGCACTAATAAATGGGTTTGAGGTGGGAATGCTAACCAAGTTATCTTTTTTATATCTTTCTTTTAATTTTTTTTTCCTTTATTTTATTTTATTTTATTTTATTTTTTTTTTATTTTTTTATTTTTTTTTATTTTATTTTATTTTATTTTATTTTATTTTGTTTTATTTTATTATATTTTATTTTATTTTATTTTATTTTATTTTATTTTATTTTATTTTATTTTATTTTATTTTATTTTATTTTATTTTATTTTATTTTATTTTATTTTATTTTATTTTATTTTATTTATTTTGTTTTATTTTATTTTATTTTATTTTATTTTATTTTATTTTATTTTATTTTTTATCTGTTGGCTTAGGAACGCTCAGCTGTGCAGCGTAAACTAATGCAATCTGTTGGTTGAGCGTCCGCTGTCAGTTTGGGTTTTCATTGCTCAACTTTTATTCACTCACTATTGTGCTGTGGTTACGGAAAAAGAAAAATATTATTTGTAACTTAAAACAATACAAAGAGAAGCTGGCAGGTGAATGAAACGAAAAGGGCTGCAGGTAAAAAAGACTGCAATAGCAGAGTGCGTGGGTGAGTTTGTAAGGCCAGCCAACTTCTGCTGTGATAACTGCAGGCCCTCAGGACTCGCACTTCTTTTGTTATCTTCACTAAAGGCATAAACACTATTTCCTTTACTCACTGTGAAACAAAACTAAAGCAAGCAATTATATTTGCTTTTACTTAAGAAGACAAACATTGCAGACAACTAAAATAGGGAAGAGTTAGATTTAGTGGCGCGCTGGTCGGTCAGCAAGCAAGCTATAGAAAAATAAATCGTAAATAAATATAATTTCAAAAAATAAAACTAAGAAAATAGTGTTAAAACGTAGCGAGCACGGAAAACAATGGTAAGCCGCCTTAAAGTATGCAACGGCAAATGCATTTCAATTGTATGGCGCACGTCTCATGCTTACCAAATTCTAGCAAAAGCATTTTTCTTTGTTTGCCTTAACGCATTATACAACTCATGCTGCGTTCAGTTTTTTGTGATTTTATCTCATTTTTGTTTCATTTAAGTTTCCTACTTTTGGACATGCTGTCGGCATGATAGCTGCAGATATCCATGAACTGTAGCACAAAACTACAATGCCTAAGTTACTTAAGCGATAATCATAACAAAGTCAAATATAAATAAAGAAGACAAAGGTGTAAAGTTGTAAGACAAGTATTTTTTTTTTAAGGGAAAATAAATGAGGTTACATTGGGAAAGAAAGAAGGCTAAATCGCAGCCATGATGTTACTTTTAAAGCATGTTTTTTAGGATGAAAATGTGGAAACAACAATTTTTCGAGCTCAGTAATAACCAACACTGAGAGTTGTGAACAGATATTGCATACTTTTAGGCACAACTGATATTCTCTAGAACAAATTTAAGAGCCTAAATGTATGCTATAGAAATTATAACCAGAAGCGCTCGCAATATTCCTATCCACATGAGTATATATTCTCTGTAAATATGTCTGTATACGCATTTAATATATATATTTTATGTAAGAAAACCCCCCCTTGAATCTTTCACACCAACACTCTTCACTATTTTCCGAAAGCTTCCGCATAGTAGCAGCAACCTTCATACTTCATTTGTTGCGCCGGAAAAAAGGGTGACTTTTTCTAGTGTCTACTTTTTGGCGCTCTGCAACAAATGTTATCTCGTGTTTATTCAGGCGTATTACGGTCGTAAATTAAAAATAGCTCAATATGTAAATCCTCCGACAATACAAGTATAATATCCCAATACCTTACATGTATAATACTTTAATATATGCATAGCTGCGGAGTGTGTGTGTGTGTGAAAGTGTGTGCGCCTAAATTTTCTCTACACTCTACTTAGATTGTGATTAATACCATATATACATATGTATGTATGTATGTAGTTTTGTTATTTTGTAAATGTTATAAAAGTGTTAAAAGTATGTTTGGCATATGCGGAAAAGGGCAAAGACAGCACAGTAACAGCGGCACATGTTGCAATGATAAATGGCAGAAATTAAATAAACAAAAATTTTGTGGGGAAAGTGAGTGCGTGTGTGTGTGTTATAATGAAAAATATATATTTAAATATATACACAATTTTTATATAGCTTAAAGGAAAGTTTTTGGTTGTATAGCGTTGCGACTATCCCGAGAGCTGTTGGAAAATTTAGTGCTTTGAAAAACATTCCATACTTTTAGGCGCATATCAAATTTGTTATAGATTTAAGGGTATTCACACTTGAGTAATAACAATTTTCAAGCTTTAATCAACGCAATAGTCTTACCTGGAATAAAATGTGTGAGATTTCGAGTTGACTCTCCACAGCTTTTTATTCAGGAAAATAAAGCTGAAGTTCAGCTGAGATTCGTTGCCCTAATTTTTACTTTTTAATTTGATGTTGGATTATAGTTTCTAAATATAGTAGCAGCATCAAAAAACATAGTTTAAAAAATTAGGACCTCAACAGAATTCAAGCGATTAATACCTGAAATGAGAAGCAATCTCTTTTTCATATAAAAAATTTCGATAAATACACATTTACCTTTTTGGGCAACTTCCAAAAATTTTCTATTAAATTTCTGAGTGTGCAGTTTTGTAGCCCAACCAATTTAGGCTAACATTATGCAAGTTAGAACACGATAAAAAAATTTTCTCAATTTTCAGATTTTTTTTGTCCTGTGTACTGTGAGGTACTTTCTTTCATAGAATGTTTGAAAAAAATTACTCAACACTCTTGACAAAAAAAATTCTGAAAAATCAGCGAAATTTTTTACCGTGTTCTAAGTTGAATGATGATGTACTCAAATTGATTCTGCTACAAAACTGTATACTCAGAAATGTTCTAAAAATTCTATCCAAAAAGTGACTTGAGTTATGTTGAAGTGAGCCCTAGAGGGATGAAAAAAGCTACCATTTTGATATATAAATATTGAAGATAATGACTATCCAATAGCCTGAACTAGTTCACGCCTTACATAAGTTTGAGAAAAATTGCTGAATTTGTTTCAGATCTTACCACGAACGTACATATATTTTGTCAAAGAAACTCAGCATAGGCTATAGGGTATAAGTTATGTTATTCAAACTCTAAGCGTTTAATATACATACCTACACATTTCAACAAATTAGCTAGCTACCTTTTAAACTAACCATAACTAATAAACATTATTCCATGAATGCAATTTTCGCATAATAAATTGTAGTGCACATGCGACTTATGCCTTTGACATTTTAAAGTCATTTCATATTCAACAGCTGTCATTAGCAAACGTTTAATTAAACGGTATTCCCTATAGCTGTAAAATGGTGATTGTCAACAACAAATGAGTTTTTATGACATAGTTTTTAGTTTAACATTTTATAGGTTAATTGCCTTTAATATTTTAAAGTGAAAAATAAAAATCTTTAACAAATTAGTGCCCCCTACTGACTATTTAGTTGAAATGAAATTGAATGTGATACTGAAATTGTAAATTTTGCATGAAAATTAAAATAATGGTGTTATGCATTTTAAGGTCAAAGGTTAAAATTACTTGAAAATGAGGGTAGTGAAATGGAAAACATTTTGCTTACATGTTCGTTATATTAATAAATCTAAAAAAAGAAAAAGCCATCTCAATCAATCCTTTCGGAGGATCAAGGTTTCGAGATGTCCAAAGCAAAATTTTTGCTGATTCTTTGAGACTTTGATGACTAGCAGAATTGAGCACTGCGTGGAGAGAGCAGATAATCATTTAATTTGACTCGCTCTATCTGTATGTGTTGTTTGTAAGCGCATCAGCAGCTAACAACATTATTAAATTACATAATTTTAAAATAAATACCGTTTGTATAGACATGAAGTCAAATTCAAACAAAAATTTACGTGCAACTACGCGTTCAATATTTTTTTGGATTTTTATTCTTCTGCGAGTTAACGTCTCCCTCTAGCATGAGAGGTCTATGTAAAATTTAAAGAATCAACTAAAATCCCTAAGTGCTGACGCCTGCTGCCGCTTATTTAACCACAGCCCATTCAACTTTGAATGGAATTAGAAAATAAAAAACAATAAAAAAAATCTGGACAAATTTCATTTTCAAGCTTGAATTCCATTGCTTTTTAACTTTAATCCAATTATCATGTGAGAAAAACGAAATTTGTTAACTAATTCCAATTGATAGTAAAATCTGGCTGAGATTTGCATCAAAAGCTATCAAAAATTTTCAAGCGCACTTCAAACGATTAAACTTTTGCCAGAACGAGCCAACACTCGAAGCTTGTTATATAAAATTGTGTGTAAACTTTGTTGTTGTATGAGTTTATGTGTGTGTGTTGGAAATGGATTATATTAAGTAATAGCACATTTTTTACATTTTTAAATTTTTTTTTTTGTATTTTTTGCAGTATTGAAGTAAAATTAATCCAGTTCAGAAGTCAAGAGCTGGCAAAATAAGTGCACACTCGAAAAGCCAACCAATCAATTGAATGGATAATAAATAAATAAACGAGTGCTGGAATGGAAATGAAAAAAGAGCAGAGTGTGCTCAATGTAGCTGAAAGAGAGTAGGGAGGGGGGCGCTGAGCTAGAGCTGCAAGAATGGTTGCGTTACAAAAGTTTTTGTTGTGATTTTTTTTTAACGAAATATAATGGCTGAGGATGTGTTTTGTTGCTCCTTATTTCCTGAAGATCAATACCACTCAAACTACTTTCTGTGAGATATTTAATAAATGTGTTTGTGTAGGACATTGTAAAAGGTCTAACTACTTGGGGCACGATCTATAGCAATACAATCATTGAAGATTTCATTCAACTAAGTATAGTGGTTTAAGCGTGATGCGCTTACAAACATGCAGACAAACAGACAAAAATTCTAAAAACTGTTGCTACTACTATTGGTAGTGCTGTTCTTATGAAGCACATCTCTCATGTATGCAGTTTTTTTAAATCGCAACAACGTATGTATATTTAAGTCAGCTAAGGACCAGAAGGCTCAGCTCAAACCAATCGCTCAAAATAGCGTTGATAGCACCAAGAGATGCAACTACCGTCACCGTAAAGACAACAACAACAAGGCGAAGCAGTAAGCATAACAAAAATAACTTTAATATGTATGTTAGACAAGCGAAACAAAAATTTATAAAAACATTATTTAAAAAAAAAATATTAAGCAGTTTTTTATTGTTATTTTTTTCGTAAGCATTTAGCGACATGTGAATAAAACAACAATGTGATTTTTTTTTTTGAACTTGAAGTTTGCTTTGAAAATGAATCGCTTAGAAGATGCTGTGTGTAAAACAAGCAATACACAATATTTTTTAAATATTTTTGTAATAAACTTTTAAGCGAATTTTTACAATATTTCTTTCGTAATTACTAAGCGACTTGTGTAAAATTGTACTTAATCTCATCTTAAAACATTTCCCTATCCAAATTCCCTACTCAACTTTCTTCAAACACAGACTATGCCGCTGTGCATGGCTTGCATATAATATTTGTTGACATTTTTTAAATAAATAATTTATTGCATTTTATTGCACAATTGTGTGTACAAAATTAACATGCAAACAACAACACTCTATTGAATTACAGTAAAAAAAACCGTAAAAAATGGGAAAAACTTTGACTGTTTAATTTAAAGTAAAGCGCGAGAAATTGCTATTGCGTGTTGTTGCTTTGTGCTGCTGTGCAACGTATGAAAATATCCGGAAACTGCCAATAATGTGAATAATTCAAAGCACGATAACGTTGCTAACGTTGCTGGCGTTTTGGTCCTTTCGACACCCACTTGACACAATTTCAACGCACGCTACCAAACATTATTGGCAAATTCAAAGGAAAATTTAATGGAAAATTTTAAACAAACACAAACACTGCGAAGTCATTGATGTGGGTGAACAGTGGTGGAGCTATTGTTTGTGAAAATACACCATTAGCCGTCATATTATATAAATAATTTAGGGACTTAATTTTAATAAAAGTGGTGGAAATATTTTCACAGCTGTTTAATCATGGACAAAATATTTAATCGGAAATAAAAAAATAGAAAGTTGAAAAAAAAATAATTAAAGAGTAAAGAAAGTTTGTTGACCCAAAATAAGCTGTGAAGGTTGACTGCGCAAATTGGTTTATGAAGACATCGAATTTAATGATGCAGTTAATAGGAATCTAATTAAGGAAACGAACTTCCAAAGTATTTTCTTTATTAAGTGAGTGGTGCCTAAAAGTATGCATTATTTATTTAACATTAAAGCTGTAAGCATTCTATCCTTTCCAAATATCCCTAACCAACTTCGCTGTGTTGAAAACTTGTACCTCAAACCAGGGCACATTTTTTCTATTGCATACGAATGCCAGTGAATAGTTGTGGAATTTATATGGAAAACAACATGCGCCTAAAACTATGCAGTATCTCAGACCGCACGTCTTTAAGGAGCAGCAATTTCAATATAAAACATTAAGCAACACGCACAAAATTGCTCACAACGCGAAACACTCTATTTTTTATCTATTGTTAGTGAGCAGCCTCATTCTTTCAAAATAATTAGGCTCACTAATCGTTGGAAGAGATGTACTTGAATTTATATTGCATACTTACAGGCACATCTTAAATAAATTAAGTATTTTAGATGTTTTCAGCTAGCTTTCAACGCTATTTGTCCGGTTAAAAACCGCACGTATATCTAGCGTTTTTGGTTGCGGTGTGCTAAAGTCCTTATAAATACTATATATATTATGTGCTCCTAAAAGTATGCAACAGTTGGAAGCTCGCCATGCCATTTATTAAGCAAAGCGAGTAAACATACTTTCCTATAGAAACTTAATATTTAGCTGTCCGAAACAAAAATGTTTTGCTGAAAAATAAACTTTTTAACGAATAAAGCAAATCGTCAGTTTATATTGCATACTTTTAGGAGCAACATGCAGGTTTTAAAGAGATATTTTGTATCAAGTGATACAGATAGTAGTTACATGAAACTGAAGGCTTTATGACTCTTTAAAAACATTATTTCGATGCCCCCAGGTAAGCTTGAACTCTCTGACTCTACACTGAAAAAAATCAGAACAGTTTGACACCTCCTGCTTAGTTCTTATACCAAACAATTATATACCAGAAAACTCCCTTCAATACTATACTTAAATAACAATAAAAACAAGTCAAAAAATGTTGAAACCATAATCAATTCAAAGGCGCATAAATGTCAACGCCACACCAAAACTCTTGACGCGTATTTCATAAAACATTACGCGGACAGGAGAAGCTAGCCCTGGAAGTTAAATGCATTTATAACAAAATGAGTACTTTACCAACTAATAATATAGATTTGTATAAGTACATAAGAGCCAGTTATAATCATATGTGAGCAATTATTATTAAATGGCAATAAGTGCTAAGAAGTATGAGGTCATCACATAAAGGTTAATGCTGTTACACAGGGCAAAACGTCGACTGTAAACGCCCACTTAATAAGCGGAGTATATCGCAAATGACAACGAGGGTTGTTAGATTTAGTCCACGTACAGAAGTTGTTGTTTTTTTTTTGTTTTTTGTATGTGTAGTGGACTTGTCGTAATTGAAGTGCAAGAGTGACGTGTGGAGCAAGAAGTGCTTATCAAGAATAGTTAACGGCGCTCTAATGTCTATAAGTGGCACGAGAAATGGAAATGTAGAGCTATTTATTTTAAAATTAATAGCTTGACAGTTGCTTCTGCTTTTGATAGAAAAATAAATCAAATAAAAAAAGTCGGCAAAAGCACATTCGCCATTCACTTGTCGTGCATTCGAACAGTTGCAATGTTTCTCACGAGGGTTGGCAACAAAATAAATAGAAGAACAGCAGTTAGAAGAAAAAAAGAATAACTACGATGAAGCGAATTTATGTATTAAGCTGGGTTCGAAATACTCCATATCGAGAAAGTAGTAATTTTTGGTATTTGAAAGTTCTGGTCTAGGCCTACAAATGTATACCGAAGATACCATTCGTTATTGTTCGAAACTCGGTTTTGAAAAAAGTGAAGCTGTCTTCAGATATAGTATGAGTACCTGCTATATTTTGCTACTATATTAT
The DNA here is from genome assembly GCA_951509765.1 of Sphenella marginata. Classification (NCBI taxonomy): domain Eukaryota; kingdom Metazoa; phylum Arthropoda; class Insecta; order Diptera; family Tephritidae; genus Sphenella; species Sphenella marginata. Next base: position 65,302,882 of record OX608083.1, read on the forward strand.
ATAAAAGTATTCAAAGAGATAAATTTTCTGATGTTCGAATGGTTACGAGACTTTCTATAAATTTCGACTTGTTAGCTCAATAAAAAACTTATTACTCAAATATTGCAATACATAGTATATTGAGAAAATTCATTTTCGAAATTTTACAAATTTTGCAGTGTTTAAAAAATAATTTTTCGAAATTTATCATTACAGTTTGACAATTTTTTCTTGTATAGAATTTTTCTTGCTGTCTTAATTTGCGCAGTTAACTCGAACTATTGATTATATCGTATATAAAATTAAGTCTAGAGCTCGAATAATTAATTTTCGAGTAGTTTCAAAACTTTTCGAAATCGAAAATTCGAAGTCAAAGGAATAAAATTTTATTTAGAACTCCACAATTGATTTTCAAGAGGTTTCAAAACTTTTCGAAATCGAAAAAATTTTAAAACAAAAAAATCCTAAATCGAAAAAAAATTTAGAATCGATAAAATTTTGTTGTATGCCTTTTTCGCATATCCTAGTCGCTTCACTATTGGGTAATAAACAATAACACCTTGTTAATTTGTATGAGAATTTAATAGTAATGTGCCACATGCTGCATGCAACAAAAAGTATAGTAAAATATCTACTGTTGCGTTTAGAGTACAAAAAAAAGAAAATTTTCAACAACAACAACAAAACCAATATAAAATCCTGAATGAAATTTTTATTAAGGGTAACTCAACACAAAATCAGCTGAAAATGGCAAAGAGTCACTGCACTTCAATGTCAACAGTTTAACCCTCACTGCACGCATTGTTATTTGCTTTGTTGTTGTTGTTAGTTGATTTTGTTTATTTAGCAAACATTTTAATGCAATTTAAATAAAGTGCATGAACAAAGTAACAAAAGCAAAAATGGAAAGGGGACAACACACATCACGAGCAATGCCTTGCGCTCGCCAGAACGACAGAAATAAATCTCAGCAGCAAACCAAATAAACTGAGGGGGGAAGGAGACAAATTTAATAGAAATTGAATTAACAAAGATGAGGGTACACAGACAGTGATTGTGCGTGCGTGTGTGTGTGTGTGAGAGTCAGACAGTAAGCATGTGTAGGTGTGCTTGTGCATATATTTTTTCAGTTCACCATATATGTATGTTTAATAATAAGTGACAAGCGTAACAACAACAACAACAACAAGAACAACAAACAATCAAAAACATAAGCGTGATTGTCAAAGTGACTGACATTTGCCAAAGTAAACGAAGCAAAGTGCTGAAGTAGCAGTCGATAATAACAACAACAACAGAAGCAGCAGCAGAAGTAAATGTAATAAATGGTAAAACAAACATAAAACTTTGGATACAAACAAACAAACGAAGAAAAGCATACGAATTGTTGTTGTCGACTTTTTAAATGAGTGTGAGAAGTAGCTGCGGTAGGTTGCGATGCGTATTGCAAATTTTGAAGATACTTTGTTGGCTCTCACTTCAATGCATGAACGCTCACAAGCACACGCACATACACTAGCATACACACACACACGCACACATGTTTAGCTAACATTTCTTGTTGCCTAACTTATGGCGCATAGCCAAAGGGTAAATGGTCCATTATGTTGATTTGTTTTTGCATGCAAAGAAATACGTCAAAAGTGAGTGAGTGCAAGAAGCTACTGAGTGTGTGTACGCACTCAAGACCCAACAGCAAAACCAACTCGTCAGCAATGCCCTTCGAGATGTCAATTTAAAGATTTCACATTGCAATAAACTAGTCTCAAACTGGTTTGAAAAAGCCCAAAATAAGTAATCGGCACCCACAGGATACGTCAGAATATTGAGCTCTGATATTGGAGTTTTTCCAAATCCATAATTAAGATAGATAATCTTTTTCAGATGTACTTCAGAACTCATGATATGTACTTCAGAATAGTCAGACGTACTTCGGTACTGCCAAATTAATTTCAGAATAGTCAATTGCATTTCAGAAAGCGTAAAATTAATTTCAGAAGATTCTGTTCTACTACCCAAAAGTATTTCAGAATAAATAATGTATTACAAATTATAATAAAATAACATGTACTTCGGAATGATCAATTATTGCTCATAATTTATGATTTCTGTGGTAAAAATGATTATTGTGAAGTATATTTTACAGCTGCGGAAGAACAGTTTTTCTGGGCTGAAAATTATTTTACACCTTTTAAGTGCAATTGACTGTTCTGAAATCAATCTTAATTTACGACTCTTATTCTTCTCATTTTCCCTACAGGCTCATTTGAACAAAAGCTTATATGATATGTTTAAACGAGTTTTAGAAAAGCACAAATTCATCTTTAACTGCAATATTATTTTTCGAGTGGCTTTAAGTGGTTTTTGAAAATAATTGAAAATGTGTGCTCATCCCACACATACACACACACGCACACACAGCGTCATATGTAATATGAAACAACAAGTGGGGCCCAGCCAACGACGCATGCTTGTCTATCAATAGCTGCCAAAACCACAAGCAAAATATAGAATATTATATTTATTCACTCACTGAATTTGATGGTATCTCAATATTTGATGAAGACAGACGATAGCGTGAATGGCTCCTTGAAAGCCTGTGTAGGCATGGCTGTCCATATAATGTGTCAATATGTTTTTCTCTTCGCATGTGATGATGTGTTTCATAAGAAACTTTGACGAATTTAATACGCCCGCTTAAATGCCACTTTTAATCTTGAACAATTTTAGTTCACTTTAAACTTAGGATTAATTTAAAAAATTTTACTTTAACTAAGCCGAAAATTGTTGTTGTTGTTTCTTGATGCTGTCAATAATGATTTGCTTAGCTGTCAAGTTCCACCAGCAGAAATGTCAATAAAGCAGTGATGCTCACACGCGTACAAATTGTGCTCGTGTAAAAAACTTATTAAAACACAAAAATTTGAACTTGTAGTCTTGCAACTAATTTAAAAATTTTATAAGCTTTCGAAATTTTTTTTTATAGTGTACGTAGATGTTACGGCATACGGCATTACGGCCACCACTGGCTTAATGTCATACCTGCGAGATATAAGACATTTTTGTATTTTTTTTTTTTTTTTTTTTTTTTTGTAAATTAGTCTCCCTCTTCTTTCCACTTTTACCATCTCTTAGCACATTCCTTGGCCATCTGTACTTATGCACATATATTATATGTAGTTGTTGCTATTTCCATAGATTTAAAAATGTTAAGTATGTCTTGCTGTTGTCGTTAGCACTTTGCATTAATGAGCAGCTGTCCATTTGTGAGTAGCTGTCAATGGTGACAGCGCTAACATAAGCAAAGACACAAACACACTTAGGTACAGGATATGCCATAAGTACTAGGGATAGTGTTTGATAAGTTGTACATTTTTTTTAGTTTTTTCTTATTTGTTTTTAATTTTTCACCTAACATAAAAATTATTTTCAGTCACTAGCGATTGTCCTACTCTTTCTGCTATAAAACGTATTTTTTCATGCAAAAAAAAAAATAATAATTATTATAAACATCAAAACACATTTTGTAAATTTTGTTGTCGAATAAAATTTTTTTTTCGAAATAGGGAGTACCAAATTTCTTAAGATCGAAAGGAGCATGAATTAAATTCGAAGGGGACGCCATGGAATTCGAGAAACGAATGGGTTCCATTATCACTCGAAATCGAAGAAATTTTCTTTCGAATAGAACTGCAGAGTGAGAGCACTGATTTAATGAAAACAGCAAATAACGAGTGCAGAACAACGGTCATGTTACTTTTAGTTGTAGCTGTATCTTGCGCACCTCAAAAAACAACACATCCTTCAACCTGTCCATGGCTGCAGCAATAAGCTGACAAAAAACATTTCGAATGAGTGCTCGGCTTTCAGACTATGCTCATGACAAGCACAAGTACGCGAACTTGCTTTAAAGCTCTGAGTGATAACCAAGAAAGTATGTATCTACTACGTCTATGTTGTGGCCCATTAACGTGAGACTATTTAAGTTCTTTCAACGCCTTGACACATTTTCCGACATTTTAACTTTTTTACAGCAACACAAAATTGTTGAATTTTTTGTTTTTTGTTTTTCCCTCATTTTAATGTAACAAAAAAAAAATGTCCCTTTGAAGTGCGCTGCAAAAGAAAAACGAAATGAAAATTCCTGCTAAAGAATTTCGTTTGATTGGTCTTTAAGTGGAAAAGGTCAAATCATTGAGCGTTAAGTGATGTGCTCGGTATACCAATCCATTTACCAAAGTATGTGGATAGAGGAATATGGAAGTAGGTTAACGGAAGGCACAATGGAAGAGAACTAACACAAAGGTAGAAGAGCGGTGTGCGTAGAGAAACTGAAATTGGAAAATTTAAAAGAAATTTATTTTCTTTGCTTTTGGGAATACTTTAAAAAAGCAAATTAAGTTTGAATGACTTAAAGCAAAGTTTGTTAGATTTAAAGTGATTTTATATTGACTAAATGCTGTCTGTTCGTAAGCATAGGAGAATTTAGTTGACTTCTGGGCTATAAATATATTGAAATTTTCGCATGAACTAGCGGAGAATTACAGCGCCATTGTTTGAACGAAAAACCGAGCGCGTTTTTCTTATAGGAGGAGTGAAAGATGTCTCCATTTTTCTGAAGAGAATGAAGAAGTAAGTTAAGAGAAGGAAACAAGAGAGAGGGAAAAGAAGGACGGAAGAAGAGAGCGTAGAACTAAGAGGCAGCTAAATAGGAATACCGAAGCGCGCTGACTTATTAGCGTCAAAAAAAGTATATAATAAATATATTATACATACAATGACGGACAGTAACGTAACTATACGCCATGTAAAAGATACGATAAAAATCAAACAAAGCCGCAACACTAACAATAATTAAGAGCTGTCAAATGCATGATTGGTGTTTCAATATTGTCATGATTTATGATGTAAGTCGAAAGACTTTTTTGTTGTATTAATAATTGATAAATTTTGCAGAGAGCGCGCATAAGCGAAGAAAGCGTTTTTATAATTTTTGATACATTTTTTTTATTTAAATTGTTTTGCGATTTTTTCTGCTGTTTTTTGCGATTTCTTTCAATACACTAATTTAAAAAACTACGAAAAATTGCCAAAATTCAAAGCAAAAAAAACCAAACTTCCACTGATTCCAACAATTGTTAGCCAATAATCGGCAGTCTTTTGTTACCCAAATTATCTTAATCAGTCAAAATCGAAAGAAAAAGCAAGCAAACGTAATTTGATTCGCTTGTCTTGCTGAGCGATTGAACACGAGTATTTTGAACAATGCAATAAAAACAACAACAAAAAAAGGAGAAATAGAAATCATTCAACTGGACTGCTGCTATGATGAGCAAAGATGACTAGATACGAAACTTCGCGCTCTCTGAGAGCGCTCAAAAAGTGGTCATTTTTTATAACATTTTCCAATGATGCCAGTATGGTGAAAACAAAATATGGGCATTTTGAGTAGGATTTTGGGAATTTTGCAATTCCCACAGACCAAGAGGTGTGCAAAAAGGTGCTATCGGTTCAGTTTTGAATTTTTCTTGCTCGAAACGTATAAAATGAGACAAGATATATTTAAAATAAAATATATGAAGTAATAAATAATTCATAACATAAAGTTAAAATTCCCAAGATATCTTAACATAAAGTAAAATCCTGAATGATGTTCATTTCGTACTGAAATAGAACATGGTAATGAAAATAACACGATTTCAAATAAAAATAATTATAATTAAAATAAATATTTGCAAATAATACAAAAAGAAAAGGCGTATTGTTTGTATCTTGTAAGCTTTTTTTATACCTGTAAACCACTCAAATGCGTGAAAAAAATATAATTTTCTACATATATTTTCAGCAGCTATTTTCTTACATTGTACTATTTCATACTTTACGTATTTTTTCTCAATCGTGCGATATTTTAAGTTTATCGAAATGTTTACTTGTTTGATTTTCCCAAATTTGGTGCGTTTTTTCTTTCTGGCTCCTCATTGTTTATGTATCTAATGTCAGATGGTCCTCGATTGTGTAGTATTGCCAACTAGCGCACACATAAAAAACTAGGCAACACTGCATAATCGAGGACCGAAATGAGAGAGTTTCGTATCAAGTCATCTTTGATGATGAGTCAACACGTCCCTCGCTGTGCTATTATAAGAGCGGTCAAGCGCAAATAATGCGCGCCAGTCAGAGAGTGTGCGAGAACGCAGAGCATACGCAATTAAATTAGAATGCGGCTCAATTCGATGATGAATTAGCATTTTTTAATTTCATTAGCGGTGTGACTGTGTCGTTGTTCAAATAGTGTGGGGCGTTGCTTAAGCAAATAAAAAACACAGAAAATAAAATGAAAAAAAGACCACATCATCATCAACATCAACAGCAACAACAACATAAAAGTGGCAGCAAAATTGGGCGCTATTTATCTTAAATTGTTTGAGTGGTTGAGGTACAGCAAACAGTTTTGAACGAGATAAAAAGGTAAGCAAATGCTTTTGTTGATTGTGAGCGTGTTTGATACAGGTAGGTAAGTGCTGGTAGTTGCTTTTGTTTAGTTTACATTTTTTTTTTATAGTTTTTTTTTTTTCAAACGTATTTCTACATTTGTTGCGTGTACCCACAACCCATTCATTGTTTTTGACAATTAACAAACATCAGTCTATTTGGTTAAACGAGTGACTGCATGCGTGCACGAAGCGTTTGCGAGCTGACATTTACACATGTTTTTCTTGGCTTGTACAAATAACTAGACAACCCACGAAAAATAAAAACATAAAAAAAAAATTGATTATAAATGCTTAAGCGGCGCTGGTGAGCTGGTGAGCTGGCGAGCGTACATACTCAACATGACGTGCGTATTGTATAAATTCCAAAAAAAAATGCTAGACTGTTCAATAGAACAACAAAATTGTATGACAGACGTACATATGTACATATATTTGCAGCCGCCGATTGTGTCATAAAGCAGCCGTCAAAAATTTTTTATTTCCGCTTTGTCATGCTACATGCAGTCACTGACGCTTAACATACTCGTACATAGCATAGCATAGGCGCTTAAGACAATTGGGCACGTTTATTAATTTTCAATTTTCATTTGCTATGATTATGTCAGTGGAAAGGGTGCTGTGAAGTTGGCATGGGGGCAGACAATTGTGCAACATGACTTGCGGCATTTTTGATTTTTGTCGGCTGTTAATTGCGTCATTCGCAGCTAGTGTCATGAAGGGATAAGTGAGCTATGTAGTTACATATGTGTATACGCTGGTACTAATTGAAATATAAGTAGTTTGATTGTTTTAAAAATTATTAGATGAATAGCAAAAATTTAATAAAATTTACTTAATTTATAATTCCAGACACAAATGCTGTTTTTAAACAGGCACATTCGCCAAATGCCAACTCTTCATAGCTGTCGGAAATTGAACTTTCAGAGAAGTTAAATAAAATTTCAATAACACGATGTAACAGCAAGTACAGCGAGTTTACTCTAAGAGAATGTGCCAAACTTGAAGCAAGTCAAATATTAATAAAATTAAAAACAAATGGAATGCTGGATTTGGTCATACTTATGGTTGAAAGGACATTTTAATTCAGAAGTCGAATCTCTGTTATCCTGCTAGTGACTATTTTGGATGCTTCTGACGTGATTTCTTTGAAAGAAATAAAAAGTGTTTAAGTTTTATAAATCAAGAGAGAAAAGAAGCTTAGGAAGAAAGGCCTATTAAGAATTTTATCAGTTACATAAGTATAATTTAAAGGTTAAAACAATTAGTAAGGAAAAGGTGGATCTTTTAATGTCATTATGTCCAAAATGAAATAAAAATTCAGAAGTGGAATACCTCTAATACTCATTTAAACTATGAAGTACACCGCAGAGACAAGCTATTTTTTCTGAGCAATGCAGAGACTCTTTTGCTTTCAAAGTCAAGAGACAGGGAAATATAAAGCTAAGGGCCTGGTTCTCTATCACGAAAGGAACTTTCGTTTCGCCTCAGAGACGAATTGTTCACCTGTTTGTAATATGTAAGACGATCGAAGCAGCAAAAAAAATTTTTTCAGAAAAATAAAATAAATTAGTTGTCAAAAACTCATAGGCAAGCGAAAATGATAGAGAATACACTTGCTAGACGAAATCGTTAGCAGACGAATCGTTAGTCTGAGCTTTTGTAGAGAATGAGGCTCTAAGTTTAAAAAGGTTGCGACTTAGAAATATATTTCCCGCCTTGGAAAGCTTTCGTCTACCACCCTTTTTCTTTCCGCAAAATTACTTTTCCAAAATCGCGTACCTCTCATTCCCTTCATGAAAAATCAATTACTCTCGCTTCCTCGTTACATTATTACAAAACATTAATTTCATAGCAAATTTATGTGGCATTGTTTTTGCTTTTAACGCACATGTGTTTCTTGATTGTGTGGGCTCCCTAATGACAATCACTTGCAATCAATTGTCATTTAACATTCGATTTGATTTGCTGATATTAGTGCTTTTGTATAATTTGATTTTGTATTTGAATTGTAATTACTAGTAACAACAAAATTCGGCTCATTCAAAACCATATTGATTGATGTTATGTTTTTGTAAAAGCAAAATTCTCGTCAATTAACACTTTAGTTGCCATTAGCGTGTATTATATATAAGCAATCAACAATTAAAGCTTTCACTTGTATGAGTTATTCAATGTCAACGCCTAATAGTATGCTATTTCAGTGTAAATAATTTTGGTAAATTTTTCGGCATTGTTTTGTGTTATCGTATAGTAATTATTATCGCATATGCAATCGACATTGCTTGACGAGATTAAATTAATATTTTAGCTTTCGTTTAAATATACTTATATAGATTTTAATCGCGGTGTACATATTAAGTTTTGACAATTTTTGTTAATCGTTTTTAGGCGCAAATCTAAAACTATTTAGTCAATGAATGGACATTGATATAGTGATTAAAAGCATGATGATTGTGCGAATAATTTACCTGACTATTAAGTTTTTCGCGTATGCGAGTGAAATGGTCATAAACAGAGCGGCTTCAGTCAATATTACATACCTGAAAATATAAACGAATTTATAAAAAACATTATTAGCATTTTGTTACTAAAAATTTCACACACACAGAAAATATTCCTGCATTCTCCACAACCAGCCATTACTAAAGCCAATGGTCTGGTCACAAACAAAATTATTCTCCTCAACTAACTTGCTGCTACACATTTCAGTTTGTTTAGCAGATAAGAGGCGTCTATTTCGTTACTTTCATTATAAATGTAAACAATTTACCTACAGGTGAGCAATCATACATTAATTGAAAAGAAATTAATGAAATTTTAAATTTATATTTAAACGCATTTAGCGATTAGGAATCACTTAAAGTGCAGACGCCTGTGACATGCCACAAACATATGTCGTTGCCACATGCTAAGTCATTGCTAACGTCGCTTATCAGCACATTACCACGATTTTAACATAAATGCTCACTGTCTAGACAGTAAATACATTTTAGGTGACTTAAAATAAATTCAAATAAAATAATTAACCCTTGAAGACTGCATATTCAAAGTGCCATGACAAACGATAACAAAGTACTTTGCACAGAAATAATTCTTTTGAACTCGGTATCGAACCGTATAAATTGCTCTGACGAAAGATGATTGTCAAATTCGAAGTGGGTCAAATTTGACCCGAACATCTCGCAAGGTTAAAAGGAGTGAGTGTGTAGAAATTTACAAATTTTAATGTACTGCATTTTGAGCTTTGGTTGAAGATTCTATCTTTAATAGGTGCATACAAAGATTAAGAAGCCATCAAAAAAAAAGGTTAGATTAATTATCATTTTATGGCCAACCATAGTTTCAAAACATTGTGAATTTATAGTTTCGATTTGGTATAATGGCGTGAAAATAAATAAAAATTTTAATGCAGTTGTTGCCACATTTATCTACATTAGAAACGGCGCAATGGTATTCATAGAATTAGACACACCAACAATGAAGAAATGTCTTGTGTTTTTATTTACAAAAAAAAAAAAATATTTTATGATGTGAGGCTAAGTAAGAATTTATGTTTTATAGAAAATTGTAAATTCTCAAACTAAAGGCACATGAAAGGAATACCGAATTTAATTAGCTCCAATGCAATAAATGAGCTTAAATGCAGAGTTTGATGGCTGCTAAAGAAGAGCTTTTAGTGCTTTTGTTTAAAGGCTTGTGACTTTATTTTTGAAAAATTTTTAACTGTATAGGTATTTACACAGATGCGTATCATTAATATTAATTTGCAATCAATTATTGCTATTTTTCATAATTTTTTTTCTTCGACAATATTTGAAGCGTTTGCCGAATTTAATATTTTAAATAAATAAGTGAAAAAATTATTATTAAGGCAGAAGTTAAAAAAATTTACATAAGTGCCTCAAAATTAAAGCAATACTCAGAGACCGCGCAAAATATTTACTTTTGTTACTATACTGAGCTCCTCTAGCAGGATTTCACCGGAAATAACCCTTACATTTTACAATCTCGCAAAATTTTTTATAGCAAACATGACACAAATTTTATGTTAAAAGTTGAATTTTTAGGAATTTTTGTTTTACTGCAACCAAAATTTTTCCGAATTGTATCTTTTCTGACAAATTTGTTATTTTGTGTTTTTATTTTATTGAAAATTTACAGTCAATTTGTTCGTTTTTTGTTAAAATTTCTTTTTGTATTATATATTCAGATATTTTCAATATTTTTTGGAAATTGGTTTTTGTTTTGAAAAGTTTACGTAAAATTTTTGATTGCAGTTTTTTTTAATTTACACATTTGTTAATTTGAATTTTTTAAACTTTTCATTCAAAATAAATGGTTTTCCTTAAATTAAATTTTTACTGTAGTTTAGTTTTTTTTTAATTTCGAAATTACTTTTTTTGATTTCAAAAAAATAACTTTCACGTTCCCAGATATAAATGTAAAAATAAATAATAAAATATGTAAATGTTTTTTTGTACTTTACATATCAACTTTTGAATCGATTGCTTGTAGATACGAGTATTTATTAAATCAAATATAATCCAACGGATATGCTTCGTTATGCTGCATTCAATTAACTCATCAAATATTGACTAAAAATTAAAAGTGAAAATATAAATAAATTCATTTGGATCCAATTTCCATTGTAATTGTGGTGAAGCAAAAGCAAAAAAAACAAAAAACAAAATCATTTTCTGCAATAAGCGCGTAACTAGACTTTGGAAAAATCAGAATTTTTATATTGAAATAACAAATGACTTCTCGAAATGTGAGCGACTGATCAAACGTATGTACATATGTGTCTAACTTTTTAGTTTCCAAAACATAGCTAGACCGTCACTTTGCTGTATTAATTTACTGAAAATTTACTAAATTGCAGTTGGGCATTTAACGCAACAATCGCCTTTACACCTTTAGGCGTATTTTCAATAATTAATTGTAATATCCGGTGTGAGGACTTTTTTATTGTTGCTCAATTAGTGGTTAACTTTGCTTGTCGTTTGTTTTTATTTGCATTGCAGATAATTAGTTTTCATTATTAAATATCTTTTTGTTGGAAAATGCCAGACATTAAGCTCAACGATTTTTCAGCCATAAAATTACAAATTTGCTTTTCCGTTTCTCATTTGCGCTTGTTTTCTTTTCTTGCTTTTTGTTTCACTTGTCTTCTACTAGGTGTTTTGATCTTTTTCACCTTGTCTCTCTCTCTCTTTTTGTGTCTCTTTTTTTGCTCTATTCTTTATTTCTTCTTACTCTAACCCATTTTTTTATTTCCACTCCCCGATTCTGTCAATCTCTCTTGCTATTGCTTCTGAAACTTCAATTTCTCTGTCAATTCATCATCTGCTTTTTGATTCCGCTTTCGCGTTATCTCTGTAGTCCATATTGTTTCCTTGCCTCTCTTAATCTTGCTTTCCTGTAGTTGTTGTTGTTGTAGCGATGCCTCGGCCGGCCTAGTCGTTACTTTTCTAACCTAGCATTATCATCACAATCTTTTATAGGAAGTCTCAGAAACCTCGCGTTTTCAAAAGGGTTGGACTCATACCTTTGCGCTTGCCTTTTTCCTTTCTCTTTTCTTTATCCTCCTCTTATTCTTTCTAACTCTTATTCTTCCAATGATTTATACCATACCTTAACTCACAGAAAATTAGTTTTTCTTCCATTTGTAGATCAAAGAAACCCTACGTCCTCTGACAAACTTCCCACACACCCATCGTGCTTCGATATTTGGCAACCACAAAAGGTGTGAATTTAAATAAACGCGACAATAATGGCGCTGATTAATTTTCGCATATTTCAAAGCACCACATCGAATTGCTGTCAATGGAAAATCAAAAAAAAAAAAAAAGACTTACAGACAACAAAAAAATAAGCAACACAAAAACAACAAATTGCCATTTCCAATAACCATTCATTAATCTTTGGCAAGCAAACAAAATACCAAAAAGCCAACGTCAAAAACGAAAAGTGTGGCACAAAGTTAAGAGCAAAAGCCAAGAGGAAGAGAAGTACAAGGGGAGCGCTTGAATATAACAACCGAACTTGCCACCTGCTTCACGACACAGAGGTGTATGTATGCCGAGCGGTTGATTGCGGCAACGTGAGTTATCAGCATCTCGCGCCCGCTGTGTCGCTGTCACTGTCACATTGTCGCCTGAATAATAATTTACAGCGAGATGTGAGAGGCATGTAGTTTCGGCGAGGGAGGGAGAGAAAAAGAGTGAGAGGGAAAACAACTGAAGCATTGCTGAAGTGGACAGTGTGTGGAGTGTTGGTGCTGCACTGTGGTCGACTTTATAGCTATCACAAATTGGCATTCAAGTCTAAATTAATGTTCAGGGGCGTAGCGAAGTTTAGACTTCTCAGTACTTTACACTTTCTTATTCGTTATTGGCATAGGTCGCAATGTAATATAGTTTGGATAGTGATAGCCAAGAGAAAGTGCTTAAGACTAGGTGAATGAAGAGGCATAACAATGCCAGATGCCCTTCAGGCACATTGGCCTCGCAATATACTCCCAACTAGTTTACGCCCTTGCTCGCTTTTGTATATTTTTCGATTTCAGTGAGTACATATTGTACCACTACAACAATTTACTAAGTAGCGGATGCTCTTTGATTATACAACGCAATCTATAGCCACTTCTACAGCAATAACAACAAAAGTATTGCTTTCTTGTCGCTACAGGAAATATGTAAGTGCCGCTGTAATAATACCCAACAACAAATCAATGTACCTATTGAAATATTCAACTGCTTGCATATTCTGTTATTTTGTTGTTTTGTTGTTATTATTCTTTTTCGTCTCTTGACAACTTCCTTTTTGCTTAGACAACGCGCTCCTTAGCCATTCCGCCAACAGCTGCAATGTCACAAAAATCTTAAATCAAATTGAACAAAAAATGCAAATATGCAAGCTTGCAACTTGTTCGGCATTAATATGCAGTTTAGAGATATGTATGTGCATGTCGCCAGTCGCTGTAGGCGTGTCTACAATGTATGCATTATTTATTTGTGTGAATTGAAAATCGCTAATCGGCGTCATGAGTCAGCGGCATTGTTAAGTGACAGCTGAAATTTTAAAAATTAAATAGTTTCTAACAATTAAGGCAATTTATTGGGAATTTTTTTGTGCACTTTTTTGCATATGAAATTTTGTGAAATAATAGAAAAAATAAAACAGAATAACATAAAATAGAATAAAATAAAATAAAATAAAATAAAATAAAATAATTTTGTTGTTGGATTTTGCGGTCTATTTTGTTAAAATAAAATAAAATAAAATAGAATAAAATGAAATAAAATAAAATAAAATTAAATTAAATAAAATTAAATAGAATAAATTTAAATTAAATAGAATAAAATTAAATTAAAAAAAAGTAATATCTTAATAAATACAAAAAAAAATAAATAAAAAAAATTAAGAAAATCTAGCAGCACTTTACATAAAACTTCCTTATCACGAAATTCATTTGGTCACATTTCGTCTACCTATACATCGCGAAATTGACCTTATATTCACAATTTTGTTTTTGTAACCAAAAAATCACCTCCTTCTCTTAGACAAATAATTGCAGCTGTGAATAATTGTTAATTACCACCTAACCACGTTCACATATGCCGTAGTGGGTATGCACGTTGGTTGCATTTTTTTGTGCCCACAGCCGTCACCTAAATTACTTTTCTTGACAACAATTGCTCGTGGCATAAATGAAAATGTCTGAAAATACCAATTACTTGTGACAGCAACAACAAGAAATAAAACTAAGCTAACGATAAATGTGTCAAATTAAGGCAAAATATTTTGTGCAAAAAAAAATTTTTCAAAATAAAAAATAAGCAAGAAAAAAATGTTACGAAAAACTGGTTACCCTACACACAATCACAAAATAAACCAAATTTAAGATAAGCCAATTTGTAGTTGTTATTAAATTTAGTCAAACAAAAATTTCAATTTGCCTCTGCTGCTCAAAATTAAAAAGACAAAAATATTTATGTAATTAGTAATAGCCCTAAACTAGCTAATTTTTATGTCACTGCGTTATCGACTAGGCAAATCAAGCAATTAGCATAATTAGTTTTGCGTAAAAAAGTGGAAAATGTTTTTTGCGTTTAAGGCACGTGAAAGCATTCATGCATATTTTAATATTATATTATATACAGATAGAGAAAAATTCTAAAAGCTGTTGGTTCAATAATGATTATTTCCATAAATATCTACTGCAAAAGAGTTAAATTTTTAGTGTGCTATAATGATGCAACGCACTGTATATGCCTGGGTATTAACAAATAAATTGTTGTTGTGCTAGGCCTTTTAGGCACAATTGTCTGGCAACCTCTAACAAGAGCTTCGACTGCCATTCAGAAAATATTTACGCGCAAATGCAATTACGAGTAGGTACGTGCGCTTTCACAAACACACACATAACTGCGTTTTAAATGTGGAAGCGATCTATATATGTGGGATGTAAGTATGTATGTATGTATGTGCAATTGAGTTGCTTCGTCTGACCGCCGGCAATTGAGTGTAATTTTGAAAAACACCACAAAAGACATAGGACATCAAAGGGTGGCCGTCACAGAGAATTGAAGTGAGGGCTGAAGGAATTGCACACACGCACACATGTACATAAATTGCAACAACATGAGAAATAATTTTTTCATTGCACAACTGCGTGTATTGTATGTATGTGGCATGCAACTCAATCAGCAAAATTTGAGTTACAAAAAAAAAAATTAGAAATGAATAGACAGTAAGAGAATGTGTAGGAGAAGGGAGAGGCAAAAGAAAATAATGTATTGCAAATTAGTTGCAAATAGAGAGAAGAAAGAAAATAGTCGCAAAATTGTAGCAATGAAAATAGAAGACACAAGTTGCATGATAGAAACAAGGATGTCTAAATTTGAGAGAAATTGATCATAAGAAAAAAAATTATATAATATAAAATAAAATAAAATAAAATAAAATAAAATAAAATAAAATAAAATAAAATAAAATAAAATAAAAAAAAATAAAATAAAATAAAATAAAATAAAATAAAATAAAATAAAATAAAATGAAATAAAATAAAATAAAATAAAATAAAAAAATAAATAAAAATAAAATAAAAATAAAAAAATGAAATTAAAAAAAATTAAATAAAATAAAATAAAGTAATATAAAATGAAATAAAATTAAAAAAAAAATAAATAAAAGAAATAGAAAAAAATAAATAAAAGAAATAAAAAAAATTTAAATATGTAAAGTAAATTAAAACCAGGGACCCCCAATAACGATTAATTTTGTATTTTTAATGTCAAAACTCAAAGGCTTCCTCCTTTCGTAGAACAGTTTCAAGTACATGAATGAACATGTCTCTTCATGCTTAACCGAAATCTACAATGATTGAAAAAAGTTTGAGTGAATCATATATAAATTACAACTTAATCATTACTTTTGAGTTTAATTTTTTTGGTCAAACATAAAACTTATTCCCTGAGTCTTATTATTTTGAGAGGAAATAAAACTTACCCTTGAGTTATATATTTTTGCTCGACAGTAAGCGTTATTCTTTGAGTGATATTTTATCGTTCAAGGATAAAAATTAAGTTCCGAGTTTTAAGTTTTTTTCGCGGATCAAAAAACTCAAAAGGTCGCTGCGCCTTTAAGGAAAGTTGTTGGTCATAAATATTGGTTGGTATAATCTCGTCAACATATGTACTCAATTATTTAAACATAGTTTTAGCCACATACATATACTTGCCATAAAGGCGAAGCGGCCTTTTGAGTTTTTTGATATATGAAAAAACTTAAAACTCGGAACTTAATTTTTATCCTTGAACGATAAAATATCACTCAAAGAATAACGCTTACTGTCGAGCAAAAATATAAAACTCAAGGGTAAGTTTTATTTCCTCTCAAAAAAATAAAACTCAAAAAGTGATCATTACGCTTAATCAAAAAAATAAAACTTGAACGTAACGATTATTGTTGATTTTTATTGAAAAAAATCAGAAAGTAATGATCAAATGTCGAGTTCTATAATTAAACTTATAACAGTTACGGTCCCTGATTAAAACAAAACCAAAAAAAAAATTTCTATACCTCATATAGCAAGGGCAACTGGGTATAAAAAATATAATTTAAAATTTCCTTAAAATCTCGAAGCTCAAGCAAGTGAAAGAAGGGGAATAACAAGAACAAAAACTCGTTCAACAACAACAATAATTCACATTCTCAACATGAAACAACAAAATTTGTACCAGACAACAACAACAACAAACGACGGTTATTTACAACTTAAGTTGCTGCTGCTTAGACATCTGTATTTGCAACATTTTGTAGCAACAACAACATTAAGCGCGCATGCCTTTTACTTCCAATTGCCACAAAAATAACCGCAAATAACAGAAAATGGGCTGCAAATCAGCAGACAAAAAAAAAAAAACAAATTGTTTTGTGTAGCACAAAAAGAAATTGTGGCTGCCACATGCATCATGGGTGCTGCTGCTGCCACTGCCACCAAGCAGACAGCTGTGAGCGCGAGTATCTTTTGCGCTTTTTAACGCAGCGCCGCCAGCAGACGCGCCGCAATGGTACGTGTTTCACAAGCGGAGAGTAAATTGTGGCAATAAACACACACACATATGCAGCAAGTGTAAGTGTGTGTGCGAATTCGTGCAACAAAACACTGAAATTGCAACAGGAATTGTTGTAGCTTTTTTAGAAATGTAAAAAAATAAAGCAAAAGTTCACTAAACGTAAAAAAACAAAGAATTAAAAAATGCATGGCGTGGCACGAACAGCAGACACACACACATGCCACAGTTGAGGTATTTTTTATTTGATTTTCACACAGTTGTCGGTGTGTCTGTTGGTTTTGTAATAAATAAATAAATAAATAAGTAAATTGTCTGCGAATGCATTTTGCTTGCCACACAAGCAAATTAATACTATGCTGGTGCTCCGTTGTTGCAACAACTGTGGCAAGGTATGAGTGCGTGCCACAAAACGTTAGTTAGTCAACGCGAGCGAGTCTATTTGATGCTTATTTGCTGCGCTTAACAATAGATAAATATGAAAAGCAACAAAAACAAAACAACAGTACAACAACAACAACTATTCACATACAAACAACCGCAATTGTACCAATTGCAATAAATATAATTTTTCAAATTGCATTGTAATGTGCGCGGTTAGAAAAAAATATTTAAGCCAAAAACTGTCTGCCACATGCGGTTAATGCAACCAGCAAACAAATCTTGCCACATTGTCCAATTTATCTGACAAAAAAAAATTTCCTGCAACCAAACCCGCTTGCCGCCACTTGTATTCCATGTAGTTGAAGCTTTCATTATTTTTCACATTGATTCGTGTAAATTTCTTCACATTAATAAAGCCAGCCAGCCAACCAACCAGCTATGTAAAGCCAAGTAAGCCGTTGTTAAGCCATGCCACAATTTGCCACATTCATGTAAGTGGTTGCATGTGCCACATGCTTGGTCGTCTACAAATCGTTTCACAAATCTAACACATTTTTCATGCATTTAACTGCGTTTGAAGTTGACTGCCTAACTCGTTGCAAGCCGGTTGTTAGAGCTTTCGCTGGCATGCGCTAAACCGTTGCTGCTTTATTTGTGCGCTTAATCATGTTGTCATATGCCATAAGCTAATTTTTGTGTTGCACTGCATTCTCATAGTTATTGGTCTAATATTTATGTATGTCGTTGTATATAATTTAAAATAATTTGTTTGTCAAAAAAAAAAGATCTAAAGACCAATTTTGCTTACTAAGGAAATTTTTTTGTATTCGGAAATATGCGTTGCATACTTTTACGATGTGTCTTGTCGTGGTGCACTTTTTTATTTAGAACTTTGTTATTTTTGTTGTTGTAACAAGGTTTCAATCTTCATAGATACTCGTTAATTTCCTTTACCTTTTCTTGTTCATCAACATTTTCTAAATAAAATTCGAGTCAAGCTCATCTCCACCTCTCGTCACGTAGCCTACAGTTGAATATGTTCCATCGCCTTTATTTCTTCTGCGTCATCAAAGCTGAGATTGTTGTGGACATATCCTACTAATGACTAATTTAGTTCATTCATTACGCCATTAAAACTACAAGAAATTTCTCTTTCTCAATATTCCATTACTTTTTTTTTTATCACTTTGATATGCCTTTGATCACTTTCATATGTTTTCCATTATCAGTGCTACACTGCTTCCTCTTCATTATTAATGTCAAAACTAAAGCCTTTCAGACAGTATAAATAAATTCATAAAATACCACACACAAAGTAGATAAATATTCATATTTTTCTGATGTCATATTTTCTTCATTTCGATGTCGCAATGCACTCACACATATACATATGTACATACAAATCTACATATATAAATGTGGGTACACATCACTATGTGGGCAACACTACAATTTTCTGATTGTCACAATTTTCATCAGTGTCAAACAAAATATAAGCGCTGCACTATGGGGTATTTTGCATAGAGCAGAAATTTTTGAAAAAAAAAAATCACAAAAGAATTCTACGGCTGTAAGAGTTAGTGCAATATTTTTGAAATTCATGTATTTAGTTTTATGAAAAAGGGGCATAAGTCAAAATTTCCAAACTGAGTATTGAATATATATGTATTTTTGAAAAATAGAATTTTTAAATTCGTTAATTGAAGCATCATCGCGAATAACGTTCTAAGTAACACTTTTTTCACAACCGGTTTTTTTGCATATTCCCTTTTAAATAGCTCTCTCACATTGGCCAAGCACTAAATTTGCCTAAATTATACCTTCCTTAGCTCTTAAACTGAACCTAAAAATAATCAGTCAGTGGAAAAACGATCTAAGTGTCACGGGAAATAATGAGTACGGAGGAATATTGATTTTGTGACTTAGAACGTTATTCGCGATGATGCTTCAATTATTTATTAGTTATAAATCGAAAATTATATATTAGTTTATACTGAAAGTTTAATTTTTTGTAAGTTTTAAGATGATTATTCGTATATTAAAAAGGAATTTAAATAGTCTGCAATAGAATTTTGCGTTGGTTAAAATTTAAAAACAAAACTCAAATTATTGTTTAATTAAATTTTAAGTTTAACTTTGTACCTCTTAGGACCTGAGCACAAATTAAATGCTATTTTTAACTTATTTTATTTTTTTTTGTACTTAAAGAAACAGAAAAAACACTTATTTACTAATTTAAATAATTTTTAAAATTAAAATTTATTTTATTTGTTTATTTAAAAAAAATTTAATTTTATTTTGTTATTAATAAAATTTTTTTTTATTATAATTTATTTTCCAATAAGAATTTTTTATTTGCACCTAAAAATAATTAATAATGAAAAAATGTAAAAAATCTATAAACCTAAATATACAAAAATAAATTTAAAATTTTAAGTTATGTTTAAAACGAAAAAAATTTTATGAAATAAAAAAAAAAATAAAATGTATGGCTTCAAATTTTATTGATAAATTTCTTAGTTGATATTTAACTTCTAGTTAAATTTGCTAAATAAAGTAATATAAAAGAAACAATTTTTTATTCAATTAATTTGATTGAAAAAGAGTTAATTATTATGTATAAATTTAAATTTTTAATTGAATACAAAAAAAAATGTTTGTATTTTTAAAAATATTAGAAAACAGCTATCATGACTATGAATGAGCTCCAAGGCAACTAACAATTTTTAAGATTGAAATTATTATCGTTTTTTTATTTTTTAATAATTTATTTAATTATAAATTTTTTTAATTGTATGGAAAGAAAATTTTTAGCGTTTTAGAGAGTTTTAACGATTTATCACACTTTTTCATAAATAAATCTTAAAATTCATTTAAGTATCGTGTATTGAAAAACATATTAACGTAATAAAAAAATTATTTTTACTTGGAAATCCTATTATTTTCAAACTTATTTGAAAATAATGTTTTTAATTTAGTCTCTTTTATCCAGTTGGAAAGTCTACATAGAATCTAACCAATTATTTTAATTTTTATTTAAATTTTTTTTTTTAGACAAACTACACCACAGTGCGATGCGGAGGGCATCAAAGCAACAAAGTTAATAATAAATAAATAAATACACAAATAGAAGCAGATGTGGAAATTGTTGTGCCACTTTTTTTGTCATCCAAAAAAGAAAAGCAAGAAAAAGGAGAAGAAGAAGAGGAAGAAAAAGTCATGTAAAAAAATCAAAACAATTTTTTTTCTTATTCAATCAATAGCTTTGTTCAAATATTAAAAAAAAAATCATTCAACATGCTTGCTACAAACAAAACGCCTTAACCCTTGTTGTGCCTTTTAACCTTCTCACCGCCGTTTTTACTTTAATCAAAAGTTAATAAATTTATTTGAAAAAAAAAAAAAAATCAAACGAAATGTGACAAAAACACCTAAACACCCGTTAAATAGACTTAGTATGTGCCAGCTTAACACAAAAATAAAAAAGAAAAAAAACAAAGACAACAGCAACAGCTGGGCATTTTAAGCGCGTATTTTGTATGAACATGGCAAGCCATTAAGATAAGCCTTCGCTTTGAGCGTGTGAGCAGTAAGCTAAGACCGAACGCACCCAACAACAACAAACAAAAAAAACATGTTGGACAAATGCCATGCTAATGCGTCATTGGCAAAACGCATTCTAAAGCAACAACAAAAAAAAGAAATGATACCAACTAGCCTGCCGCTTCTAGGCTCATTAATTTTTTAGCGTTACAAGTACAAGCCATTCACAGAACAACAACAAAAGCGTGGCGTTGGGTAGCGCAGTTGCAGTTGGCTGCTTCGTTGACTTTAACTGCATACCTGAAATGGTTTTGTGTTGGAGCATCATACTTTGTTTTTATTTCAAATTTTTTTTTTTGTTTACAATTTTTTAATTTTTTTTTAAATGTTTTTCTAATATTTTTTTTTTAAATTTTTTTGATATCTTTTATTTAAATTTTTTTTATTTTTGTTGTTTTTATAGTTTTTTTGATTTTTTTATTTACATTTCTGTATTTTTTTGTGTTTAAAATTTTTTGATCTTTTTTTTAATATTTAATATTTTTTTTAACAATTTTTTGGTTTTTTTTTAATTTAATTTTTGTTAGCATTTATACTATTTTTTTTATTGATTTCTTCTTATTTAAATTTTTTAAGCATTTTTTTACAGTTTTTTTTTTTTCTTATTTAATTTTTTTTATTTTTTTAATAATTTTTATTTGTTCACAATTTTTTTTTTAGTTAGTTTAGTTTTTTTGATTTTTTATTTAAACTTTTTTTATTTTTTGATCTTTTTTCTTTTAATACTTTTTTTTTTGTTTAAAATTTTTTGGTTTTTTTTTCTTAACTTAAGCTAATATTTTTTTTTACACTTTTTTTGATGCTTTTATTTGCATTTTTTTTCTTTTTTTTTCTTTACTATCATTTGTTTTCTTTTATGCTCTTAGCTTGCTTTGTTATTCGTTGGCGCTTTTGTTTATTATCTGTCGGCAAAGCTTTTTTACTTTCACTCCTGCTTTTATGGATGCTTTCATGAATTCCATTAAAATTGTATTTGTGTGAGAATATATGAAAAAATATTTAGTTTAATAAAAATACAGCGGCGAAACCTTAGTTGCTAGAAATTAAAAAAATATTTTTCAAACTGAGTTTTCATATACTAAAATTATTTCTAAAGAGTACTCAAATAGTGGTTATTTAAATATCTAAATTTCAGAATCATTTTTCTTTGAATTTCCTTCTCACCACAAACCAAAAAAAAGTTCCTTCGTACCTTTTAAATGCTGATAAAAATCTTGCTTCGTCATTTCAATTCAATGCTTCTAAAATTTCTTTTCAAAAATATTTTAGTGCAATATTAAAATATTTTTTTTTTTATAAATACTCATGCATATTTTTCTTTTATTTATAAACCTGCGCTAACAATGTAATACCTCGTTTGCCCAAAAAGTGACGCATCAAAAAATTATAAAGTGATAACTAATGCTGGCGGAGTCAAAGTATACCGTGACTTACGTTAAAGCTCAAAGCGCAAAGCACGAGTACTAAGAAACGGCTAATGGCAATGAGAAATTGATGAGTCTTTAACCATTTATTTCATGGCTACAAAATTTAGATGGTGTCTCTGATAATGTTCCGGGCATTGAGTATTCATTAGTAGTACCTTTTTTGGGTAAACAATTGTGGGCTATTTATTAATGGTGGTGGATGATTTTTTTATTTTTTATTTTTTGATATATTTTTTTTTTTGCCGTAGGGGTTTGTTTGATTTTACATAAAACGTCTAGCTTTTTAATTTTTTTTTTTTATTTTTATTCAACCCCTATTTGAAATTTCAAAGCGTCCCTTTTCACTTTTTGCTCGGATTATAAATAAGGCACCTAATAGCGGTAGCACTTTTAAAACAAGCACATTCACACCAATACGAGTCTAACTTGATAGGTCAGTGAATTTTGCAAAATTCTAGGCATTTTCTTTATTATCTATATCATTTCAAGTAAAAAAAAGTACTATAAATTTATCAGATCACCCTCGTTCGAATTTTATTGCTATAAAATGTCTAATCATCATTCGTGTGAGCCCTCAGCTGTATTTTATGCCACTTTTCTGCTGATTAATCATTGTTGTCGCATCACATCGCTATTAAGGGTGCCTTGGACAGATAAACATAAGTACCCCAACCTTTGGTGCTAGTGGGAGTTGTGTGCGTGAGTGAAAGCGAACGATAGCCTGCTTTGTATGTTCATTTTTTAGGGCTTGCCCTATCATTCATTCATTTTTTTTTGTCATGCTAAACGAAAATGTTGCACGCATATGTTGCAAGTGGGATTTTACCTATTTTACTTGTACCCTTCTAATATTTATTTTATAATTTTTTATGCTCAGCTGGTTTTGTGATAAGCATATCCTTTTTGTGTTAAACAAAGCGTTGTGGCTAGCTCGCTCGCAAGTCATTTCAATGCTTCTTTGTTTGTTTCCTGTTGTAGAGCCTTTTAATTTTCCCTTTTTTTGTCATTTTCCCTTTTAATTTTATTCTTGCTTTATTTGCTGGTACTCAGTTTTGCACATATTTTTTAATTTTTTTTTAAACATACATAAATCATGCTTAACATCTTTTAATTGACTTGTTATTAACTTTCTCACTCTTCACGCTCATCCCTGCAGCTCGCTGGCTTGCAGGCTACCATCCCTGTGCGTGCTGTCGCATTCTTTCTCTCTCCCAGTTTTTATTCGTTCATATTTTTTCTCTCACGTTTTTTGTTTTTCATTCTTTACGCAGTTTTTTACTCATTAAATTCCTTTTATTTGTTTTCATCGTTGTAGTTTGTTTGCACATTTTGCGTCTCTTTAAAATTCTGTGACCAACTTAGTATGTTTCCTAGGTACATGTGCCCCTTTTAATGAGCCACTTCTCTTTTCCATAATTATACCTTTCATGAACATGAAATGGTATTATAACTTTGGTCCGATGTTTGTAAGTATGAGAAGAAGAAGAGATAGACCCACCATTAAGTATACCGAAATGATCAGGATGATAAGCTGAGTTGATTTAGCCATGTCCGTCTGTCCGTCTGTCTGTTTGAACGCAAACTAGTCCCTCAATTTTAGACCTATCTCGATGAAATTTGGTATAGGGCCGCCATTTTTCATGGGATTAATCATTTGTCGGAACCAGCCAGATCGGACCGATACAAAGCATAGCTCCCATACAATCGATTGTTCTGATAAACGGGTTTTGGTCTATAAATCTTGCAATTAAAAAGCTAGGACCGCAAAATTTTGCACTTTTCGTACATATTGTATAAGTAACATGTGTAGTGAAAATGACTCAAATCGGACCAACCAAACATATAGCTCCCATATAATCGATAGTTTCGATAAATGGGTTTTGGCTATAGATTTTGCAGTTTGGTACTTATTACATATGTGATGTGTGCAGTGAAAATCATACAGATCGGACTAACATAACATATAGCTCCCATATAATCGATTGCTCCGATAACTCTGGTTTGGGCCATGTATTTTCAAACAGTTTTGAAGAGTTTGTACCAATTGTAAGTAAGGATCGGACACTTAAAAAAGTTATGCGTATTCATGAAAGGTATGAAGCCTTCGGCACAGCCGAAGACAGCCCTTTCCTTACTTGTTTTTTTTTTTATTTTTGGTTAAACTTTTAAATTAAATTATTACGCGTGCCAAAGGGGTTCTTCGAGTAGGTAGCTTTTGTTTGACTTGGGAAGTGTGCGTTTTGTGTTTTCAATTGCCTGTCGCCGCAACTCAAAGGCTAATGTTATTTGTATTCGCGGCTTATGGAAATTAAGGAATTTAATTAGGAAATATTCTCGTTTTCTTTATTACTTAATTAATCAAACATTTTTGAATGTTCGAAATGGGAATGTGGAGTTCTCATTAAATTAATACACGAAATTTAGTTGTTAAGTAGAAAGATTAATCAATTAAAGGGATGAAGAAAATGGTAATGAAAATAGCGCCAATATAAATGAACCGAATTTCGTTGTATTTTCTATATAACTATCTAGCAGTTTTGTAGAATTTAAAATACATAAAAAATAAGTTATTATAAATTTGTAATATATGAACAGGTTTTGGAGGTATACAAAATTCCTTAAAGCCGACTTATCGCCATTGATAGCTTAAAATTTAATTTACACTATAAAATGCATGGCACGATATGATGTGATATCATACTGCAAAAAGGAAGATACAAAATTATGTGATATCACATTAATTTGACCTGCTATGATAAAAGGGAAGTCAAAGTGTCTTTTTATCAGCAACTTCAGTTTTTGAGCAAACTATTTGTCATTTCAATCGCATGATATGATATCATACTGCAAAATTTTTGATAAGATGTGATGTCATATCCCATGAATTTGGTTGGATATGACATATTAGAGAGTTCACGGTGTCTCATTATCAGCAACTCGCAGTTTTACCAACTTGTTTTTCAATACAATCACATGATTTAATATGACGTGGTATCATACTGAAAATTTTTTGATAAGATATGATGTAATTTTGCATGAATTTGGCTGGATATTACATATTAGAGGACTAAAATTGCCTATCATGGACTTCGAGCGTAGCTCCGTTTTTCTCAGTTGCAATTTTGTTGACGGATAGCTGCTTGTTTTTTATTTTGCAAACAATATTAGATTAATTTCCGCGAGTTTTTGTTAAAACTATTAAAATATAAATAAAACTCGTATATAAAAGTTGTAAAACGCTCGCTATATTTTGTTTTTGTGCTCTAATGAGGTTTTTTGATATGTTTGCAGGGTAATTGTTTGCGACCGGTGCCGAGTGCTAATATTTGTCCAAATTGTGGGAAGGGGTATCAAAAGACGCGTTTCGATGCCCGGAATGTGAATCTGACTCCGGAGATCTAATATTTTCAATATTTTTGGACGCGCATTAGCAATCGGCACCGGTTGTAAACAATTACCAAAAATTGGACTAACATTCAAAACACCAATATAACAATTTTAATAATACCATTAAAACTAACCAAACGTGCACCGGCAGCCACTCCACACCGCCAACACATACTCGGTAAACTCATTTGTCAGTTCCGGGGCCGCGAATGTCTTCATCCAGCGAAAAGTACCATCTGTGGTCAGACTTAATCCTGACATATCTAATGTTTGCTCGGCGTATGTGTGTATCTGCGTGCCTGGTTGGAGAAGCAGGCTCTTCTAGCACCAACTCTATTGCAAATGCCAGCCACCTCCTACTGACGACATGGTAACATCCACCAACAGTATCCTCTTGCTTTGTTGGTCCTCACACGTCTGCTATAATCAATCAATTGATCTATAAAATTTCACTCAATTTATTCAATAATGCTCAATACATATGTAATTAGTTAATTTATGGAATTAAGTTAGTAAATAATACAATTGTACTTTTAATTCAAAAGCACTAATTTGTGTATTTTTGCTTTGTTATGTTCCAATTCCACACATTTCAAGGCAAACAGCTGATTTCGAAAGATTTATAGCTCTTCCTCTTCTTCTTTCAATCCAATTTAAACGCATGATACCAATTTTCGATTTCGGCTTAGCGTAGAACGGGAACGTAATTGAAATCCATGATAGGGGTGGTAATGTTAAACGGATTTCATTTTTATTGTATGACTCATATAACTCATATCATCATATCAAAAACTGCTTCGGATCTTATCAGTTATTTTCATAAATTTAAATCGCAATGCCGATGGCATGGTACCATATGATGTGATATCATATGTATGCCATGTGATGTGCTATAAACTGTTCTAAACAAAGTAGAACGATACAATTTGATGTCAAATCACATATTTTATTGTCATTAGAGTTAAGTTTCTTGAATGTGGTGTGATTTGAAGCACGCTGTTTGGATATGATCTGTGATATCAGAACATTTAGCTTGATATTTTGTTGTGAAATATGAACTGAAAGGATGTATTTGAGATTTTGTGGTTGTAACCATTCAACATTTAATAATTTTAGAGATATTCTGATTAGAGAGAAATTGATTCTGTATCAAACTGTGTGACCACATAGAACTGAATGCTGGTACTGGTGATATCTCACGATGAGCACATCATATGATCACAACCAAGCCCGTTTGCATTCATCTTAAACTATTTCTTACCACGAATTTTGAAGTTTTATCGTGTAATATGCCATAATACCATCTGCCTCATTAAGAAGTCATAAATTTATTTGTAATTGCCACAACTGACTTCTTATTATAGTGTGATGTGATATTAATAACTCTCCTTTCACTCACTTTCAAAAAATTTGTTTACAGAAACAGAAAAAAATTATAATTTCCAAAAATAAACCAGATTTCATTATGCATTATCGATTTGATTATTTGTTTATTTACACGCCGTAAACACAAAATAATTTTCCATTTTCCACAAAGTTTTCAATATCATCAACGCTTTGATGTTCCCAAGCCACAAATAGGCCGCTAATTGTGCCACACATGCCAGTGGTAAGTAACAGTCACAGCAAGCAGACTCTGACAGAGTTTACGCTATTGTTGTTTTTGCCACCACTAGCAGACAGTCAGCCAGCTAGCAAACCAACCAAACCGTAGCAACTAATTAAACGCATTTAAAGCGTAAAACACCACTGCCGAGTTCAAGTGGCAAGTGGCAACTGAAGAAATGATTGTAATAAAAAAGGATGAAGAAGCAAAGGCAAAATGAGGAAAACAACTAAAATCAGGAAAAATAAAAACTTTAACCAACAACTTGAACGGCTAAAGGTAAAGCAAAGTTAAAAGTAACGGTGTTATGTAGCAGCATCATCAGTGCTGGGCACTTGAAGAATTAGTAAAGTAAATATTTTTTTATTTTGAAATGTTGTTGTAGGGACACGAATGTATACAATTTAACGTGCTGCTGGTTCGTTTGTTGGTTTATTTGTTTTGCTTGTGTGACATGCAACATACAAGTGCGGTGGTGGTGCATTAGATGTGTTGCACCCACAGTGAGGTAAATATCTGTGTTTACATGAAATGCTTTTGCTCTTGGTTGCCGTGTAGCTCTTGTGCACCTTATCTAGCTACGATGATAAAAAACGCTCACTAATTACTTTCGCCACACTTGAACTAGTTTCCAACGTCCGCTTGTTTACCTTGCTCTTCTTCCACATAACAACAAAGCGATTTACATAAGTTACAGCGGCGTAGTT
Organism: Sphenella marginata; assembly: GCA_951509765.1. Classification (NCBI taxonomy): domain Eukaryota; kingdom Metazoa; phylum Arthropoda; class Insecta; order Diptera; family Tephritidae; genus Sphenella; species Sphenella marginata. The sequence continues at coordinate 65,331,049 of OX608083.1, forward strand.
TCAGGGGTAACCATGATTTATGTGGACGAATAAAACAGAAGAATATTATTTTATTTTATTTTATTTTATTTTACTTTATTTTATTTTATTTTATTTTATTTTAATTTATTTTATTTTATTTTATTTTATTTTATTTTATTTTATTTTATTTTATTTTATTTTATTTTATTTTATTTTATTTTATTTTATTTTATTTTATTTTATTTTATTTTATTTTATTTTATTTTATTTTATTTTATTTTATTTTATTTTATTTTATTTTATTTTATTTTATTTTATTTTATTTTATTTTATTTTATTTTATTTTATTTTATTTTATTTTATTTTATTTTATTTTATTTTATTTTATTTTACTTTATTTTATTTTATTTTATTTTATTTTATTTTATTTTATTTTATTTTATTTTATTTTATTTTATTTTATTTTATTTTATTTTATTTTATTTTATTTTATTTTATTTTATTTTATTTTATTTTATTTTATTTTATTTTATTTTATTTTATTTTATTTTATTTTATTTTATTTTATTTTATTTTATTTTATTTTATTTTATTTTATTTTATTTTATTGTATATGCCCGCCTCGTATGCGCCCATGCTAAGCTTACAAATACATCTACATAAATATACATATATAAATACATAGAAAATGGCTTAACTTGATTGAAGTGGCAGCAGTGTTATGCATGACTACCAACCGCATAGCAATCGCTGCACCAACTTACCACATTCAACGCTGAAGTAGGCAGACAAATATTCAGAACAAAAAAAAAAGTATTTCACATATGTAATTGCATGCATATAACTAAGTACATATGTACTGTTATATAAATACCACTTCCTACGCATATCCGTCTACATTTTTCAGAACCCTTCTTTATTTACTTGACATTTTTGTGCTGCTTCTTCTTCATGTGTGGTGCATAATAAGTTCATATCATCACTTGACTCTTTCGCTGATCTCGTCTCCGTTTATGCTCAAGTGTTTGGAGATGTGCTTTAAGGGTCTGCTTAGCATTTGCCATGACCCATACATCTACTTACTAAATTAGGAAGCGTTCAGAGGTAAGCAAGTGGTTGATGTCTTAGAATTTTTACTTGCATTTCCCACCGACACTCAAATGTGAGATCTTGTTCTAGATTTTTGAGTAATTTCATTTTCCTTGAAATTTTTTTTTTTTTTATTATATTTGCTTGGTCATGGCACTCTTGTCTTATTACATGACATTACCCTTCTAAGCACATTCTAATTCAATAAAGAAATGTTGTTTTTTTAAATTTTTTTTGAAGCCATGGTCATTATTCTTTCATTTATATAAATAATTTTGTATGATTTTGTAATTCGCAAGCAGTTAATAAAATATTCTCAAGATATAGTTTATGTGTGGCGACTCGAAAGAAGGTTGGAAATGCTCTTAGATACCATGCCCCATTACCTTTTTTTTATTACTGTCGAAACTATCGCTGGTCTTGAGTCCTCCTTCCAATCGATAGTAGCTTCCCCAAGTTCCATCCAAATATATTTCATTTCATTTATTATAATTATATTTGCTCTTGCTCGCAACCACTTAAGATATCCACTCAGAGATAAGCTATGAATAGACAATATAAATTTTGCTTATCTCTGCCATTCTATTTGCATATCCAGTGAGTGTTGCGTGTATTGCATCTAGATGAGCTACAAGTGCTTACATATGCCAAGAGACATACATGGAACCCGCTTTTACATAAAGAGTTTAATTTACGCACTAGAGGTGGGCGCCGCATAGTTGAAAATAGTTCACATGTTGGTAGATAACTTAGTTATCGAAAGTAAGGAAATCTTAAATTTGATGTTAGATTTCTAGTAATGTTAATTTGAGAATTTTGTTTAATTACTTATATATCGAACAAATTTTGAGTGAGAACGCGCGAACACTCAGCCAAAGACAAACAAAAAGTATTGGGATCGGGATTGGTTACTTATTCTCACAGCTATGTATCTTTAATACCCATCTTTTCAATACATAACTATATGCATTTGTTGTGTAAATTTATAGTTTATAGAGCCAACCGTTGAGTGCCTGCATCGTGGACAGCGCAACGTCCGAAACTGCAACAAAATATTGATATGCAAAATATAATGACAGCGGTTGTCAAGCCAACGAAAGACTCTAACATCGCATTACCTTCACATGCATATGCAAGTGGGGCATGACCAAAGCTCGATAAGCAGTCTTCGATACCATTTTTCGATTAATACAATTTTCAGGGGAAAAAAGTTAAATAGTTGTTTTCTTTTCCCGGCTATATATACTATTTAGTGATATCTTTTTCTACTTTCTAAAACAAAAATTTAATTTGCTGGCAGACAAAAATAAAAAAATTATATGAAATATACATTAAAACGAAAATTATTATTTTCTTTTTGTTTTTTTAAATTCATAGTTTTCAATAATTTCTTAAATTAAGCATTAAAAAAATTATTCGAATTGAAAAACAATTAAATTTTTTTGTTTTTTATTCGTAGTCATGACACATTAAATTAAATTAAAATGTTCATATAATGAGCATTTAAATAAAGACTAATAATACTACTTATTTAAATTAAAGAGAGAAAAATTATTAAAAATTATAAGCTCATAATATAAACAATAATATATTTCTAAAATTTTCCTTTAATTTTTGTTTAAATTTTTAGATTGTTGTGCAAACTTTGCTAAGGGGACAAAAAAATTAAAATTTTTTAATGAGTCATGAATATTTTCATAATAATTATTATTCTTCTTTATTTAAAGTTTTTATTTGAAAAAAAAAAAAAAATTTGAGGCAAGTAATCAATAATAATTTTCAAATGCATAAAAAAATAATATTATATGCCTTTGAGCTTATTTTATTGAGTGAAACAAAAAGTATAAAAAAAAAAATTAAAAAAAGAAATTAAAAAAAAATAAATTCCTAACACCAACAATGATAAATTTTATGTATAAAAAAATAACATTATGTATGGAACTGAGCTTATTTTATTATTTCTTACTTGTATTAAAAAAAAAGCATTTGTATAACTTCGACCATATTTTATTGAATGAAACAAAAATTTAAAAAAAAATTTCCAAAATAAAATAAATTTTCCGAAATAAATTCCTAACATAACCAATAACAATTTTCATATACATATGTATCTATTAAAAAAAATTATTATCGTTAATGGTCCCGAATTTTGTTTTCGTAATTTTAAATAAATTTTTCTTACTTGTATTTAAAATTTTTTTTTTTTTGAATAGAACAAAAGTTTACAAATTTTTTTTTTTTTAAACTCACTACGTTTTCATATATCTATTAAAAAAAATTGTTATCATTTATCAGGAATTTGTTTTTTTTTTTAATAATTTTAAATTGTTTATTACTTTTTCTTACTTGTATTTATTTATTTATTTATTTTTTTAATTAAAGATGAACCAATTTTAACGAACTTTTGTTAGCACCCCTCTTCATCCGCACTAATCGTATGCTTCTAGTATTTCAACCCACTTTGCCTGTCTCTCCTTCACTCTCTCAACTCACTCTATTAGATACCATTTGCATTAAAATGTTAATAAACAAAATAATATTGAATTTTCCCTTTACAAACACTTGCCACAAAACGCATTAGAGCCGCTAATAGCATTGTAAATGTGTGCGCACATAAGAGCATATGTACATTTGAATAGACCTAAGCATACATATGTATATGTATCTACCTATGTATATACATACATACGAAATATTTAAGCACATGTTCAAATAACATCATACATCCATGCTCCTAAAACATTCGAATTGAAATATTACTTTTCTGCTGTCACTCGTACGCCCGCATATGTTTTTTGTTATTCTAATATTTGTTGTAATGCAATATTACTGAATTGTTGTTGTTGTGTAGACAACCATGTCATTTGCTGTATGTTTTGTGGTGTCACTTATGCAAATATTACGATGGCTATAATCAACTGATCAACAACATCATTATCGTTAACATCATTAATAGCGCCATAATTATTATTTGAGTTAATAGTAACTACGTATGTAATATATCAAACAACAACAACGTACACAAAAGCAACTGTCATGGATGCAAAATTTACAACTTCATTAATATACTAACAAACAAAATAATGACAGCTAAAATTTAATGCATTTTGTTGTTGCACATTAGCAACACTATGAATTGCCAAAAATATGCAGACCAAATGCGCAAAAATATAGAAGTAAGAAGAGGAAAATATTTGAAAAATATGAAGAAAAAAAAACGAATCTTAAAAAAATTCTAAGCTGAGCATTAAAAACATTCAAAAAAGCAAAAAAAAAAAAATGCGAAAAAAAAAATTTGTCAAGCTTTCCAATACTTTTTTAAAATTTACAGAAATTTTAATTTTTTTATAGAGTTTAATAATATATTTTAGAAATCCTATAAAAAAAGTAAAATATTTTTAAAAAATACCAAATTCAATATTTTTTTTTTCAAATATTGTAAAATTTTTTAACTCTGGAAGGTCTCTCCGTTGTCGAAAATAAAGAGCTTAATTAAGATTTTGTCAAAGTCTTCTCCATTAAAATTTTTTTTTTGTCAAATAAGACATGGAAAAACCGTTAACACAAAAATGCACTCAAATAAAATTATTCAAAGCTCATACATTGGTTGGCGTGAAAATGTTTTCATTCAAATTGTTTTAGTTCTAATACCAATTGGGTGATCAATATTCAATGTGTGTGCTGTTTTAACCAAAAAAACAACAATAAAAGTAATAGCAAGCAAGAAGCATGCCCGCATGCTCATGCGAGTGAAAATACCCGGCAAGCAATCGAACTAGTTGCAAACTACAACAAAATTGGTATGAAACGCAACTGTCAATCAATCCTAAGATTTGCGATAGAAATATACTAGTGGCCAACTAGTTTCAAATAGCTCCAAAAAATTAATTGGGTTCTCTAGTATTTTCAAAAAATTCTAATTTTTATTGGAACAAATTTGATCCCTCCGATTATAGTTCGAGATGAGACCATTTCACTGCTGGGCACAAACATAAAACATATTAGACTGTTGCGGGTAGACAAATAGGCGTTTATATAAATAGTATGTTTAAAGAATGCACGAATGTAAATATGTATGTATAAATATATATGTTAGTATATCTAAATGTACAATTGAATTTATTCAGACACGAGTGTTTGCGTTGAAATTGAAATAGCGTCACAGCTGTTCTTTCATGGAATATTCAGTATTATCAGCAATAAAACAGACCGCAGCACGTACTCGGTCAATAAGGCAAAAGAACTTAATAAATTTTGAAGCTAAATTAAGAAATGAAAAGAAAAAAACTAATATTAAAAAAAATGATTTATCTCCTCAATAGATTTGGATTGAAAGATTGGAATAAAATATTTGTTAAACTTAAAAGATAACAGTCCACTTTTTTTAAATTTACTATATGTGTACAATGAAGTAACGACTAAAATATTCCGAAAATTGGACAACAGAAAATTTTGAAAAACGACAAAAAAGTTTTATTGTTTTTTTTATTTTTTTACATATTTGTAAGTTTTGCAAGCTTGAGATCAGAGAAACAATAATTCGTAATGAATTTTAATTGTCAGTTTTTGGGAAAAATTGATAATTGGAGAAAAATTACATTGTTAAATCACAGCGATGGATAGGATTACATGTTTCAGAGTTTCCAAGCTCATCATCGGATCCCTTTTCGGACACTGGGATGCGAACCAGTGTCTGCACCAAAGCCGCTGTTAGAAAATTCTAACATCTAACCTATGATGCCCTGTGACGTCACAATGCACTTATCTCCACTTCAATTAATTCCCTTTTGTTTGTTTGTTCTTGCCAACAGTGAGCACACATTGTTGTTAGACCTTCGGTCATACGAACGAATGCGTTTAGTTTAGAGAATTTTTTACAACACTAAAAAATCAATTCACGACTTTTACAAATATTCAAAAAAAACAAAAAAAAAACGCCCATGAACTCCAAAAAAGAATTCTAAATCTTTGTTTTAATATTTTTGAAATATTTGTGAAAAGCTGTGGACGTCAACGCAAAATTCTGAAAAATATCTTAAAAAATGTGTAAGTCTTGGAAAGTGTTTAAGAAATTCTCAAACATACTAACTAAACTAATTTAAGACTTTTGCAAGTATTACAAAAAAAAAAGTTCATGAACTCCAAAAAAAAATTTCAAAAATTTCTGTTCCACCGCAACGCTAGTAATGGGGTTGAACTTTTTTTTTTAAATATTTTTTAAATAAAATATTCGTTACAAAACAATTACAATATTAAAAAAAAACGCAAATGATGGGTTTGAAAATTTAAAAAAACCATCTATGTATTCAAAACTTGCCAGAAATGTAATTTTTTTTTTTAATTTTTTAGTATTTTTTTTTTTTTTAAATATTTCAAAGTTGGTCCTAAAAAAATGCAAGTCTTTTTCTTGTAAATAGATACTTATAAAATCAAATCCCAAAAAAAATATTTTGAAATATTTTTAAATTTGTTTTTGTTTTTTTAAATAGTATTAGTAAAATTCTATAATTTTTGAAATTATTTCACATGATTTTGAAGTAAATATAGACTATTTTAAAACATTTCTTAAAAAAAAAATTAATTTCTTTACAAAAAGTGAAAACAAATTTTTGGGCACCTTAGTGGAGCTTTTTTGCTAACATACAATCAATTTCTAAAACTTTAATTTGACAGCAATTAAGTTCCTACACAAAACAAAATGTAATTTTTGTTTTAACAACTTCCTGAGAATAATTTGAAAATTTTAATACATTTTTTTAACCTACTCACAAACGTTACTACAGGCCTTTGAACCAGCGGCTGTCATTTGAAGATTCCGCCCAAAAGATTATTTGAACAATACCAAAAATAGAAAGGAAACTACAAATATGTTTAGGCCTACATATACTCACATATGAAAGACTTAACTACCGTGCACTTATCAACTTATTGTGCTGACGGCCGTGTTTTGCATACCAACAATGCCGACTCACGCCTAGTAGTAGGTAAGAAGTGGTGAATAATTTATTAGGGCATTAGTTGTTTGGCGTGATTTCCGATTCGCATTTAATATTTATGATTATTTTTTGTGTAATTCTTTTCATGTTTGATTTACAAAAGTTGTAGAACAAAAAAAAATTATATTTTAAAGCAATGCTAAAACAACAACAAAGTTGTAAGCGCAATCAAATTACATTTTTATTTTGTAAGCAAACAATTTTTTCTAAAAGAAAACAAACGAAAAGTCCTTAAGTTGTGTTATGTCATTTGCATAATGTGCATGAAATATTAATTTTTATGAAAATTTAATAACAATTAAATTTGTACATACATGGAAATGCTATAAGCAGTTACTACATTTGTTTGTTTACATATATGCAAATATGTTTATAATTTTTTTTGAAGGGAGTTCTTGTTTTGTGTTTTTGATTTTAATAGGTATACATTTTATTTAGCGTGTCTGCTTGAGCGCATTACTTTTGTAAACTTTTTCCTACACATTTTTTTGTTATGAAGTAAAATTTTATTAACACAAAAAGTTGTTTGGTTGTTTGGAAAATATTAATGAAAAGAGAATTTTACTTCTGATGTAACCGACAAAGAGCGTCTTATAAGCACATATGCAATGATTGCGAAAAAATTAAAAAAATGTGCTTGAATTGACAGACATTTTTTTTGAATACAAAATTTGTATAGGCCATGTTTATATTAAGCAACTAGCAGCCCCCCACTCTACGCTACGTCTCAGAGCTTACGAGAGGGGAGTTCGATAAACACTATTTTGATACAACCAAAGAAACATATATAAATTAAAATTTTGCTCGGCTAACAGTGTATCGATTTAAAAAATACTATGCTAGGTGTCACACCCCCTTTTCCTATGCCCCACGTTTCCACTGAGGTGAGGTAGAACAACCTTTTATAACTCCATAACAAGACTTATTGTTCTAACATAAATTAAAATGCTATTTATTTATTTGATTTTATTATATTTTATTTTAGTTTAATTTAATTTACTTAATTTTTTTTAAATTCAATTTGATTCAATTTTTTTTTTATTTTATTTTATTTTATTTTATTTTATTTTATTTTATTTTATTTTTTTTAATTTTATTTTATTTTGTTTTATTTTATTTTTTTTATTTTATTTTATTTTATTTTATTTTATTTTATTTAATTGTATTTTATAGTAGTAAAATCACAAAATTTAATTACAAGTCAATTACACTTGATTCAGTAAGAGGTACCATGTACATCAATTGCCAGCAGCACACAGTTGAAGGCCATAAACAACATCTTATAATTATAAAAACAACAAATATCTAGTTAGCTGTGTAAGACAACAAGCAGCAGAATTTAATACTAATGGGTAATAAACGTTAAACAAACAACAAAACGCATAAAACAACAACTACAACCGCAACTTGAGTAACCGTAACCGCGCGAATGCGAGTAATTGAAAAAGTAAATAACACCAACAACAACAAAAACAACACTATATAGCGGCAATTGTTAGTTAAACAACTTAGTTAAACAAAATCAAAGCAACAATAACAACAACAACAACAAAAGCAAATGCACAGACACTTTAAACTGCTTAAATGGCAAGATTGCATTGCTTCAGTGGCGTTGTGGTTGCATGCAACATTGCATATTTACCATGGAAGCGTTATTACAATATTTTTTGTTGCTTGTTGTTGTTGTACTTGCACAAAACGGCGCATTTGGCAGCGCGCAAAACACTTTACGTCATTCGTCGTTCGATCAGCAATCAAATGCTTTGGTTTTTGTGTACTTTTTCCTTGCTGTTCTGCTTGGCTGTCAATTGTTGGTGTTGTTGTTGTTAGCCTTGATGGCTCTTGATGCAGCTGCAACTGCTGCTGCTGCCACTTTGCAATTAAATCGACGTCTAACGTGGCTCATTTTCATGTTTGACTTTTAATATGGGGTTTGTTGTTGTTGTTCGTTTATTGTTCTTGCTGACTTGCCATTGATTTTTGGTTGTTTGAATTTAGCAAAAATGATTTTACAATTTTAATCATTGTTCATTCATTTATTTAGCATGCAATTAATTTTGTTGCACGTCAAGAAAACAGCTGCAGAGATTCGCATTCGAGCTGTGTGGCTTGTTTGGCTAGTTAACATTAGACCCTTTCAGAATATAGCAATTTTTGTTCTTTTTCCTGAAATGGCTTTGACCAAATAATTTTTGCTTATTTTAGCTCCATAGCGGCTAACCCTATGAGTAATAATTGCCAAAGGGATTTTCTCGAACTTTTTTTGGACGCTTGAATTTTTTCTTGGAATTCGAACTCTCATCGTTTTTTGAAAGTTTTGAAATCGGAAAAAGAGAGCTTGACGAGCTAAAATAAGAAGCACAAGCAATCTTCGAAATGTTCGAAGTCAAAATACGATGGCATGGATATCTCTTAAATAACTTATATTTGAGAATAAATGTAGGAATTTTCCAACTTCAATGCATATCTGAAATATATATTTCTAGCCTTCTTCGAAAATGTTGTTATCGAAAGAGAGCTAGTGGTGCTCTCTATAATTAATTAAAAATCGAGCTTAGCCTAATTTAAAGAGAAGATTTAAATATACCAAATAAAATTTCTATCACATTTCATTATCGGAAACATAAAATAAAATAAATAAAAAAGGTCTAGAAATCTTCGAAAAATTCGAAGTCAAAAAAGGAAGCCTGAATATACATATGTATAATATAAAAAACCTATTTTTCAAAAAGGTGGTTTGATTTAACTAAATATAAGAACAAAATTGTTTATCAATTTTCGACAATTAAGCACTCAACCTTTTTTCGAGAGTTTCGAAATCGAAAAGGAGAGAGTTGGAAGCTGATAACGCTGTGAGCTTCTTAATCTTAGAGCGTCTCAAATAAAACATTGCAGGAAATCTTTGAAATGTTCGAAGTTGAAGTAGAAGATATATAAAAAAAGCTTTACTTAAAAATTTTTCACTTTTCGAGAATTAAGTTTTCAACGAATTGAAATCTGAATTTTCAAAAATTTCGAATGTGGCTATGAGGCATAATAGGTTTTCTTATCCTAGCAAGTATCTAAGTTTCTTTGGTAGGGCATTACCTGCTGAGTCCTCTTGTGCTCTTTTAGATCTTTATACATACATACATACTTGAGTGTTATTAGCTGTCGAAATAATACATTTGGGGTCTATGCAATAGCCTTTTTTTTTTTTTCGTATGCACTTAGCGACTTACGAATAAAATAACGAAGTGAACTTTGTTTATTTTTCAATTCATAGATTTTGTAGGCAGGCAGAAAACATTTTATCAGTTCAATTATGTTAGCTTTTTTAGCTGTGTAATAGTTTTATAAGTTTTAGATACGAGTTACGAGTACTGTGTGAGCCATCATACTAACCCCTTCTGCTGATGAGCATATAACCTTCTTAATCAATTACACGCTTAGTTAATTATTTTACTTTCAATCGTCTGACAGATAAATAATTATTTTCAAACAAATTGCTGCGCCTTGTAATTAAATTTCTCTTCCAACAAAAAAAATATTGAATATGTCAGTAAACTCACCTTTTAATTCGTGAAATTTGATTATACACCGGCTAAATTACTAGTTAATTGAGTTGCACGAATGTAGTTATTGGTGTGATTTTGAATATGTAGTTGTTAATGAATTTTTTTTTTTTACTACTTTTGGCTGTATTGTTGTTGTTTTTGTTACTAAATAATTTTGATTTTTTTTTAAATTCACTCCATTTGCAAACGTTTTATGGCGCGCGTTTGAACTAGAAAATCTTTTTCTCTATATTTGTCTAACTTTTGTTTGAAGAACTCTTATCAACGTTTCATCAAACTTTGCTTTTCCAACGCGCGTTGCTCTTCTGTTGCTTATTTTCTATATTCTCTTTCGACTTGAATTAATTTCCAGTCAAATTACATTTGTTAAACACACTATATGCACTAAAAAAAACAAAAACACTTAACAACAACAAAACATGCTCAAAGCTGTTTACTCTAGTCGCGCACTGCGCAGTTTGAATTCAATGCGTCCATTTGGTTTTCGGATGCGTTGGTTGGCTGTTTTGCTAAGGTCGTAAAAATCTCATTAAAATTTTGTTGACTGTCTATGCAAATACAACAAGCTGTTTTGCAAAGATTTTCGGAAATGTAAACAAATCGCTTTATTAAAATTTGTAACGTTAACGCGCGCGTTTAAAAGGAAGTAGGTAGGCGCGTTACTTCGCTAAACTTTGGTGCTCACTTTAGTTAGCTACTCGTTGCGTTAAATTAAATGTGTTTCTTTTTATATTTTTTTTAATTTTTAAGCGCAAGCTCGATTAAAGTTGTTTGTTAAATGCATAAATTGCAGCGAATTTCTTTTTATTTAATTGGAAAAAAAATTGAGCGCGCACAGCTTCCATGCAAAATTTAATAATTTTATTTGAAACGCGTACAGTTCAAGGCGTCGTGCGTGACGCAATGCTGCTTTTTAATAAGAAATCAAATGCGCGCGTTGATTTCCTAATAAGCACAGCAAATATTTGTGGCATTATTTCTTGAAGTTCTTCATTTTTATTGCACTACCACGCAGTTTTAGCTTACGCAATTTCACTAATGGCTGGAGTAGCGTAGCGCGTCAAAGCGTTGTGCTCGCGTTGACCTCAACGCCAGGCGTTCTGTTTGAAAGATTGCACAATTCTATTTTATAAGTATGTATGTATGTATATTTGCTTACAAAATATTTACATTTTTTGTAGTTTTATTTTATTCTATGCTTCCATACCACGCACTTTGACCATAGCTTATCAGCATTCGTTTCGGCGTCGCAACTTTAATTCATTTTTTCACGCTTTGCCTTTAACGCACGCTTATCAGTTTACGCTAAGCATTTACTCAAGTAATTACAATTCTCACACTCGTCACACAATGCGCTGCATTCATAATATTTATTTAGAATTTTTTTTTTTCGAAAGTGATAATCGCACACTACTCGTACTATTTACTCAGCAGAATTTTTATTCTTTTTCATATATTCACTTTTTTTCTTATTTCGCTCCAATCAAAACTTTCTTACCGCAACGCAATCTATCACTTCTTTACAAAAATTTTAAATTTCACACATGAACCGCTTTGCACATCTTTGCATTAACACGTTTCGTTTACAACTGACACATACGGCCGTGGCAAAGTGCTTCACTATTTTACTTGGGCTACGCACAACAAGAACATGGTCATTCGGTTTTTGCTTCGCTCCTGCGGTTGATTGTTCGTTGTTTGCTCATATCGGAATTTCCAATGAGTTTCGTTACGCCGGTGTTCTTTTTTTGTTTAGTGGTGAGAGCGTGCGCCTGTTTATGTGAGAAAATACATGCTCCAACGTGCTCAATGTGGGAGTGTAGGAAATTTATAGCAAGCGAGAAAAAAAAACTGTTGATGGAAGCGCAAATACTGGTTATTGTGGTGATATTGTAATGTTGTGAAGTTTAATAGGTATCAAAAACTTTTTCTTTCATAGAAATTGTAGATTTCTTGCGTTCAGTTACACATTGGTTTCATGCAATTTTTTTTTGTTTTCTCGCATGCTTTTTTTATTAGGGTTTATGTACTATGAAAAATTTTACTTTCTGGATCAACTTTAAGATTTTAACAACTTTTAAAATAATCATCGCACGTATTTTTTCCAATTTTTTACTTCTATTATGACTTTTATATCAATAAATGGAAAGAACTGTCAGACACCGGTACTTTTCTTTCTTGGATGCGAAATTTATATTTTTCATGCTAGTTTAAACTGAGCATCCTCATAATATCGCATGCTATTGCTGTCCTCACCCTATTTTCTCTCAAACGCGCTCTACCATAAATTGTTTCATCTTCACTCTTTCTCTATCAATTCGTTTTTTCTCCGCACTTTATCGCTCACTGGAAGTACCAGCTGATTAGTTTTGTTTACTTCTGAGCACAGCCAAGCGGTGCTACAAAATATTTATTACCGATATTTGTATCTCGCAGATACCATGCGTATTCGGCACGCTGCAGTGGTTTATGTTACATATGCAAGCATCGGCAGATTTGTAAATGCATGCGTATTAGTGAGAGCGCTTTCATCGCTCAAACCAATTGATTTTCGCGTCATTCGCTTGTTACCCAGCAAACATTAAGGTTAGAGGACGATTAGAAAACGACTCGAATTCTAATGTTATTCTCTAAGGTAGATGGTTAGAGAACGATTTGTGCAACTGTCGCGAATTATAGCATTCTCGACAAAAAGGGGACTTAGTTCTCGATATCGAGAAAAAGGTTAGTTATCGATTCGAATTCCAACGTGAAATTCTAATGGGATTCTAATGAGAAATTTCTAACTGAAATGAAATGAAATCCAATTGTTCTTGTTTAATTCTATTTCGATAAATTGATTGCTTTAAATATGTTTGACATGTTTTAAGCTTAAATATCTAATGGGAATAAAATTCAAAGTTTTTATACCTTAGTTTATAAATACAATAGTTGACAATACACGCATCTTCGCTATTCGAGTGTTTCTCTAATCGTCCTCTAGCCTAGTTCTCTAACGTGATTTTCGATTAGAGATACATTAGAGAACTAAATTAGAATTCTAATGTAAAACTACAGTATTTCTCTAACGTTAGAGGTTGTGTTTGCTGGGTAATGTTTAATGGAATATTTCCAAAAAATTTCTTAATTTTTAAACATTTTTTTTTAATTCAATTTTTTTATACTTGTTTGTGCAATAATAGCCCCGCTAATTTACATAAAAATACCTAAATATTCATAGTTTTTTTTTTAACATATTATACCAAAAATTTTTTATTTTACTGCTTTATTAAGTTTTTTTTTATTTACATACTACCCCTATAATTTTTACTACTCCCGCCAATTATACGTACGTACATACATATTTTTCACATTCGCTGCGCAAATATGCGACAACCATGCGCGATGTTGTTTTGCCACTTGTTCAGCGACGACTAAATGGTTTGGTAGGCAAAGAGCGCAACTTGTCTGTGTGAAGAGCGTAACATGTTTGTCTGATCTTAAGATCTATGAAGCGCCGATGCTTGCATATGTGCGCTATGCTTGCGTGAGGAAGTTGTACTTGGAGATATTATAATATTACGAAAATTCTAAGGCGATACTAAAATCGGCAGAGTTTAGATTTTTTCTTTAATCAATGTTTTAAGACTGTGTGCTAATGGGAAACATGAGGCGAAAAAAGCTTCTATGGTGAAAAATTATTTTCCGTTTTGTTGTGTCAAATGTGACAGCTGAAATTCTTATTAACTATATTCTAAACACTTTTCCTGAAATTTTATTTCGATGTTTCACGTTTTACCTTAATTTATTTTGAAATAATATATTTGTTAAAAGTTGTCAACATTTTCATGAAATTCTGACATTCACATTCACCACGATAGATACCATAATTTTCTGTCGCCTGTCAAAATGATTCTTTTTCAGTTGGCTATTGTTTTAATAGAGGCTCAGCTTGGTCTACAGAGCACTATTTGCAGAACTTATCGAGCCGCTTAGTTTTTTTTTTTTTTGAAATTCTATTCAGGAGAGCTACTAGAGATGTAACCTCGAGTCGGAAAAATTTTCTAATAATCGCTATTTTTTTGTTTAGAGATGAAACGAGTTGTGAAAAATCGATTTTTAAAGCTTTAAAGAAAATAATCGATTTTTAAATCTTTAAAGAAAATAATCGATTTTTACATCTTTAAAGAAAATATTCGATTTTTTAAGAAAATACTAAATTTTTAAAGAAAATAATCGATTTAAAAAAAATAATCGCTTTTTTAAGAAAGTAATTAATCGCTTTTTGTGATTAAATTGATTTTTTATAGGCAAATTGCTTGTTTTCTGTTTTCGAAAAAGTTCATTAGGAATAATTAAATCACGAGAAAACTTTTTGAAATAATAATAAAACCCACATAGTGTGTCTTTAAACTAAAATACACAATACATTTTCCCCTAAATTTTGAGTTTAAATAACAAATGAAAAATAAATAATTGTTTCAGAAAAAGTTAGTTCTAACTTAACCTTAAACTAGAATCAATATAGGCTTGAATTGATAAACGAAACTATGTGTTTTCAGCTTTGGTGTGAACAGAGTTTTAAACATGGTTTCAGTAATCGCACAGATAGCACCATTTACAAAAGCGATTAATGTTATTCTTAGGGCCGTTTTAACAATTTTCGATATTTACGATTAATTCAAATCAAACGAAAATACTCGATTGCAGTAGAAAAAGATTACTTATTCGCATCGCTATAAACTGCTAAAACACCTTCAAGTCAGTCGTACCACCAACTGCGCTATTCAAACGCTAAATACCTGAACCAAATATTTGATTAATAATTCACATAAACAATCAGAGTTCATTTAACTATAATCTCCTACTTGTTTTTTAATATGAAGACTCATAGAAAATATTTTTTTGTTAAATAAGCAATGATGATACTCACAGCATGAACCCCTAATTATTTGATAAAATTATCTAGCGAGGCATGGTAATCTAAAGTGACCCTCTACATGTGCCTGCTGTTCAAATAATACGACAATCATAGAAAATTTATATTACAACAACAAATAGTTGAAAAGCTGCGTTCAAATAGCTCATTAGATGAAATTATAAACCGCGATAATTTGTAAAGATTAAACAAAACTTTATTATATGCAAATTCGAATATTTGTTTGAAGAAAAATGAAGAAGCGTAAAATTAGTAATACAATTAGATAGTGGAGGAAAAAAAAGAAGAAAAATATAAGTAACAAAAAAATAAAAAAAATTTAAAGAGTACAACAGCGCCTTCAGGCAAGAGCAACTATAATTTATTATATAGTTACGAGATTTGGAAATAGACACTAAACTAAATTTAATTACAGGTTAACTAAGTTGTGTTTAAAAAAAATTTATAAAAAATTGTGTTAACCGAAAATTAGTAAGTCAAAAAAAAGAAGATATTAATAAACATAATTGAATGAAACAAATGATAAATGTGGTTGGGTAAGGAAACAGGCCTTGTTGGAAAAAATGAGGCAGCCAGAAAAAAATTTATTTTTACCCCATTTTTGCGACTAGTTTTGCGCTGCCTGCAAGGTAGGTTATGTGACAGATACCGCTCTCCACTTCACTCTCTCAGAAGAGCAGTACACCCTTGGACATAGTCCGCTTTATTTACCAATGACATAACCATCGGGTTGACAAGCAGTCTCTTCGATTCAGACCACCTAGTGGCAGTACACATGTATTTCTTAAGATACTTAGAAATCTTCCCCTTGTTAATTTTCACTGCTTCATAACCAATATGATTGGTAATGCAAACTCATTTCAAAAATTGTTTAAACAATTAATCAAATTTCCTACAGGGTCAGTTGCGTGCATCATTTGTGTCTGAAATCAATGCTTTGGGATCGCAGATAAAGAAATTTGAATGTATTTAAAAAAAAAACAAAAAATATTTCCTACCACAACATCAGCATTTTCAAACCTCACAAAGGTAAGTAAAGTGCTCATTTTGATTTCGACCTCGGAGGTTTCTTGCTGCTTGTTGTGGCACAAAAAAAATTGTGAACAAGTGTAAAATCACACATTAATGATGCGAACGAAAAACTGAAATTATCAACAACAACAACAAAATATTAAAATTTACACATTGAAATATTTCGTGGAAACCAGTTTCACAGACCTACGGCCTCGCCACTAAGGCTGGGAGGAGTTGACGTCTTCAGGCATTTAAAGTGAATTGGTGGGAAGTGGTGCTCGTAAAGCAGACGTAGCCGAAACTACAGAAAAATAGAAAAATCATTAATCATTTTTGAAAATGAATGTAATATTTAAATAAATGAATTTCATATGAAAGAAATGAAATTGATGCCGGTATTGATTGTCGTTGAGAGTTGATGGTTGAGCTTAATGATGCAGCTATGCACCATGTGAGTCATATTTACAAGGAGCAGAGATTCAAGACGCTGTTTGAGGTTATGTTTTAAATGATCTTCTCGCTTGAAGAAGGAGTCTAACATTTTCCTAGAGTTAATTATATTTAGAAATAGTCTGATCAGAGATCCCACCTAACTTTCGAAATTACTTTAGGATTCCTTGTACTGAATATTTTCAAAACTCGAAAAAATTAAAGTTTGGCATTAAATTTGGGACTAAAATTTTTTCGTCCGCCGATATATTTGAAAAAAAAAAAAATTAATTTCCAGAAGGTGGTTTTTTTAATTTTTCAAAAATATAATTTCCCCTAATTTTATTCAAAGATTTCTTAACTTTTTATTCGAGTTCAATTAGTTTGACACAAAACTACTAAATTTTCAAATATCGAAAAGAAGTCCGAAAATGTTCAGACGGTTTTTTGTTTGGTTTTTCAACTATGTAGTTTTTGATTTTGACAACAAAACTTTTTTTTTGTTTTTTATTTTAATTTTTTCTTCAAGTTGAAATAGGTAAACACAACATTGCTAAATTTTGAAAAATGAAAAATTCTCCGAAATTTATGTATTAAAAAAATTTTAGCTATTTTTTTCTACCATTTTGAAAGTGGCAAAATTAAGTTTTTTAACATCAGTAGTTTTCCAAATGTTCCGAAAATAAACTTTATTAAAGAAGAAAACAAAAAAATTGGAGAATCAACGGAAAATGGGGAATTTGGTAACCGCAATGTTTCAGCGACGTTCCATTCACGTTTTATTTACGTAGCAATGAGGTAGCAGCATGGTAACTGTTACTTTCAAGGAAATTTATTCTCAGTGATAGTGTCGGAGAGCTGCAAAAATTATATCCCACCTATACTTTTATTATTTATATGAAGCAACTGAACGCTAACCTACAATATCTGCAATTAAAGGCAACTGGCGCAATGCGGAACCATTAGTCAAGTGACGAGTTTCACAACCCAAAATTAACCATACCTAATGTGTTCAATGAGTCTTCAAGCTGCAGTTGAACTTAATTTTCTTATGAAATCGCATGTGAAGACAGTTCAAGAAAAACCACTTAAAGAAGTTTTCATAAACAACAACGAAAATACCAAAAGTCATTTATAATAATTTTGAAAAATTTTGGTAAGCGCAAAGACATCAACAATTTTTTTTTTGACACCAACTTTGCTGAATGTGTCTTAAAGTGCCAATCGATATTAATGCGCGTTTTGCATGTATAGCCAATTATAGTAGGAAGGCAAGGGGAATGAAGAAGAAGAAGACAAGTATGCTGAAAAGCATAATGAAGCCGAAAATTACTACGTTAAGGTGTGAGTTAGAGGAGGGATTACGAGCTTTTGACTATGATGAAACGGGATAAATAAAGTTGAAATTACATACACTTGCATAAGTCACGCAGTGGTGAGTGCAGCGCTGCTATAGTAAGAAGTCACAGAGTGCTCAATGAGCATGAAAACAAAATGCAAATGACAAGCGCCAAGTTTGGTAGAACGCACAAGGTTGCACGTGTGAGTGAATGGCAGCGCCAAGCAAACGTACGCAAATGCACACATGATTGATGACTGACAAGTGTGTGAATATGAAGTGAGGGTGGGTGCAACACAAAAGTCAGTATATGACGCTGTCTGCAAATGCCGCATTTTCATTACAAACGGCAATACAAATAGCTGGAGCGCTATCAAAAAGCTGAAAATTTGTAAGCAAACAAAATTTTTTAGTCAACCTCAAACTCGCACAAATTCAAGCGCCGCCGTGTTAATTCATGTCACTGCGTGTCTGAGCGCGCCATCTGTTAACACAGAAAACGTCAAAAAAATGTCAAAATTTTGAGTAAAAACAATAGAAATTGAAATGCATTTGTTTACCATAGATTGTCAAGCACCTTTCACATTACGTATTATCGTCTTTTTAATCAAGCGCCCCCCCCATTTTTTGGTTTTGCATGTCACATTCAATTTGTTACCACAAAATGTTTGCTAAGCTCACAATTTGTGAAATGTCAAAAATTGAAAAACTAATGTCAACGTTAAGGCGTTTGATGATTTTTCTTGTTTGTTGTTGTTGTTGTTGGCGTTGACTTTTGTTTTGTATCGTTGCGTTTGCTCTTATCGCTGCACATAAATTTCAGCTCGCTAGCTGTCAGACGACCCTTTCTCGCACGCATTCATCTCAGAAGTGTAGCATGAATTGCAGCGTTCACTCAGAACTTTCCTTTTTCTGTTTTGCCCAGAGACCACTTGCTGTGCGTTATTTAATTATGTGTTTGTTTGTTTCTTTTTCAATTTATGAGTGCAACGCACCTACCCTTCCCTTTAGTCAATTATGTACAGGAATTTATTCTAGTGATGTGACCTCCAGTGAGAAAAATCGATTGCTGTATAACCGATTTTTTTGTTTGTTTAGAGTTAATGAGATTAGTAAAAATTTATACTCAATAGCCGACATCCGGTGGGCTATAGAGCTCTGCACCGCGATCAATTCTCACTGCCGTACTCCAGAATCTTAGTCGAGTTTAGTGGCAGGTGACACCATTGCACCCCCTCCTCGAACCAATTTAAAGAGCTAATGAAGTCCACCAAGTCCTTGATCCAAGAAGTGAACTCTCAGGCTTTAAGCTTTAAGTGTCGAAGATTCGTTTCGAAGCCCAGTATACTCCGAGGAGAAACTTATAAGGCTCTTACTCGCATTCTCTATCTCCCTCTCTAACACTTACTCTCTCTCTCTCTCTCTCTGCTTCTGGGTACTAAACAGACAAATAGTAGGGGAAATTAAATTGAGTGTTAACATAAGGAAATGAGAAGAGCTTACGCACTCAATGCGTGTCAAGTGGTCATATGCAACATTTTTAAGCGAACGAAAAAAGGGGCCGACAAAGACTGCTTACTGCAATTGTTTGAAAAGAAGGTGGAAGAAGTTATAAACTGCATGTAAACACTTTTCGCGTGGCAGTCATTAGCGGACACATGCGGCAATAGGCAAAACGGAACACTCAATAAGTCACAGTGCGGGGTGTGGGATACAGTGAGCACTAAAAAAAGGTGAGATAAGCGGAAAAGGTGTGAGGAAAAATTTCACGTTAACACGCACATGTGAATAGCCAAAGCAAACCACAGCGGTGAGCCACGACAATAGGCGTGGTTGAGAGTTTCTGCGGTGTGAGGGGCTATGAAGTGCATTGTGTGAGCTCAGACCACATAATAAATTTACTTTCTTCACAATTTTAGTTATTTCCATATTTGTGGGCTTTGAATTGTTCTCGATTTTTTAGTGTCTACTTAATATTATTTTGTGGAATTAATTAGCTGTCACTCTTCTTTGTTACAAATGGCAGAAAGACAAGAGAGATTAAAGAGGTGGTAGTATAATAACACCACAGTCGCGGCCTCTCTCACTCTCTCTTATAACTCGAGCTTGGGAATGTGAATTGAGCTTTACTCTAACAGCGATCTACCTTCACCCAAAAATTATTAAACCGAACCTCCAAAAATTGTCAGCTCAAACCACTTCATCTATGAATAAAAAAATTAATTCCAAGAAAATTAGTCTCTCCATTCATTTGAATAGTTAATTATCAATTTGTGCGACATAACTAATGATTCGGTCACATACTCGTCTGCATGCTATGAAGCTTGCTTTGGTCATTCCGCAAAAGATCTGTCACTCATACAGTTGGTCTGTCATTCAATGTCTACGTAACGGTTCAGAGTGTTGCATTACTGCACGTTTCGACATGTGATTAATGATTGTTGGCCAAAAAATGACGTTGGTCTCTTTGGTTGTGAACCGCAGCGGCGCTCAAGATGAATATCGCGCAATGAGTCATATTTCAAAGTAACTGATGGAGAAAAAACAAACTCTTGGGATGTCTCATGTGTGTTTTATGGTTATTTCATTACGGAATGGTTGAAGACATGGAGGAAAAGATTTGTTGCAAAGCTCAGACTTGACCGAAAACAGAGCCTCGCTGACTTTAGAATATAACCTAGATGAAGCACTCTTCTTTGATACAGTTCCAGAGTTGCTTCCCACATAACCTCAAATAGCTGAAAGAGACCAAAATTCAATCAAGTCTAGCAACAGGATGCTGAAATACCGAACTGAGGGGTTGCAGAGTAAGGGATTTTCAGAACATATCCGGAAAGTTCAGTTACATTGAGGGAGAAATGAGGGGAAAAAGAAAAATCTCTGGGAGGTGAGAGAGTGCAAGGAAACGAAATCAAGCGATTGAGAGAGAGAGAGGTAAGAATAAAAAATTTAAACAACCGGAAGGATTCAAAATCCAAAAATGACATAAAGAAACAGGAAAGATGATGATAAACGTGGAGATAAATACAAATATATAGAGAGAGTACAAAATATAAAGAAACGAAATTGAAACAGAAAGAGAAAAGGAAACTGTAAACGGGGAGTGAGAGCTAAAAGATCATCATAAACATAGAGATACATACCAAAATAAATAGGGAGGAAAATAAACAGAATTTGAAATAGAAATTGAAAAGGGAAGATAAAGACAAAGATAACGAGAAATGGAAATTAAAGAGAAAGCAGTAAGTCGTAAGTGTTTTGAGAATGTAAGAGGAAAAGAGTAGGTGAAGAGGACGTGAGAAGGCGGGTAAATATAACGATAAAGTAAAAGGAAAGAGAAGTTAAAAGAATGGGAACGATAAAACTGAAAATGGCAAGCGAACTGAAAGCGAGAAAAAATATCTTGATAAATGTCGTGATAAAATTAAGAGGGAGGAAAAGAGAAAAGGAAGCTGTTTAATGTAAACGGGATGTAACAAGTGTTTGGGAATGTACATAAGTGCGACGGAGTACGGATTAAGATACAGATACAGTAAAAAAGAAAGAGAAATTAAAAGAAAGTAAACGATAACACTAAAGAAAAATAAGGAGCTAGAACGAGAAAGAATGGAAAATTCTGTGAAAAAATGGAAAAGTAAAAAAAATGTGTGATAGAAAAAGAAAGTGAAAAGTAAAATGGAAGAGAAAAGGTAAAAAAAAGCCTGAAATTTTCACCCAAAACCCGAAATCGACCGAAATATGTTCCATAAAGCATAGAAAATCCTTTAAACACACTCGAATTGAAATTTATGAGAGTGCGAGAAGAAACCCAAAGCTACAAATGTCGTGCTATTTCTCGGGCGATCAAGGTTTGCAAAACGAACAGACCTAATACCGATAATCCATCTAACTGAATTGTCACATTCATTTCATTGATAGATGTCAAAGTTTACAACAACAATTATGTTAACATGCATTTTAAACGGATTGTAAATGTAAAAAAAGGAATTTTATTATTGTAATTAAGCAACATATCCAAAACACACCCCACGTAACGGCACACATTTGACAGTTCTCGCAACAAATGAATTCGTCTAATAATGAATTTCAAATTTTCGCCACTTTTGCCAAATGAAAAATGTATTTGCCGCACACACGCGCGCACAGCAGCATCAACGGCAGCAGATAATTTTAATGATGGCAAACAACTTCATCAGCATGGCAGCACAACAAAAACAACAACAACAAATAGTTAAAAAATCGCATGCAAACAACAAAATAAACAACAAAACTGACAATTTAAAATGCAAATAAAATAAGTTCTATCAAAGCTCACACACACTACATAAGCGCCATATATGTATACCCAGCAGTGAAATATGCAACTAGTTCGAAAAAGTACTAGTTCACAACTAGTCTTTTCCAACTCAACTCAAACTAAGCCGAAAAAGAGGCATTTAAACTGTTTTTGCAACGATACCTGCTAAAACTCCATTAAAAAATTTGTCGGTCTTTTTGGAACTAGTTAGAGACTAGTTAGTGCCATGCTAACAACTTCATTTGTTAATCTGAAAAGTAGCTAGTTAGGTATATGTTTAGTTAGTTGCTCATACTAATTTGGAAGTAGTTTAAAACTAGTTGACTTAGGCTCTCAGTAAACGCTCACGTCTGTTAAGGGGCGGCACAAAGAAAAAAAGCGTAAATTAATATAGGTTTATATGACTATATACAAGCGAAAGCAAAAGGTAATTAATCAAAGTCACTGGGCGTATGCAACAACGACAACGGCAATGCCAACAAAAATAAAAATATTAAGAAAAAGCACAACAACCACTCGAGTGCAAATATACATTTAGGTATGCGAAATGAGCCAACGAAATGCTGCACACGAAAACTGAGTGCTACACGGCTTGACAGTGGGTAGGAGTTGGGAAATAAAGTATTAAAAATATTTTCAGACTGTAAGCGCTTGGAAGATGGGAGGATATTCAAGAGTACTTAGCAGTTAAAACGCCACTCAAGATTGCCAAAGGGTGAACAGACGACTCAGCTCATGGTCCTAGTCATTGATGGGTTCCGGTCTTCTTCTTCTCTTACTTACAAATATCGCAGCAAAGCTAACACATTTATTATTCTAAATTATACATCCCCACACCACTGTTACCCTTTCCACAAAACTACTCTTTCATATGTTCCGCAAATCAAGAAAGAAAAAAAAACATATTTCCATATTAATAACGCCCTGAAGTGGTGTGTGCGTGCGTGCGTGCGTGAATACTGATGGATATTTGTTTGTACTCGCCTGCGTGTCACGGCAATAATAATAACGAGCCAAATTAATACACTTTTGCGTAGATGAGGCATAATTCCCGCCGCCTCAACACAGCCATTATTACCTCTAAAAAGCCTGAGCTGCTGGTCACACTCATGTCTGTCGTCAGCGGTAGATGTGCGAGTGTACCACACCGCCTGCTTTGCCTTCAACCAGGCAGCAACCAACAAAAACTTAAATGACACATTTGCTTTTGCTCATATTTTCATGTGCTGCCGCATAATTATTGCAATAATTCATAATGTATATGTGCCACGCCCTCGCTCGCCCAGCAACAACTTCGCTTGGCAGCCAGTTTTTGTTTGCAACATTTGGTTATGAGGCGTAGCGCGGAGCGTTGTTGTTGTTTTTGTACGCTGTTGCTTGCCACTTAAATGTCTGCTGGTTGTCAGCTTGATGTTGATTTGATTTTCAAGTATTTTTGTTTCTTTTTTTAATATTCAACTTGTTCTCTTCATTGCTAAGTTCCATTTGTTGTTCTTTCTTGTCATTAATATTGTTGTTATTATGTTGCTGCAGCGATGGTTTTTTGATATTTATTTCTCATAAACAAAGTAATTTTATTTAATTTAATTAAATTTAATTGTATTTCATTTTATTTTATTTAATTTTATTTTATTTTATTTTATTTTATTTTATTTTATTTTATTTCATTTAATTTTATTTTATTTTATTTTATTTTATTTTATTTTATTTTATTTTATTTTATTTAATTTCATTTTATTTTATTTTATTTTATTTTATTTTATTTTATTTTATTTTATTTTATTTTATTTTATTTTATTTTATTTTATTTTATTTTATTTTATTTTATTTTATTTTATTTTATTTCATTTAATTTAATTTAATTTAATTTTATTTTATTTTATTTTATTTTATTTTATTTTATTTTATTTTATTTTATTTTATTTTATTTTATTTTATTTTATTTTATTTTATTTTATTTTATTTTATTTTATTTTATTTTATTTTATTTTATTTTATTTTATTTTATTTTATTTAATTTAATTTAATTTTATTTTATTTTATTTTATTTTATTTTATTTTATTTTATTTAATTTTATTTTATTTTATTTTATTTTATTTTATTTTGTTTTATTTTATTTTATTTTATTTCATTTTATTTTATTTCATTTTATTTTATTTTATTTTATTTTATTTTATTTTGTAAGTTTTTGAGCAAGCTCGAGACCAGTTAACAATAATTCTAAGCGAATTAATATTGTCAGTTTTTGTTTTTTTATTTTATTTTATTTTTCTATTTTTATTTTTGTTTTTTGCGTTTTTTTTTGCTTTCTTTCTACTTGCCTAATAATCTTGCCTCATTTGTTGCACTCAAGCAACCGTGAATTTTGCGTTGGCTTGATTGACTGTGCCAATTTTGTTGAGGGGCTGCGGGTGTGTCTTTATTTACCTGCCTGATGAGGCAATTAGCTTTTTCTACTATTTTTAACATCTCAATTCAATTAAAAATATTGCTAAATCGAAAACAGTGTACGGGAAAAATGAGGAGGCCTCAATATGAAAATGGGAATTGCATCCAATTTTTATCGACCGATAACCAAGAACTGAATTGGTTTCGAAGATTCGGTTCACGTTCTTCGTTTTATTAATATAAAGGCAGTCTTAAGCCCATTTATTTTTTACTTTTTTTATTTTCACTTTTTTATGCTTAATTTATATTTACGACTTGCAGTTTATTTAAATTTTATCACGCATGTGACATATCTATACGATCATTAAAATTTTACTGCAAATCTCGCGCGCTGATAAAGTAGTAAAAAATTCAATAAATTCGCTTAAAATGATACCAACAACCATTGAAATTTAATACTTATAAAAAAAAAATTGATGCAGACTGTGAAATAAAGGGGAAAAACGCGCAGAAATCGCTTTGCAATAAAAAATTGCATAAAAGTGAAATAAATTTTGATGGCAACAGGCTGAAATTGGAAAAGGCACAAAAGCTACAGAGAAAAGAAATTATATACAGAAAATAACAAGTTTTTTGATCGGATCAATTACAATTGAATGATGCAAATATGAATACACCTACAGCGCACTAAATACCGCGCATCACCGCGCCAATGATAATGACAACTCTTGATGCCAAAATAAGCTACAGAACGAGCGCTTCACAGTAGAGTGGTAATAAACAGTAAATAGCGACAACGCCAGTGAAAGCAAAAAAAGGTTTGAAAATGTGATACATAAGCGATAGCTTTATAAATTAAAAAAGCGCTCTTGTGGCACGTTAGGTGCGCGCTGCACATTCATACACCGCTTGAGCAGGCGCGCTTAAAAAAATGACGCGCGCTCGGCAGTTGCGCATGCAACGCTTTGACGCATTTCCTTGTTGTTATAAATATTGTTGTTGTTTATTTTAATATTGCCGTTATTGTTATCCAAAACTGCCTTCAATCTTGCTGTACGCGCACTAACTTTATTGCCCGATTTTATCGCCTTTAATTTGGTTTTTATAAGCTCTCATATTTCATGCGCTCAACGCGCTTAAATACAACCGCCCAACTTAAGCGCTGCGCCATGAATTGTGTTCAGCGTTTATAAGCGCTCGTCACTCCTCAAACCGCGCCTGCACCAATGTAGCCACATTACTGTAACTTAGTAACATTTTAGATCGCTTTGCGAGATTTTGTTTAATAAAATGAGTTGGGCGCTGCCGTTTCTGTGGCAGAAAGCGCGCGCGCATAGTTTTTGTGTGAGCGCGATTTGTTTATGTAATGCGCTCTCCCTGCGCACATGTTCATCTTTAAGCGCTCACGCCTGTCATACCCAGCTCACTCAACAGCTTTATACTTAGCACAAAAGTAGCTTGTGCATGTTATCTGTTTAGTGCTATTTGTGGTTGGTGCGCGTTGATGAGCGGCGTGGTGCAGCGTCGCAAACGTCATAATGTCATAAAAATGTCACATTTTGTGCATAACTTTACGATTGGCCCAAAACACATAAACTACGTCAGTTTGAGTTTTTTGTTTTTGTTATTGCGCTTCGCTGTATTGGGTATTCTCCATTTTTTTCTCATGCCTTCTTCCAACTCTTTAACATTTTTTGTTGTTTTATTTGTTTTTTTTTTTTTAAATATGTATAAACATTTGTGTATTTTGGATATTGTTGCTTCTCGCTGCTCGCTGTCTGACATTTCCATGAAATCGCTTGATTTTGTTTCATTTTATTTCTTTCGTTCAAAGCTTTCAGTTTTAGCTCGTAAATTCGTTAGTCAAATCCACACGGCGCGCAATCATTTGTAGCTATCATTTCATTTTATTTGTTGTTATATTCGTTAACCCCGCATGCTTCATCATTTTGTTGTATTATTTTCATTGTTACTCCATATATTTATTTCTTTTATTCAACTTAAGTTCATTGCGCATGCGCAGCATTTGCATTTTAATTACGTTATTTACTACTCCAATTTATCGAGAAATCGCATTGAAACATGTTTAATTCAAACCTTTTTTGCATATAAATTATGACATTTATGATGTCCATCACAATTCGTGGGCAATCAAAATTTAAGTGCTCCATTATACACGATTTAATGACTCACATCTTTAACTGATTATGTAAGAAGATTTGGCAAAGTGAAACGCGTATATGCTCTGCTTATGACTAAAAGCTTATGAGATGCATGAATGTTAAGAGTAGTTAAAAGTTTTCCAAAAAAAAAATACTTGCAGTCAGCACTAGTTATTCCTTGTTCTATTGCAATTTCGTTTCATACATTTTATTGTGTCTGTTCTCTTTCTTACATATTATTTTCCATACTCATAATTATGCTCCAATTCCCACTAGTAACTATCCATTTCCAAGTGTTTCTAAGTGTTCCGATTCCTTTTTATTCCTCATCCTTTCCATTTCTGTTCGACTCCAAATTCTTGATATTAAGTATTTCTTTTTTTAATAAGTTGTTTATTTTTAATATCTGTTACTTTTCCTCTCCATTCTTAGCATTCCATTTTATTAAACATTTTTCAAAAAAATTTGTTACAAACCATTGCTAACTTCATTATTCACATTGCTAACAATTCCCTGTCCTATTCCAATTCCATTTCCTACCTTTTATTGTTTATGTTTCCTTTCCTACTTATTCCTTTTCCTATTCGTAATAATGTTCTACCTCCTATCCATTCCTGAGTGTTCATTTTCCTATTCTAATTTGTGGTTATGTTCCAATTCCTTCTTCATATACCTATCCATTCCTGTTCCATTACAAATTCCTGTTATTATTCCCATTTTTAATAAATTTTTTTTTTTTTCATTATTACTTATGTTATTACTCTTTTTCCTATATATTCCTTTTCCTATTTTTATCTGTTATTGCTCCTTTTCCAATCCATTATCTTATCCTACTTTGGATCAATTTTATATTTCCTTCTCTATTACTTCCCATTCCTATATTTTTTTTTTCCAATTTCTACAATTGTTCCTATTTCCATTCCTAACTCTTTCTTTTGCTCTCCGAATTCGTCTTCCAATAATAATTCCTTTTTATGATCCATTTTATATTTCTATTATTATTAATTGTCTTCTTGAAATTCCTATTCTCTATTTCGAATTCCCTCTACTTATGTTCCTTTTGAAACTAATTTTCTTATTCCCATTCCTATTTAGTTCTGTTCCTATTGAAATTCCTATCTATTCTAATCCAATTCGGTTCCTATTGAAATTCCTGTCCATATTCCTATTCCCATTCCTTTCTACTTCTGTTTCTATTGAAATTCCTGTTCGTATTCCCATTTCCATCTATGTAATTTGCCTGGGAATTATATCGCATGTTTACTTGGGATTATGCCACTTGAGATTGTGTCATATCGACAACCGTCGGAGGCAGTAACAAAAAATAGAACCCTCACTACCTAGCGGAAAACAGGTAAAAGATTCTTAATAATTTTTTTTTCATTTTAAATTTTTTAACGAATATTTAGGATTGCTTTTAGCCGCATAAACTATTTAATTCCTTCAAATATTTCAAAACGGAATTATTCGCTATTTCCACCACAAAATCGAGGAAGTCAAACGAGATTCGATGCGAAATGAATATTTCAAACAAACTTCAATGAGAAATTAACGAATCGCGCTTCATTTGCGGGAATGGTGCACGAAGTGATGTACAAAGGAGTCTTCTGTAGCCATGCGCCTCTGCTTAGTCGCGGGAAGGAACTGTCACAATTATTTCAAATTAAATCATCGATCCAACTCTAAGTCACAATATTCATGCCTGGAACTAGCGGATTAAAATTATATTAGCCATCCATCATCAGAGTTTGGCACACATATTTCCCTCCATTTCTAACGCTTAACATATTAATTCGGTTTACAGCGTTTTTTTTTTTTTTTTGTTACTGCTCTTCGCGCCTCAATCCGCTGGCACTGTTTCTGTTTCTTTAAAAAAGAAACACCTTTATATCCTTTAGTAGCCGGAATATGTCAGTTTTAATTTTATTTTAAAACAATCAGCCAAGTAGTTTAGCTGTTTAGTTGCTACAAAAATTTTGTTTTACATTTTTTTATGCACGTAAATGGTATAGATCTAGCCGACGTAGTGCATCACTGCTGTGCTGTCATCATGAATAATAACCGCATAGAAATTTTCTATAATAAATTTTCCCATGACATCGTCAAAGAGTATCAAAAATATATAGCAGTAAAGTACACACATACATACACATACTAACGAAGAGCTATGAATGCGATAAATGCTGGAGAACTGAATTAGAAGCAAAATTTATATGCAACAACGCGTCACCGCAACCGAGTATCATAGACGAAATACTAAAAACGTAAATGGTATGAGTAAATGAATAGATGGATGGATAGATGGATGACTGATGCCAAACAAAATACAAACATTCATGCATATATTAATATGCAGTTCTTTTGAAATCAGTAGAGATATAGAAAAAGTGATGAATAAATGTTGTGGTTGGAATGAAAAAACCGCAAACTTATTGAGTACGCGAGTGAGCGTAGAGCAGATAGAAAAATCGTCTGCTGAAATGAGTGATAGCACTCCACAAACACAGACAAATTGCTAGACAAGCGGCGGGACAGAAGGGCTTACGTCTAGGGAAACTGTTAGACAATCAAACCGCGCACAGACAGACAACCACGCTAGCCAGCCACGCAGACAAAAGACAATCAAAAGCCACACAAAATCGTCAACAAAGCGCGCCAATAAATCTTTGTTGGCTGTCAACTTTTCGTACCAAAAGCGCACGACCGCTCAAATGATGCACAAAAATGCAACTCTGTTGTGGCGTTGACTCTGACCGTTACAATGTCAAAGCGCTGTTGCTTTGGGAAATGTGTTAGAGCGTGGCCATGCTGTGGTGGAATGCGGGACGTGGTGGATACATCTGTCAAATGCCAAGTGTCATGCTGCTTCAATTTATTGGTGAATTTTGGGTAACGCTTGCTATTTCTACATGCTACCATTTCGCTCAAATAATTTCTCACATTCTTTAGAGTCTACTTCTACGAATTATTGCTGGAATTTGTGTTCTTGGCATTTTCTTCAACTCACTACTTAAATAAATACCAATACAAAATACTACATACATTAATTAAATTATTTTGCGCATTTTTTTGCGGTTTGTCTCCACATAGCAGCAGCAGCATGTGGCATGAAGATTTTTGGTAAAGTTCAACGTCTGGCAGTTTCGAAACAATTAATCATTAGAGGGGAGGCGTTACGCTGCAAAAGTGAACATTTTCAAGATTTTAAATCAGAGCGAGTCAGCTCAGCAGAAGCTAAGTATGGAGATGTAGAAGCATAAATCTTTTGAATTCCATGGACAACTTGCCATTGGAATATCAGGGCCTTTTAAAAGCATAATTTTTAGTCACCAAGAGTCAGAGAGTCCCTAATCGATGATGACGTCTCTTGGTGATACAGCATAGAGTAGATGAAATCGAACGATCAGAGTTTACTTCTCTGGAACATCGTTTAGTTTCGAATATTTCGTCTAGGTTCTTTTTTTTGTTGGAACCCCAATTAAGACTTATGAGCTTCTTTGTGAGGTATCTTCATAGGACATGCTGAAACAGAAGAGATTACTTCAACCAATACAAAAAGTTCAAAACTGGCATTGTTCAAATTCGACTCTGCGATTCATCCCGAATCATCCTATACTGAACGCTTTTTTTGCAGGGTAGTTTGCGTATCGTGAAGTTTTGGTCGATAGATAGTAGGCCTTTTAGGTCTGAGGCCATACTGATAAAGAAAAACATTTGCGACTGATCAAAAGACTCATCCTCATCATTAAATGGCGCTCAACAGCCTAGGCACTTTTGGTTATTGCATAGCAAAACACGCCAGTCATCCCTTTTCATTGATAACTGACGCCAATAGGACACATCAAGAATTCAAGTCATCCTCTACCTATTTCTGTGGATAGGAAAACCTTCTGGCTGGAGCTTATTTGTCCAATTCCATGACATAACCAAGTCACCGGCATTATGGTCAGATGTGCTTAAAGTTCATACAAACTTATCGTTAAATTTCCATCGATACTCTCGGGAAGGACCATACATTTTCCGGAGAACTTTTCTACCGCAATTTGCAACAAAAAAATCCCTCCATTCACGCTTCCATTGTCATAGCTTGTGCGACATCATTGCTAACTTCAACTTTCCCCTGAACTGAACTTACTGAAGGAGTTCTACTGATACTTCTGCCCAATCTACTTTGACACAAGGCTCCATTTTGATTGGTTCCCAAAAGAAGGAGTATTCCTTGAATAAAATTTTCTTTTCGATAAAAACGCACCACAAACCAACAACACAAATAAATGTCCATTACAAATCCATTAGCTGAGGATGTAATAAAAAATGATATCAGTTTTCTAAAATTCCCATCCATATCATTATAGAGGAAGAGAGAAAAAACTATTTACTAGCTAATGGAACTTTTGAAATAAATTCTCATACAAACAAACATAAATCACAAAAAAAACCCTTTAAGAAGCTATTAATTTTTGAATGCATGTGAAGGGTCATTAAATATTGAAAAAACAAAACAAAAGAGAAAAAAAGTTAACAAATAAAAAAAAAAAACTTCGGGTCACATTTTCATGGTTAAAATATTTATAAAATTGATTCAGTGCATAATCCATCATTAGAATGTTGCGCATAGAGCTAGAAGTACAGAAGAGTGCCACAACAAAAAGAGCAATGATAATAACAAACAGCAAAAAAAAACGGTAGGAAAAAACAAAAAACCAGTAAAGGAACAACACTTAAAGCAACAAAAAATGGAGAAAAAATCAAAAAAAAATAATACAAAAAACGCTCAAACAAAGAAAATAAGATCGAACAAGCTGATAGCGAACAAATGAAAATAAGAAAATGTTACAAAAGCAATACAAACACAAATTAAAAAGTGGAAAAAAATGCACAGCGGGGCTGAGGCACAGAAAAAAAAAAAAAAGGTATCCATAGAGATCCATAACCAAGAAAACCCATAACACGCACAAACAATCAGCATTAGGTAGTAGAAAATGAGAGAAAATTGATAAACTCATAAAACTCAAGTGAAGCCACAGTAAACGGCATCATTATGGAGCATTTAACCGCAGTTTAACATCAGGTGCCACAAACGACCTTTCTTCGTGTACGAGTATTGAGTAGCTACGTAGAGGGAACGCTGTCAGTGACCCGTACATGTGACCTACAATTGTATGCGGAGCGCCCTTATAACTACCTGAGCAATGTGGCGCGTGACAAATGGTAAACAACAACACAACATCAAAAAAGAAGTGAGCGCGGAAAACAGTTAAGAAAGTTGAGAGCAAGCAAAATGTGTGAACGGTATGAGCGGCTTGAGAACATACCGACAAGGCGATTACTACATGCGCCTACTCTAAATACACCGCTGTCAACTAGATAACCAGCTGTTCAGTGACAGCATCCGTTCTTAAGGCACCTACCGAAGGGAACGGATAGGCACATTTACGTTTATTGGCTGTCATAATACGAACTGTTGCATTTGATGCGGGCAATTGGTCATTTACAGTCGAATGGCTATGAATAAAATCGTAAATATTGGAAAAAAGGTAAATTCAAAGTAAATGAATGGCGTATAAAATAAAGAAATAAGGAAAAAAATGAAAAGAAAACAAAAATAGAAATAAAAAGATAGAAAAGAACAAAAAATACAAAAGTAAAAACAAAAAAAAAAAAAAGGTATGGTACAATGAAACACAAACTCTGGCCACATACAAATATCCATAAGTCATGTCACAGCAAAAAAAAGCTAGACTTACTTGTTGTAAAGTTAAATATAGCTGATAAAGCAAACAAAAAAAGAACAAAAAGGAAATATAAATTTACAAAGTCTAAAAGGTATGCAAGGAAGGTAAGGAACACAAAGAGTGAAAATCCCACAAAAGAGTTGAAAGGGATATTTAAATGAAAGCAGGCGGAAAATAAATTTACGGGAGAAAAAACAAAACTTTAATAAATTTCGAAGAATAACTTATTTGCTTACAAGGTTACTCAAAAAGAAACATCAATATCTACTCTGGAGACGTTGAGTATATCGCAATTATCAAGCATTGTGGGTGATATGGAATAGAGACTAAAAGGAAATGTTATGACTGGGATGAGGTAAAAAGGACTAACGAACGTCTACTAAGGTGACCAGATGAGGAGCAAAGACAAGCTGCAAGACTACCGACATTTGAAGGAGATGATCGCCAAAGCAATTTTATAGAATAAACGCCTTTGGGTGCAGAGTATTTTTAATTCTGATACCATTTTGTGAAGCCTTCTCAATGAAAATTGGAATTGAGACGCTTAGAAAAACTGTCAAACGTTTTGCTAGAAAACTATTTCATCTCCCCTTTTTTTCTTACTGAACTTGGACTCACCAACTCCCTTTAATCCATTTAATCATTTAATCAACCCCGAGATATTTTTTTGTTTCATAAAATATTTCTATAGAACAAGGCAAACTTCTCTCTTTCGCTTACCAATTCAATTGAAAAAAGCTGGGTCGCCAAATTTATGCACTATCAGTTTGAATTTGTTTCCCTTTTTCGACTTTTTCGACCTTTTCAACCCCAGCTGGCGTATCAAAGTTTTTCAATGTTATGCCTAGCATGCAGTGGGTTGTTGTTGTAAATGTCTTTGTTCATCAACGATTACACGTAACTACTTGTATTATACATGAAAATCATTAACATTTTTCCATTTTTGTTTGATGGTTCTGCACAGTGGGAAAAAGTGAGAATTTCAAGCAATATAATAAGTACGAAACACTTCAGGGTCCTTTGTTTAAAAATTTTGTAAACATTTATGTTCTAGCAAATCAACTTTAAATTCACTTTACAATGCTTTCCAACCCCCAAAATCCCCCAGCAAGCACCCACGCCCACATGCATGATATTTGCATATGTATGTATGTATGTATATATTTTGGGTATTCTCCTTCCTAAGCATTTTTTTATTCAAATTCACTATGAACCGCAGCTACCAAAATCACGTGCATGTTTTTGGTCATAAATTTAACGATTTCATATTTGTCAGCCAGCTGATACCCTTTCGTCAGGGCACCGCATCAAATGAAATGACAAAAAAAAAACAACTCGACGTCTACACTTACACAGATTAGGGTGGGTTGGAAATTAAACAAAAAAATTAGAAAAAAAATTTAAAAATAATAATAATAATAAAAAAAAATATTTTTATGCTCGACATGAGCGTTAAAACAAATTTTTTCGTTAGAATTATTATTTATTTATTTTAAATATTTTTATGCTCGACATGAGCGTTAAAACAAATTTTTTCGTTAGAATTATTATTTATTTATTTATATATGTATAAACTAAGGGATGCGAACAAATTTTTAAAAATATTTTTTATGGCTTCTTTTTTTTGCATTTAATTAAATTTTTTTTTTCATGAATTACAAACTATAACAATTATGAGAAAAAGAATTTTAAAAAAATTTTCAACCCACCCTAATTTTTGTTATACATGCAGTAATTCGGCCTTTTTGTTAGGCATTTTATTTAAGCGTGGCGTTCTGATGAAGTACCATCAGCTTACTGACAAATATGTAGTCTTTAAATTTTTATCCACCCACCCTAATGTACCCCTTTTTTATGTAATATGCAAGTTTACTTTTTCCACATTTTTCTTGAGTTTTTTTCTTGTTCAGCGCAAACTTGTCAACACAATGTGTTGAAAAAATTTCAGATGCGTGAGTGAGGCGCCATCCCCAACGCAACACCACTTTGGGCTGCCCAACCATAGTCAAAAGCATAGACGAGGGGCGACTGATAAGTTTGTGAGTTAAGAAACTTGGGTAGTTATAGGAAAGAATTTAACTGCGACATATACCAAAGAAGAAGAAGCAAAAACTCCAATTGTAATAAAAGACTTCAAGGAAGTTTCCCTCATGGGAAGTCTACACTCTTCCATCCATCAATATATGTATTTCTTTACCTAATTACCTCTTCCACCCTTGAACTGTCATAGACAATGTAGTCCGGCTTAAACATTTTCTCTTGAAACTCGATTCAATCACGCACCTTACCAGCCGGCCCTCGTACTACACTGCTGTTGCTTTCACTTCGCCTGGCGCTTCGTTGGGTGGGTCTCGCGAGCTGCTCTCCGAATTGGCATGATTAAAGGATATGTGCATGTAAATTAAATATTCATGTAAATGTCATTTAAAATGCTGTTGCTCGCCGGTGGCTTCTTTTGAGACCCCTTTTAACTCTTTAGTAAAAGGTGGCTTTTATCTTTACCGTCATGCTAAAGGAAATGAACAAGATCCCCAAAAAACAAAAGCATATAAAAATTAACTTCCGTAAGGAAATGCGAAGAAATTTGTATGACAAAAACAAAAAATCAAAAACAAAAAAACAAAAAAAAATTGTTGTAAAAGTGCGTGGAATTTGATTTCTTGACAGCTTGGCACGTGCGTCATAAAAACTGTACGTCCGTCCGTGCGTCATATTGTGCGCTCCATTGCTCGTCACGATTATTTTACAGCCTTTGGCTATCAACATGCCATTTGACGAGTAATATTTCTTCGCCGTATTTTTTTGACTGCCTTAACCAAAATGCAGCGCGGCTTACTTTTGTTGTTGTGAGCTTGTTGTTACAATGCTTGTTGTTGTTGCTGTTGTCAACGTCATAAAAAAAGGGTTGTCAAAAATGTACAAATGTTTTGTCAAATGCTCTTTAAATTATTCTTCTCAAGTCACAGCTGTTGTGTTGCTGTTTTTCCATTTTTTTCACCGTTAGTTCTTGCTCTTGAACGAGTACCGTTTTATTATCCTTTTGATATTCACCAATGTCATTTATGTTCCCCAACGATTCACTTGATTTATGACAAGCAATAGACGAAGCGCTCAACCGAAATGTCAGCTGTGAGCGAATACCAACACCCCACCATCTCACACTCTCCACTCTCTCTCTTCGGCACCGTTTCGCAGCGCTTGTCATGTTATGAGTGCCGCTGCGCTTGTTTTTTGCTTGCCTCTAGTCGTTTGTGGGCATCTCTGGACATGTTTACATTTTAATTGTCGCGCTGTAAAATCATTTTTCAAACATGAAATTTCGGTGGCTTTTTTTTGCCCAACGCGTTTTGCGCTATGTCGTCTGCCACCTGTTTCAGCGGAGAGTGAAGTTGTTGAAACCAACAACTGTAAAAATTTGAAGGTTTTGTTGTGTTGTGACGCCGCCGACACTTGTTTTTGGTTGTAATAAATAACAGCAGAACAATGTGTCACTTCCTCTTCTTCCTTTGTGGAATGCATCATTATATTAAATTAAATTAAATTAAATTAAATTAAATTATATTAAATTAAATTAAATTAAATTAAATTAAATTAAATTAAATTAAATTAAATTAAATTAAATTAAATTTAATTAAATTAAATTAAATTAAATTAAATTAAATTAAATTAAATTAAATTAAATTAAATTAAATTAAATTAAATTAAATTTAATTAAATTAAATTAAATTAAATTAAATCAAATTAAATTAAATAAAACTAAACTAAATTAAAATAAATTTATGAATAAACCATGAACAATGATTCTAAAGTATATGGCGCCCATACGTACCCAACTAGATCTAAAAAAAATATTTCAGTTACTGCTTCCGTACTCTTCAAAATTATCTTGTCGAACTCATGAGAAAGACACCACTCCCCCAAACAATTAATTTGCGGTTTCAAAGAGATTGCTCTTTTACTTTGTTAATTCTAATTATTATATGCTAAGTATTCAGTTTTAATCAGCATTGTTTTGGAGCATAACTGTAATAATAATAATAATAAAATCCACTACTACTCACAAACATTGTAAAGAAGAGCTACCACAATTTCATATTTCTAGCTAATTACGACTCTCAATTATGAGTTTATTATGCAAAAAGCTAAACAATTAGCACACACTCACTTGGTAAGCAGCAACAATAGCTCCAGGTGAAAGATGCAAAATTAAATACATACATACATATGTACATATGTACATATATATTCACAGGAGTGTTGATGCTTGACTTAAGCAATAACACCAAGTTAACCAAAATAAAGTAGCGAAATGATTTTGATATTCTTTACAACCCGTTTTTTGAATGTCTTAAGCTTTTTTTAGGATTTTACTACAGTGCTTTGTTATATATCAATCAAGCTCATAACTGATTAGACCTTCGTGAGAACGTGGAGTCCTTTCATCTCATTTATGCTAGCTGGGTGAACTCAAATATAAATAGAAATGGAATTAAATGAGTTTGCCGCTGAATGCGTCTCTTTGTAAATGTGAGCTCTTTTCCACCTGCAAATGTGTTTATCGCTAGCACCACTTTTGCTTTGCTTACGCGCCTGTTAGTATGCAACGCTTTTGAATGACGACGAGTTAAGCACTCTTTTGACTGTTGACTGCTCTTCAATGTGTAAACAAACTAATTTGTTACTTTTCTACATTTGCATAGGAATATAGGGTAAATAGTTAAACATTTTTTTTCTTTTGAAACCACATTCATTTTCATTCAACTTTTTTCGCATAATTTCTGTTTTATTTAATTTTGCTTCCAAGTTTTCAATGCGCGCCACCCTTGCCATTTTCCCAATGAATAGGGGAAATGTGGTTGTAAATATAATGAAAACTAATATGGTTACAAAAGTTTTTGCTTTCCCAGTTTCCTTTTAGTTTGGTTTTTACTTTGAGCTTACCGATTGAAATACCTGGATAAGTAGCTGAATAGAGGGGTTTCAACAAATTGCTGGTGGGTTCAGTAAGCATTTTTGTTTTAATAACTGTATCTTTCCTTTATTTTTTTTTCTTAACTATTTCATTTTATTTTATTTTATTTTAATTTATTTTATTTTATTTTATTTTATTTTATTTTATTTTATTTTATTTTATTTTATTTTATTTTATTTTATTTTGTTTTACTTTATTCAGACTCAGATGCCTACAAAAATTAATGTAAAAAAAAATTAACATCAACTATCAAGAACAATTCAGAGGTGGAATAAGCGAGCGGAAATTAAACGACAATGCAACCAATCCAACCAAATCCTTTAACCGCGCCCATAGATCATAGGATCATGTGATCATGTGATGATGTGATGATGTGATGAAGGCATGAGTTTTTGTACTTCTATTACCAAAGCGTATATGTTACCATTGAGTGGCTGATTTATGTAGTTCTAATACCGCAATCCATTAGTAAGAGTCTATGGCCAACAGCCGTTTACGTCTGTGAAGCGATTTTTTCAAAGGAAAGTCGTGTTGCATGTTGCGTTGCTTTGTAGAGGGTCATGCATTTTTCATGAAATTCGATATTTTTTTGTTTTTTTTTTCTTTTTTCTGCGTTGTGACTTTTTGTTTTTGGAAAAATTCTACAAGCACTCCTCTAATCGCCTAAACAACGCACGCCAGCACATATGGCACTATTTATGTAACATATGTTCCAAGTGAGTTGAGCAAATAATCGCTCCTGCTTGAGTTGAGAATATATTTTTGATTGTAAATAAGCGTTGAAAAATCGTTTGTTGGGATAATTAACAACTCACTGCCGCACGAAACAGCAGGAGAGAGCTGCGGCGGGGTAGGCTGTGTGAGTAGCAAATGAATTGTAAAACGTTTAGTTAGCAAAGCGAACCACACGAGCAAATAACACTGTGCAACATATTTTGAAATTTTTAATATACCGTACCTTGGTTTATACATATACATACGAAAGTTATAATAAAATTGAATATCTGTTCATTGCAGTTATTCAATAAAACTTGAAAGGAGGTTTCATTATTGGACCAATAGAATTCATAAGCAACAGTTTTTAGAAACTCTCTCTGTCTGTTTGTGCGCTCATCAAACAAAAACTGACGAATGAAATTGAATGAAACTTCCACTAGTCTAATAACAAGTTTCTAGCCTTAAACCTACAATACCTCTTATTGCGATATCTCTACCGATTTCAGCATTAACGGCAGATAAGTGCATGATGTTGGCTAGAAATATTTTAATACAATGGAAAGGCTTTATTGCGTTTTCTGCTGCCACCACGTGCCATTTTTCTTGTTGCATAAGGTAATTATTGACTGAAAAATTCTATTATACTGACTAGAATAAAAATGAAAAAAATACAGCACCAACAACAACAAGCGCCTGCTCGAAAATTCACTACAAAACTCAAACCGAAACGCATTTCTCGAAAACAATGGAAATTGGAGAAATTTGTTTTGGGTTTTGTTGAATTGTGCGGTGAAAGGCGTTCGTTGCAGAGCAATGTCGAGTACAAAACGCTTGCCTATATGTGATTGTTGTTGTTTTTGTTTTGCGGCAAGCAGATGTTCGCTGTCACTTTAACGATTTGTGTTGCACGACAAGCAATGAGTTTACTGTTGCTTTGAGTATTTTCTTTCCTATTTAGGGGTTAAGGGATTTTCATTGTCACCAACACACACACGCACTCATACACACACATACTAATGCACCGCACGCAGTCACAAAGTCAATCCCACAGCGTTTCTATTTCAATAAACTATTAAACATACATCAATGCTTTTGACTTTGCCACAGCCCTTGCCCTCATTTAATTGTTTTCAATTCGTCGAAACATTATCCCTTTTATATTTTGTGTTGATTGTTGATTTTCAAAATATTTTTTTTTCCACATTTTCAACGTCAATTTACGCACTCGTACCTTTGTTCTTTGTTGCAAGGATTTAATGAGTTTGGTATATATTTCAGTGAGTCAATTTTTCATTACAAAATAGTTTTTTGTTTTTCGGATTATCCTGTGCTTCTCTATTTCACCTCAATCAGTTCACACTTGTTGGCAATTTGTCAAACGGAAATCACAATTGTTTCAGTTTGGTGAGATCATTGGGCAGCGCAAATAGTTTTTGGAGCAACACTTGAGCCTGTCTACACTACCTGAATGATTGACAATGAACTGCAGCAGGCCCTGGGAATGTTTAGACGCAATTAGAAAATGTAAATATTTAGACAGACTATTTTTTTTTATCTCAAATATCAGCATGGTCTCATGATTCAACGACGCATAGATAGATTTCATGCAGAAAATCTGGAATTTTGCTTCTCATGGGAACAAAAGATTTCATTGATTTCTGAAAATAAATTTCTTAGTTTTCATTATTATTAAAACTACAAAAAAGTCATGTCTTTACATTGCATATGTTTTTGAAAAAATTATTGAAGGTATATAATGTAGATAACGTTGTAGAATTCATCTGAACGACTTTTAGAACTTTTGCTTGTCTTTTTGAACTCAGTGATCTCGGCAACTAAAAATGGATTTTTATGAAACTTTCACTACTCTATAGCTTGTAATTAAGCACGTTTCCGAAACTTAGCCTTATCAAAATTGCAACAAAAAAAAAAATATTTTAAATGAGTTACTTATAACAAAACTCTTTTTTATAAAATCTATATGAAGCAAAATGTAATTAATTTATCAAAAAATATCAAAGCTTGCTTTGGGATTTTTTCCCCTAATTTTTCTTTGGGAATTTTAGCTAAACTGAAATTTAAAAAAACTTCAAATTTTGACGGATTAAATTTTGTTAAAGTTGTATTCCGAAACCCAGTTGGAAGCAATTAAATTCCCAAAAAAATATTTAAAATTTCGTTCAAATCGAATGAATATAAAAATGCGATGAAAAACTAAATTTTAAATGGAAAATCTTAAGAGATATACAAAACTTTCGTTCTTTTGTTATTTCCTTTTTTTCACAAGAAATAATTATACCACATTTACACCTACTGATAATGAAAGAGATATGCCACAAGTAAGCTCTACGAATAAATGCATATCTTATACTTGTATCTTATTTGGGAATATATCTTCTTCCGCTCAATATCAATACAAGCTTTAGTTTAGCACTTCATCAATCGAATCGGCATATGGGAATATGGATACTAAGAAATTTGTTGAATACCAACAACAACAATTGTTTTAATCGAGCATGAAAGAATATACAAAATGTGTAGGAAATGCTATTATTTAAATAATCTTTGTTAAGCAGTGAATTGCATTTAAAGTGACATAGTGAAGAAGTTTTTGTGACACTAAAAATGACATTTGACAGCTGACACAGCACTGCCCATCAATAATACGACAAAAAGAAGAAAACAAATGCTTACAAGAGATAATGTCAAATGATTCAAATAAGACTCGTGAGAGGAAGGTCTAAGAAAAGCTGGGAAATAAAGGCTACATGAGGGAGGGGGGGCATCACGCGACATTAAATAACTACAAAATGTTAACAAGGTGTATAAAAATAGCTAAAAGAAGGGGAATCGTAAAATAAAAACAAAAAAGAGTTGGAAAATAAAACCATAAATTTCCATGAAGTGATATCTTAAACGGTTTGTTTGTTTGAATATGTCTTTAATTTGTTTGAATTTATGTAGTGAACTTAGTTTTTGTTGTTGTTGTTTGTAGGTTGTTTATTTATTATAACCAGTTGCAGTAAAGCATGTAGAAATTTACGATTTA
Source organism: Sphenella marginata (assembly GCA_951509765.1). Taxonomy (NCBI): domain Eukaryota; kingdom Metazoa; phylum Arthropoda; class Insecta; order Diptera; family Tephritidae; genus Sphenella; species Sphenella marginata. The sequence continues at coordinate 65,372,673 of OX608083.1, forward strand.
TATAACATAAACAAAAAATTATTATATGATGTGATGATGTGATATGATGTGATGTGATGATGTGATATAGCGATATGATATGAAATAATGTTATGAAGTGATATAGATAAAGATGTGATATTACGTGATGTGGTGACGTGATATAGCGATATGATATGTTGTGATGTGGGTCATCTACAATAATAAGAGTTAAACTTCATTGACCCATGAAAAGTAAACTAACGAGGCCAAAAAAAAAATCGTGTTATCGCCACTATCGATTGTACAATGTGTTGTCTTTAGTAGCACATCTGGGTATACAGTATACATATCTCCTCTTACCCTCACATAGTTACCTTTCTCCACTTGAGCTTTCCTTTCCGACATTTCTAATTTGTTTTACATTTGTGTCTAAGTATTAACATATGAATTAGATTATATTCCCCCTTTCCAGTGAACCTGCGGCAAATGCATTTTGAACACAGCATGCAGCACAACCATTTTAATTAAATTATTATACAAAACACAACAAAAACTGAAATGACTTTAAATAAATTTAAACAAAACTGCATGAAAAGGCAAACAACACACACACTCACACCCCTGCAATGAGGTGACGGACTGAGCGCTCTTTAATATGAATTTAGGGTAATTAAATTTTACTCGCCAACTAACAGACGGCAGTCAAAATAACTGAATTCACTAATGCGCCAGTTCATAAATATGGAAATGAGGAATATTAGAAAACTATAAAATTATGCAAAAAGGTGTTAGACAAAACAAAAAATGATTTATGGTACTGAATGCCTTTTATTAAAATTTCTCAATTTCGTGTGGTTTGTTACCATATTTAATGTTTGTATTTTTTTATTTTATAAACATAAATTAGAATGTGAATGAGATCCAGTAAATTCAAGCGCAGTTGATTGATCAAGAAAAAATAATGTCAAAAAATCAAAATAAATAAAATAAAATAAAATATAACAAAATAAAATAAAATAAAATAAAATAAAAGAGTCAAACAGTGTCCTTTCTTCAGCTCGTGGACGGCTGTTAACGACAGATGATTTGCGAACTAACGTCAATGGTTTACCATTCCACTTGGAATCAAAATCTCAATATAATCCAATTTTTTCGACTATTCGTTCTTATCTACACCCATCTGAATTTGTAATGAGGTCATAGAAATCTATTTTGATGATTATGAAGCTCAAAATTGATGAGCGATTGCTGACAATGGCAAAATGCCTGCCAAGAGTTTGACTCCACATTTGCTAAGATAAAATACAACAACAATAGCCACACGATTTGCCAAGCACTTTACGAAACCAGCAAATTAGATGCATGCTATGCAACAATTGTGTAGGTACGAGGAACAAAACAGACACACACACACATACACACACTAACACACCGTTGCAAGTGCTGAGTCAGAGTTGAAGAGAAACTTGAAAGACGACCACCAAGTGGTGGTCAACTGGTAACACACCAGCTGCAGAGCGAAAAGGAGCCTAATGCAATGCAAAACGGCCTACGGCCATTGTACGTTTATTGAATTGCAATTGATGCTTGCCAATTGCATATAGATTACAACAACAACAACAACATACATTACAACGACAACAACAACAACAGACATCACAACGACAACAACACCAACAACAACAACAACTAATACAAGTTTGCAACAGAGCTGGATTATTGCTTTGGCGATTGAATTAATTTTTAATTACTTTCGCATTTGTGGCCAAACATGGCAACAACAAGCAGCATGGAGCAAAAAGCAATAACAACATACCACTCTATGTATATAAATATGTATGTATGTATATTGCTTACCACATGTCGCTTAATTAATTACTATTCGACATCGTTGGCTATTCTGTTATTTGCATGAATTTGTTGCGATTGATGGCGTATTTCTTGTTGGCAGTTGTAAGAAGAAGAAGTAGTAGAGGCAGTAATACTTGAAACCCTAGGAGAACCATGCTTTGTTTTGCAGGGTGCCCTAGTAAATTAAATTTTTTTTTTTTTAATTTAGGTTAAAGTTTATGGACCTCTCTGCCAGACTATGCAATTAAAATACAAATTTATTTTGTAGTTAATTTTATTAAATTTTCTTTTTCTACTAATTTTCCAGTTTGAATCAGCGGTTTAAGTTTGCTATTCCATTGGCTTCAAAACTGTTTCAGCTGTTAACATATCCAGTAGCTTCAAACTGTCGCTAACAGCTGTTCTCAAACTGTCGCTAACAGCTGTGTTTATCCAAAGCCATTCAAACGCTCTAGTGGCATCCAACACTCGCAGAAATTTTGTACACTCACACCAGTTTTTCTGATGAACTGGGAGATTGAATTGGATACACAACTTCTCCAACCACCCAGTCAGAGCTTCTCATGCAACTACGAACTCATTCTTTCCTTCTACGGTAAAAACAATGAAGCACCTATCACCCTGTGGATGTGGATTTCATACCTACCTTGGGCTAATAGAGGGCTTATCGGAAGCACCCTTGGCCCCATATCAACTACGCTAAACTCTAATTAAACTCACTTCTATCCTTCTTAAGTGTGCCTCTCTGCTTAACTTTCTTCCCGAAATTCTCTAACGAATCGATCTACACTTGGCAACCCTCACTCAAACTCAACCATTCATCAGTGACAAGCTACAACTCGCTGCACGTACGCATGCCATGCAACGTTACGCTCGACTGAAGCTAACTTCACACAGTTTGTTTTCAATCGATGACTTGGCTAACGGCAGCGGCTATGCGCTTGGCATGACTTCAGTATAATGCGCCAGTGATGCGATTTCATGCTGAGCGCGCTGACGAAGGCCAAAACCCGTACGCTGATTAATATGTTGAAAGGTTGCAATGGGGAGTGCAAATGGGGCGCCGCGGCCAATAGGGACAAACGGCAACTGGAGAAAAATGAGGAAGAGGGTATGGTGGGGTCATTTGATTTGAACGAATCAACTTCGAGTGCATTCAAGTTACAATTGCTCTACACTGCACGTGCAACATGGACTAGCTAATTGTAGTACAAACATAAATGTACAAATCCCAAGACTGTATTGATTGCAATTATGCCACACATGCAACATGCCATGCAGCGTTGCTGAAGTTGATGTTGTTGCATTCCAATATGATGGATTAATAATGAGATGCATGTGGGTGTGTCTAATATATATGATCGTCACCGTAGGGGGCATTATTAATTTGGTTACTCACTGCTTACCTATTTGTGGTTGCATGCATAATTTGTGGCATAAACAAAATTAATTTAAGGACATTGCAGGATTACTTACAACCATTGGTTGCATCGAAGTGTTTAGGCGGGTCTTTAAGCGCCTTGAAAACGATTTCAGTTGGCAGTTTACTTAAAGCATTTCACTGTCTTTTCGTAGTTCTAAAAAAGCTCCTATAAAGGCAGCAATGATAAATTCATTGATCATTTGAGCTCACTAAACGTACGCCAGCAATTTTTCAATCTAAACAGACCCTGGAGGAAAAGCAACTAGTGATAAATTGGTTCCCAAGTAATGTGACGACCAATCCCAACAAGTCAGAGCAGGGGTACAACACAAGTAGGTGTTCTCCCCCCTTTTCTGGCTCATATCCCTTAATGACCTACTCTGTCGCCTCGAATGCAGGGCCTGTCAAATGGTAGCCTATTCTGATGTCCTAGTCAGGGCAAAGTTTCTAAGTACTGTGAAGAATGTTCTGCAAGGGTAACTGGGTATTGTGACGAGGTTCGAATCTTGTGGACTGGGTATAAACTCGAGTAAAACGGAATTCGTTTTCGTTACGAAAAGGTATAAGATCCCTGATTCTGAACTAACCAAAATTGGGGGAGTACTGCTTTTACTTTCTGAAATGGTTAAATAACCAGGAATCATGTTTGATAGGAAAATATCATGGAAGAACAGAGCCTCTTTTGGAAAACGATGGAAACATCGTTGTTGTTGTTGTTGTTGCAACGACCCCTTATGCCCCTGCAGAGTTCATATCCGGTAAAGGGCTACCCTTTCGACAAAAATTCCGAAAACCTTTGGTGGAGTCTTTTTGAATTTGGATGGAAGATTTTTTTTTAGGGTGGGAGGGGAGATTTTTTCTGTCAGGAACTCCAAAGTAGCAGGAAATTTAGGCTATCCGATCATTGTAGTGTCTTCTCAGCGGATTTCGCTGCCATCAAAATAAAAATCTAAGCATGTAGTTCAATTTTAGTGGTAATTTTTAAGTGAAAAAAATTAAATTTTTTTCGATACCTACTTTTTGGACTAGTTCCAGATGCGTTAGCAATTTCTCACCAACACATACATATCTTTACATTAAAAAAAAAACTTGTACATTCTTGCATACTAATTTTGCTATAAAAATACCAAAAGCGCAGTAGTGCCACAACACATCTGGGGTGACTGACGGAACTTGCAACATATTTTAAGTGAAATATTTCTCAACACGAAAATAGGCTGTGTCGGGCAACGCCTTCGCGCAACGCCTATAAGTTTGCTGAAGTCTAAAGAGAAGCAACAGTAGAATCTATAGCGCCAACTGCTGGCATACGGCTCACGGTAGGTTAGTATCAAGGGAGCACTTGGTTGCAAGTTAAGAAGCAACTTTATTAGCTCAAAGGTATTGGCAGAGAATATAAATAAAGAATTTAGGAATCAAAAAATAAAACAAATCAAAGGATGGTTCTTCTACTTCTCGTATAACTGGAACTAGCTAAACTTGAGTGAATTTTCAAGCGCATCCAGGAGTTGACGTTCTTTTCATCTTTCTTTGAGCTAGCTTAGCTATCGAAAACCAGGCTGACTATGATTCGGAGGAGATACTTCTTTCCTGCTTTTGTTTGCTCTTACCTATTCCTCTTGACTTTAGTTGCTTAACTTTTTAGTTTCGAATTACTAGCAGCTTCTTTTTTATATTTATATAAGTACACAACAACAAAAGATATTTATTCCAATTCTTACAACCATGTTCCTATTTGTAATTTATGCTCGTATGTGGGTTCATAAAAATCAAATTAACTACACTTTTCCAATGAAAGTGTGACGCGCGCCGCCAGCAAGGAGCCAAATAACAAAGCAGCTAGGCACTTACAAATGCACACACACACACACACACACACACAATAAGACCCATGCCTCCTTCCTATTCTACATCCATAGCCACTAAATGCAATTTCCTAAATGCGTACGCTTCACTTGCAATGAGCCAACTTCGCACACAAATAGCTGTGACGAATTGAAGGCGCAAAGTGGCGACAGCCTGTGGCATTGATGCGTTTCAAACATGCAACGCTTCTATGGAACAGTGCAACATTTCTTAAAACTTGCAACAATACAACGAAGGCACTCCTTGACGCTTGGCATCGTATCAGCAAGCATTCAGTGCCTTTGTTCGCAAAATGCCACACTTCAATTTAAGGCTCTTTGTGGCATAAAGTGTGTGAGCGTGCGTCAACGAGAATGGCCAACAGCTAAAGGGGGTGTGGCGCAGCAACAGCAGCAGCAGAAGTGTTGCGTTGCAAATACAAAATTTATTTACTGCCGCTCACTGCAATACGAAGTGGTTTTTTGAGTGCATCAATAGCTATGAGAAATCTTTGTGCTTATCACGGGTGTAGACGGAAGGTTAATAAAGGAGGATAGAAGCGGTTGAAAAATAATTCAAAATAATAATATTTAATAATAAAAAAAAATCAAAGAAAGTAAAATAAAATAAAATAAAATAAAATAAAATAAAATAAAATAAAATAAAATAAAATAAAATAAAATAAAATAAAATAAAATAAAATAAAATAAAATAAAATAAAATAACATAACATAACATAAAATAAAACAAAATAAAATAAAATAAAATAGAATAAAAAGCTAACGTACGCCCCTGCTGTTAGGGCTTGCAACATATGCAGCAATTACTCGCTGTTGCTATACTAAAGGCATCTTTGTTCTTGTATTATCTGTAATGTGTTTTCTACTTTTGTCGTTTTTATAGTATTTAGTTTCTTTCACTGCTACGATTTCTTAATTTTTTTTAACCATTTATTGTTGCCAATTTACTACGAATTGGTTGTTGGCTTGCGAAAATATTTTCCTTCAAGCTTCTTGACTTTAACTTTTCTTTACCAACACCTCGCTCTACTACTTTTTTCATTCCTTTCTGCTATTTACCCTTTTATTTCATTTTATTTTGCTTTTTATTGCTTTTTTTAAATTTATTTTGATTTTTTTTTTTTTTTTTTGGTGATTCTTGCAGCCACTTAAGCGGCAACACTCGTTTTTTATGATCGCCATAAATTGATAGATAATGGAATCATTTAACTTAATGGCTTGCGTCATATTTATGCTGATTTTGTTTTTGTATTCTTTGAGCATATTATCGGAAGCATTTAGATTTACGATCCATCATTTTATGATTTAATTGTTTAGGGATTCTTTTGATACTGTGTAAATATGTATTTGCGGTGGCATTGAAGTCCATTCGATTTAACGATGTAAACAAGTGAGTTTTTATGTTCTTAGAATGTTTGATAGGTTTATGAGTTTCTTAAGCAAGAGTACAAGTCTTTGGATTGAGAAGTGCATATCGACAGCCACACTGCAAAACCCCGTAAGTCACTATTTTTCCAAAAATAAGGTTCTGAGCCTTTCCCATAGATCGTGATATTTCGCACATTAAAATTCAGTCAAAATCGGGTTACAACTTCCCGTTTCTTTCCAGTGGTGAAATGAAATAACCGTCGCTCATATACATACATTGTAATTATTACAGTTTTTTCCCTCTCCCGAAAACTTTTTGGTTTTGAACATACAGGGTTTTGCAGTGTGGCTGTCGATATGAAGCTTAGTACTGACTCATGGGGTTACGATTCTTAATTGCGCATTTTGACCTTGGTTCAAGTTAGGGAGAAAGGGCTGAAACGAAGTTTAGGGAAATTTACTAGGGCGATACTTAGGGAGCAGGTGGGCCCATTGGAAGATATCGTCGTTCAGAAGACCACTGTTTTAACAAAAAGCAACAACAACAACAGTATGAATATTCAATCAAATCTTAGTCTAAATATCTTACCTCTTCTTATCCACGATCAAATTATTAGCCAAATCTCATTCTCATAAAATTCCTCTAAGCCAAAATTTATCTGTAACCCATTTTTGAAATTCCATTCCTCTCCAACCACTTCCCTTCTATCCGCCGCATAGCATAGTCGAAGCTTTAAAATATGCTCTCCACATGTTGGCACGATATGAAAGACACAATGGGGAGCGTGTTTAGCCGCCTGCGTGAAAAATGCAAATCAATTCAATTAAAAGAAACTTGTAAAACGAAATTGAAAAAGAAAAAAAAATTAAATGTATCAAAACAGATTAAAAACGCAAGACTTCCCAACCATAGTAGCTATATTCTTTTGTAACCGAGTTGAAAACATACCAAATGAGCGCTTCTCAGCGCTGTACTGCTGTACTTTTGGAGGTTAGTATAGACAAGCCCAAGTAGCTTCCATGAAGAGATACGAAGAGAAAATAAGTGGCGCCCTATACTGGTGAGTAGTTCAAGGTATACGTTTTGCCACTAAGTAACTGTAAAGTGTCTTATGGCAGTGCTGAACTGTGGTATGGTTTTAGGCAGCACTTTTTGGGACGAAGAAGGTTTGAAACTCTGCTTTTGGGGAGCAGTAAAGTGTTCGAGTTGTGCTACTCAAAAAAATTTTAATAAAACTGGGAAATATTTTGCTCGGAGAGGCTCACTTTTGTAACCATGGTATTTCTGCCTCCCTTTGGTGATATCAGTAAAGACTGCATACTTTTAGGCACTTTTCTTTTCCATAAATCTATATCAAGGAAACTTTGCTATTGTCTTAAAAGATTATTCAAGCTAATACATGGGATCTTTTTGATTTCAATGTTTTTAAGGGCGTGGCATTGTAAAGCCGTTAAACGTTTGATACTGCATATCTTAACAAGTAATGATCCTACAAAATTTAAAGTCAATGAGGAATTTAAAGAGATAGGAGATATGCATAAAAAAATAAAAGATACGTGAAATAAGGTGTGGCACTTTCCATAGAAAGGGAATATTTCAATGAAGCTATAGAAGTGTTTATGTTAGAACAACAGTACTCGTTAAGGTGTTATATGAGCTCAATCTCCAGTACCTCAAAAAAATTGTACATTTTGCAACCGGCCTGCAAAAGAATACACCTACTGCCGTGATCGAAAAGTGAAGTGTTGCAAGTACAAGAATTTTAATCAACTGCTTAGCACCACAAAAGAAATTCCGAAAAAACGTAAACCAAAAAAAAAAACCAAAAAAAATTCAAAACGAAGTCAAATCGTCGCGCTTGTGTTGCCTTCAACGCGTGCGCACCACACAATAAACAATTTTCAACGTTTAGCTACAACAACAACAACAGAGAAGCGCATAGCAAGTGCCCACAAAGTCAGCAATGACAACCTGCACAGGCACGAGCACTGGGGGCAAAAGCGGCTTCACCAGCCAACAAGCGGTTAAGCCAAACTATAACGTATAACAACAACAACAAGAATATGCAAATAAATTGTTGTTGTTGTAATGCGCAAATATGTGTATGTTTGTATGTCTGTTGCATAAATTAAATAGAACACGCTTGAATGAATCAACAAACGCAGCATGCAACATTTGCAACACCAGAAAGGAAGGCGCATGCACAGCGGTTGTTGATGGCTGCTGTTGTTGTTGTTACTAAACGTATACCAATACTCATACATTTAAGCGCTTGTGTATGGCACTACCGTCTGTTTTGGCCAGTCGCAAACATTTTTTGATGGACAAATTTACATTTTCATGCAGAGCGCACATTGATCATGCGCAATGCTGATGCTAACCGACACTTTGCCGCGTTGTTGTTGTTGCTGTTCGTTTAACTATTTAAGAAAACAAAAATTCACTTAACTTGTGCAGGCGCGCAGGCGTTCGTTTGTTCAATGGAGTGCGTAAGCGGCATTCAAAACGTCAGAAAGCCGCGCTTGCAAAGTCTGGAGCTCCAATGAGGAACGTCGCAACGCGTCAACGCCAAAGCCCCAGACGACGCGTTTGGCTGATCTGCATTGGTTGCATTTAAAATTGTATGTTTGTTTATTTGCTCTCTACACTGTGCTGTGTCAAATTAACAAACGAACAACACCTTCGCTTAGTATTTATGCGCATGTCCAGAAATTAACATAAATTGAATTCAACTGTCCGCCCTCGTGTTGTGCTGCTGCTGCTGCACTTAAAAACTCTAGTCACATATTAGAACGATAAAAGCCACAAAACCGGACAAAGTGTTTTGCTCATCAGCTGCTCATTTCGTTGTAGCCTGAGTGGGTTTTGTAGTGCATTTTTACAGAAATGGTTTTTACGGAATGAGTCAGCTTTTGGTTAAACTCATCGCGAGAGCAAAAGTCTTGAGAAGAGGAAGAGTTGGGCGCACTGATACGTAGATACATATAACAAAATGATAAGGATGATGAGCTGCGTCGATTTAAGTATGAACGGCCGTCTGCCTGTTTGAACGAAAACTAGTCTACAAGTTCCATAACGATACAATCGATTGCTCCGATAAATAGATTTTGGGTTATAACTTTGCTCGATTACTCCCAAAAACGGCGAGTCTTGAAAATGCTGCGCTTCACTTTAAATTCCATAAGAAAAACAACACCACATCGACTCACTGGGGCGCCAACAAATGAAAACGAAATGAATTTGAAATGAAGTGAAAATGGAAATTGAAGATTTGCAAATGTTGCGCGAAGAAGGCGCCACGGGAGTTGTTGTTGTTGTTGATATGCTGCTTGCAACACAGCTACGCCGCTTCTCTTCTTTCTTGGGCACTGCCTACTGTATTTCCGCACCTCTTTAAGCAAAATTCATGCAACATGCAACGCGCCACAGCAAGTTGCAACAATATTAATAACAATCGCGTTTGACCACATGCAAATGTGAGATGATTTTGTTGTGTCTGCCACAGCTCATACAACAAGTCCCTACTTCATGTTGCTCATAATGACACGCCTGCCTGTGGCAGCCATCAACGATTGTTGTTTCTGCTATGTTGCATGCTGTTGAGTAGCGTGTGGCAAGTATACAAGTTGAAGTGTTTCAAATTTAAATATTTCAGACTTTCAACGTGAAGGTCAGTTCATATAGCGTAGGACTGTGTACACACGCACACAAACACACACACACATATGTACTTGTGTCTGCCACCTTTTGTTGCATGTGGCATATTGCTATTATTTTTATCATTCCTGTATTTGTTGCACTCCGTTGTTGCTGCCACTGTTCGTCCGTCTGCGTTTGTGGCACAGCATGTCGCGTTATGTGCATTTAAATAGTTGTTGTTGTCTCAATGTCTTTGTGTTTGTGTGTGTGTTGCACGCATTTTCGCCACTTTTAACGTTCGCTAAACGCTATAGCTTTGCTTGCGTACATGATTGGGGCATGCCCTGTGGCGCGAACGTATATATTTAGCATTTGTTGCATGCAGCCTTTAAATATTTTCCTGAGCTATCGCTAGTTTTTCGCCTTCTTTTTTACTCTTGCTTTGATTTTTCGTCTTCACTTTCTTGTTTCTAACTATAATATTACTGGCATGTTGCATGCAACACACGATTTTGCTGTTCTCGCATAATGTGCATGCAATCTAAGCGCATTGTGCAACATTTACGAGTAATTTAATCATGTTGTTGCTTTTTATTTTTTTTCTATACCCAGTAGCCCAAAAGCACTTGTTTTCAAATTTCAAATTTGTAAATGTTTTTTTTTCAACATTTCGGGGAAAGTTTTCGGAGATACTTAGAGGAATAAAAAAGAAAAAAAAAAATCGAATTTCTAATTTTTCAAAATCGGAAATTATGATTGTTTCAAAATATTAAATTTTTTTAAATTAAAAAATTTTTCAAAATGAGAAATATATTTTTTAATTTTTAAAATATTTCTTTTATCAAATTTTTATTTCAAATATAATTTTTTTTTGTTTAATTTTATTTGTTTTATCTAGCACCCTCTTTTAAGTGACAAAATTGGTTTTTTAATCAATGCGAACTTAAATTTTTTTCAAATCGAAAATTATTTTAAATAAAAAAATTAATTTTTTTTTTTTTCAAAATATTAAATTTTTTTTAAATTGATAACTTTTCAAAATAAGAAATAAATTGATTTTTTTTAATATATTTTTTTTTTCAAATTTTTATTTCAACAATTTTTTTTCTTTTTCAATATAATTCATATCCCACATTTTTTTTTTTATTTTTTTATCTATCTAGTACCCTCTTTTAAGTGCCAAAATTGATTTTTAGCTAAAGCAGTTTTCGAAATATTAAAAAAACTTAAATTTTGAATGAATTTTATTTATTTATTTCAGTTTTTACTCGCCACGACATTGCATCAATACGCCTCTTCGACTGACAAAACAACGTCACTTTTTAGTTTTTTTTTTTTGAGGATTTTTCTTGTATCTTTTGTTTACTCCCTTTTTTGATTTTAATTTTTAATTTTTTTACTAAAATTTTTATCATTTGCTTCCTCCACATTTCACAAAAATATCTTAACTCTTTCGTAGCAATTAAAGTTTAAAGTCTTCATTAGCCTCATTTAGTTTCCACTTTTGCAATTTTTCGATAATTTCGTCGCACGATAACAACAAACGACCAATCAAAGTGGACGTGCCACATTTTGCGGCAAGTGGCAACACCTACCTATGCTGATAGTGCCGGCTTGTATTTAATTGCACGCATCGTATGCGCTGACATGTGTCAATATATGTTTGTACGTATGTATAATTTGTTTTTGTTGTTAGTGTTGTAGATAATGTGTTTTGTTTTTGTAGTCAATGGGTTAGCTCGTTTTGTTGTTGCTGCAGTTATGTTTATGCGGCAATTCAACTAGATAAGCTCACGTTCGTTTGTGGCATACGCGGCGTGGGCAGCCTCAACTTGACGCGCGTTGAATTTTTTTGTTGTTTTTTATTTTTATTTTTTTTCACGCAACGCACTGAAACTGACAAACTAACAACAACTACGTTCAACGCATTTTCAACTTGTTTACACACTTTTTGATATGAACATGTCTGATAAGCCGCACGCTCGCAGTCTAACACACACTGAAGCGCTTTGTTGTTTTTGTGTTTGTTGTTGCTCTTTAAGTTTAACGTTGACATTTAAGCAAATGTTTGACACTTGAAGTTTGCGCTTATCGTTTCTTTATCGGCAGCCTATTTAGGCGCGCCTATCAGCCCCTCAGCCACGTCTCACTCAACTCGATGGTTCGTCTCGTTCATTTCAAAAGCGAATTGAACGTTCAACGACCAACGCAACTGATTATGAAATATCCTGTTTAAATGAAATCTCCTGCCCAATTGACGAGCGATAAGGCTAGTGAAGTCTGAAGTGGTTGATGTGTTTGAAACTTTTACGACTTGCTTAGCGTGCGTTTCTCCACATTATTGCGGGTCTTGCGCAATATTATTGATGGAGCTTAAAATGTTTCGACATTGTCACTATGAAGATATGAGAGATGTTTTGAAAGTGTCGCATGGATTTAAATTAATTGAAAGTGTGGCTTATTTGAGAGAAAACTTCAAACTCGATTTAAGTTCAAATATTTTGCTGAGCTTGAAATAGAAGCGATAAGAAGTGTGAGCTAATGCGCAGAAATCTTCATTTCCTTCTTCTTCTCCTTCGTTTTCTACAAAAAAAAAAAATAAGAACAAAAACTTAGCACAATTCTTCTCTCTCACTCTTCCTACTTCCCACATTCGCATGCTCTGCTCCTTGGCTCAAGTCAACATTGGACAACATCATAACCCTAACTGACGCTCTGCTGCTGGCTGCTAGCCATCCAATCATCCCATCATCCATTCATTCGTTCATTCATTTAGTGTCATACCATATCTCATTGTCATAATGGACATGCTGACAGTAAATAATCTATCAATAATTGCTTTAGCTGTCAGCTGTGTAAGTACGAGTGGAGGCAGAGGATGCGGTATAGGATTAACTAGCAGTGAGTTGAGAAGTTGGCAACAAAAGACCTTTAAAACTCCTTTCAACTAAACAAAAACATTAGCAACCCTCCCTTCCCTTTTGGAATTCCTTTGGGGACGCAGAGTGTTACCGCCGAAGCTCAATAGCTTTTAAACAAGGAATGAAACCGATTGAGAAAAACATTCCGGTGGCTGTTTGGTTTTTGCAAACTTATCAGGTTTTACATTCTTTTTTCAATTTATTGCTTTTTTCGATTTCAGTTTGGGTTTGTAAACTGAAACGGTTTGAAATGGATTGGATTTAAAAAAACAAAAAAAAAAAGAATGGTACTAAATTTGTAACACTTCGTTTCAGAAACTGGAAAAAGTTTATTTTTCAAAATATGAAACGGGTTAGGTTTTCAAAATTGAAATATGTACGAACTAATTTCATTTCGGTTTCGAAGACCAAACGGTTTAAGCGAAATGGTTTGGATTGAAAAAATACATATAGCGATCAGTAATAGAAAAATATCAACAAAAATGGTAATGGTTTTGAAAAATAGAAAATGAGAAAGTTGAAGTTTTCGAGAGCACAAACGTTTTAGATTTAAAAAAATTAAGTAGTATATGTTTTCAAAATTATCGAATCGGTTGTTAAAATTTAAATATTAAATGTGAATGATTATGATTTCAATTAAAGAAAATTAAAATAATTAAACGGTTTGAAAAACTTAAACGGTTAAGGTTCTTAAATCTAAAATGCCAATAAATTGTAACGGTTACGATTTTGAAAAATGGACTGGTTCATAAATATACATATGAAAGTGGAAAATTTTTCTAAACGGTTCAGGTTTCCGTTTCAAAAAATGGTTAGAAAGCTTAATTGAAAAATTGAAGTGATTAGGTTTTTAAAAAACTAACTGATATAGATTTCAAAAGATTGCAACGGATGTCGTTTCAAACGAAATGAAACGGTTCTAGCCTATTGTATTAAAACGGTTATGTGTTTGAAATTTTGATGGGTTCAAATGGTTTAGGCCTTATAAAATAAACTTATACAAAATGTTTGGGTTTTCAGAACTGAATCGATTCGTTTTGAAAAGTTGAATCGTTAATTTTTCAGAAAAACGAAAACGTTTTTAAAACTTAATGATTTTAAACGAGTTCGGTTTCGGTTTAATTTTTTTTTTTTTTTTTTTTCAAGTAAGTTTAGCGGGTTACGGTTTCGCATTTACAAAAACCGCAAATCGGTTCAAACCGTTTTAGTGGCGAAGAATATGTGTCATACACCGAGCTTCCACTTCATTCCCTCGTCATTGTTAATGTTGTAAAATCGTTAAAGGATTATGTGTCAGCACTGAGTGCGCTCCACTCAGCTAAGCTAAGCTTAGTCTTACGAATAAATCGCTTTTACTATTTCGCTCACCTCGCCACCTCCCTCTCCCCATTGTTTTTTTTTTTGCTTAGTCTTCCTAGTTCGCTAAAGAATTCTTTTATTCTTTTACGTCTGACGCGTTGACATTTATCATTCGCCGGTCAAATTGGTCGTGGTTCAAAGTCAGCCAGTCGTCTTCAGTCCAGCGCGCTTATTGCTTTTTGCTATTACGCGTTTATTATTTTTTTGTTGTTGCTTTTTTGTTATCTTTTTTTTTTTGCTGGACTTCTGCTTGCACGCTTGTTAGCAACGGTGTCATTGTCATGAAGACCTCGCGCGCAATGTGGTGGTCGCCACATCGAGTTCGGTATCTGCCGGCTTTTGCTTTAGTTATGCGCTTCACTGTTCGCGAGGCTTTTGTCAAGGCCACCTATGAAGCTCATTTTGTAGATCATTCATTTTGTTGTCGGCTGACACATTCGTTGCGCGTTGCCCACTGCTTTTATTATTCACTTCAAGCTTTGAGTCCGCGCCATAAATTTAGAATTTTAAATAGTTTAAAATTCATGAGCGCATCGTATTCTAAAAAAAGGGGGACTAGGGACAGCAGAAATGTGGCAGGATAGCTGAGCATCATTATTCTTATTTTAGCAGCCATTTTTGCAATTACTTCCAAGACATGGTTGGGGGTTTGAGCAAATACAAAAAAGGTCACTTTAGCTCATGAAGTTGCTTTGGTTCATTCATATTTCATAGATTTTGTTTAAAATAAATTGCAAATACGCATTTATTGACAGCGCTAACGAGGAAGAGGTGCATTTGGTTCGAGTATGCTTGAATGAATCGAGAAAGATTTAATCAATCAAAACTACTGGGGTTCGAAATGTGGTTGTGGAATAGAGAGAGCTACAATTGATCAGTCAGCTTCTAAAGCCTTAATTTAATTTAACCAATGTAGAAAACTTCTTGATAATGTGGTAATTTGCTCTACAATTCTATAACTAGGCTACATATCCCTGGTATGCTCCATTATACTTACAGACGAGAGCTTTGGGACCTTGCCGAGCTTCAAAGGAAGACGTGGACTCCTTCAGGGAATAGAAAGTGGATTAACAGGTGGTGGGGTGAGTCGGCTATTGCTTTCATTTTGATATAGACAGCCGAGCCCTTTTTTGTCATTCGACTCCAGAAATCATTGCCTTGACTGAGCAGATTCGTTGAAGTCGAATTTTCTGAGACTCAGTATTGACTGCACCAGAATACTGAGGGCGGAATCACATATCCCAAAATTTTTACTGACAACTATTAAAAATTACTGTGGGTTGGGGAATGGAGTCGTCGAACTTTACCTTTTCTCTTGAAGAGTATGCTTTATCCTTACCAAATTGAGGTATCCGAGAAGTCATGGAGTATTTCACTCTCTAATTTGGGTCCTAAAGTTTTCCCTGATATTTCGGATGACAATAGGCAGGCATTCCTGAGCCTGCAACCAATTCTACCACTGCTTTTTCTAGTCAGCGAGGCCAGAGCCAGACACTTATTGAATGGTTAGAGAAGTTGTTAGAGAGAGAGGGGGGGTGAAGGGTCTACCACACAAGTTTGAGGTGATTTCTCAATCAAAATGCCTTCCGAAATTCGGGGTAGCCTAGAAGATTTGGGTTGATCATTTTAAATTGCGTGTTTCAAGGAAATTCTTCGGGAACAGTCATCTAATATCAAACGTCAAAAAAGAAGAACTCATTGCGCTTTATTGAGGTTTTAACTTTGCAACAACAACATGCAACATAAACAACTTAAGTCATTGAACCAATAAGTACGTAACAACTACTCATTCAGCCTTCTCCCTACGCTTCCAACAATCTAATAAATAATGACAATTCAATAACAATTACATCAAACAAACAGAGAGTACAACAGCAATAAAAAAAACTACAACTCTTCAACCGGAACTATGAGCATTTGATAGCCACAACTAAACGAGCAACGTGTGACAGCAACAACGAGTTGGTGCGTAGAGCGATTACAAATGACAACATCGGTGAGTATAAATGATGACGTGTGCAATCATGGTGCTCTAATGCTTTTAAGCAGCAAGCAGTAGACAGCAGACTTTTTGTCCCAAAATGGGCCTAAACTATTGTCACTAATAGGCGCATTAACTCAGGTCGCAATTACTGTACGTGCAATAAGTGATAGCTTTTGTTGTTGTTGTAAATACTATTTTATGATCGTTAATGATTTGATGACTTGGAGTTTTTTTATTTTTATTTGTTATTGGCAGTAAGATTTGTGAACAATTTCTTTATTTTTAGCCTTTTGGATTTTCAAAATCGGTCTTCAATCAACTACCACTAAGGCTTCAATCATCTTATCAAGCATTATTGGCAGCAGAAATTTAAAGAGTTTGATACAATTTATGTATGCATAATTTATATACTATTTCTCAGAGCTTAAAATAAGTATATAGCTCGTTTCAATTCCAATTACGTTTGTTCAGTTCGCAGTCATGATTGCTTGAGTTAACTTCTTTTAGGCAATAAGGAGGAACACGATGGATACTTTCAAAAATAAGTAGAAAGCAATCTAAAATAGTGCTTCACTCAAAGTTAAATCTAAAAAATTCTTGACTAAAATTTAAATCATGTTCCTCAATGTCCAAATAAGTGTAATGAATTCAATTTTCATACTAAATGATTGACAATTTACCTTATGTCAATCAGTTACCAGCAACATTTTGACACTATCTGCTACATACAACTTTACAATGAGCAATCACATATCTATATTTATTTGCTAAAACTTCAAACATCTAGCCGTAGTAGAAAACTCTCAGCTCTTTTATATAAAGCACCTTTCAAGCTAGCTCAAGCGTGGATTCCAATCAGTTCTCTCTGACTAAATTAGTCAAGCCTTTAAACTGCTTACTACTGTTGCGAAGTTACTCAAGATCTTAGTTAGCGCTCAACTTGGTAGATCGATCAAGCGCTTTTATGATAGACTAATTTGACTAATTTGATAAAAATCATTTCATTGATCAAAGTGATTTCGTTTCAAATCTGCATTTACATCTCAATCCAAATCAGAGCTTATTCAATCATTGTTAGAAACTCAAAAATGATTGACACCAAAGAAAGTTCTATGAGTGGTTGTACTAAGCAATCGAATTTTCAAATGCTGCCTCACTCGCTTCATTTAATACTTATGTAAATTGGTTTCCTATTAACAATTTGAAGTCAATCTAGTCAATCTTATCAATCACTGTCAAAATGGTCTTCAAGCGCAAGTTAAAAGACTACTTCATCAATCATAACTTATTTAATGAATTATCTTATTTTTTTATCATTCATGATTGACCGTCTACGATGTCCTTACTTTACCTCCTTCCAGTTCAAACTATTACGACTCCTGCTACTATTGCTTCCTCATTTCTTTGTCTCATATAATACACTTTTTTTCTGTGAATAAATATTTACTGCTTATTTAATTTAAAAATTCTTTTTTGAAAAATTCTCTTTATTTCATTGTTGTTTGTGTTTATTTTCAAGTGCCACACCGTAGGTGGTCAAATATGGACTTTGTATAGTCTTCATATAACTAACTAACTACTTTTGTACATATAGTTAGTAAGTTGATGAGCTGACAGACTGGCGCAAGCTTGGCGTACCCGACGTGCTCTCGGACTACTGAGTTTGACAGGCTTTTTCCACTAAACTGCTAGACCACGCATTCGGTTGCTTAGCTATTCAACTGACCACTGCTTATTATGTGGCAACTAAGTGAAGTTGAAGCTTTCATATACTGCTTGACGCATCGCTTGATTGACTGCTCAAGTAATCGTTGGTGCAAGTGATTTAAGGGTGTGTGTGTGTGTGTGTGTGGGAATGCATTGTAGTTGGCTGCCGCTTTGGGTGGCTGCCACTTAAATTGACGGAACTTCAATGCAACGATTGAATGCCTTCAAGCGAATTATGCAATTTTTTTATGTTACGTATAATGGGTGTTGTTGTTGCGCTTGGTTTTCTTTTGACTAGCTCTTAATCAGTGTACATATTTAGAGTATTATTGCACCTTAAAACGTTGTACGGCTTGTAATGCTTTTGCTTAATTACTCTTGATGGTGCTGATTAAACAAGTATTTGAAGAGACGCACGCATTGTAAAAAAATAAACGCACGCAATTACGCTTGCCTTAATTTGTATAATTAAATAAACGCATCAGGGGTGCCCTTATATGTGTATCAGAGACACGAATGGATTTCTTATCATTTAAATATATTTAAAAATGTTTTTTTTTTTCAGCTTAAATACTTTGTACGAGTTCTGATCCCACTCCGAACATCACTAAATCAAAGACCATACCTTTTAAGCAACGAATTTACGTTGGACCAACCCGGATGATTGTGAAATTTTGCTAGGAAAATTCAGACTTCTCGAATTCAAAATAAATCTGCGGTAAGAGTACATCGCACCAAAGCTTCGAAGATGACAGAATCTGTTAGGATGAGAAGGAGTGGTTGTCCGAGATCATAGGAACACACTTTATCGGCAAATGTGGCAAAGTTGTGGAGTGTGGAAACTTCGCGAAAAACTTGATTTTTGACTCACCCTAATACTCGTATATCTGTGTCAAAAACTTCTATACTCCCATAACAATCAACAAAAGTTCCATTTTTTAGCTTTGTTTGGCGCTCCAACGTATTTTATGCAAATCAATCGCACCTTTGCCGCCAGTGTTTGTTGCATGCCACAAACTTCAAGCGTTTCTGTCCTCACTTAACTTTTGTGCAATTTTCATTCATAGTTGGGCATAGTGAATAGTAGAGGAATTTATCAAAGCCTTGGAAAAACTTATTGGAGATTTGTCAATTTTAGTGGAAACTTAAATTTACCACAATAGTTTTTTTTCATTACTTTAGTTTTAGTGGAGACTTTTTTTGATTTTTCAATTTCCTACTAAAATCTTTTTTTACTACTAAAATGTTTTGGAGACTTTTTCACTACTACAATTTTATTGGAGACTTTGTTTTGACAGTTCAATTTAGACTTATTTTACCAATTCAATTCACTTCTAAAATGTTTTTTTTTCCTAAAAAAATTTATTGAAGACTTTTTCACTACTTAAATTTTATCAGTGACTTGAACTAATGGAGACTAAAAATTTTCCACAAAAATTTCACGTCTTTAGTTTAAATAAAAGTGCACTATGCCCCACTCTGCTTTCACTTCATAATTTGTCGCTGGTGCTCATCATACATCTTTGGCGCTATTGTCAGCCAAGTCTTCCGTGTCGCCCTCAAGCGTTATTGAATATTTGCATTTACCTTAATTTACTTAATGCTTTTCTTTTCGCGATAACTAGACATTTGACTGTTGATGGCATGCCAGAGGTCCATGAAGACCGGGCATGATACTTTTCCGATTTTATGGGTTATTACGCGCAATTAATATGCTGAGCGCAATTATTGAATACTAATGAGCTTTTTAATAAAATTGCGTAATGAAGGATGGAACGAAAATTTGCATATATGTACATATATACTTAGATAGGTATAAATGTAAATATGTATATAGTAAGGATGGACGTTTTGAGAGGAGACATGGTGTTTCATGGTAAAGCGAAGGTATGAAATCTTAGTATTACAAAACTGAAGACAAGTTTGGATACGAGTTTTTAAAAAGCGACCAGAGGTTGGCAATCGTCCGTGTTTAGCTATCTATTTATTAAATTTTTTTCTTAGTTCAAAGTTAACAAAATTCTCCAACCTCTACAACCACCCTCGTATATTTAATTTCAGTGTCGTCTCGTTCTATATTTCAACTGCATATTAATGTTTCAATTTTGTAGCGAGTTGGATGAAAAACATCTGTAACAAATTGTATTTTTGTATGTTTTGCTGAGTATTTCTCATGAAGTGCCCGTGGAAGCTCATAAAAAGCTAAAAACAAACACAACAAAGTAAATCTCTTTCATCTTTGGAAGCTGTTGCAGTTTAAATGTCGCTTTGTCTGTCTGTAAGTCTACATGAGTTCGTGTGTAAGAAGAGTCTGGTTGTATATATGTACATATGTATGTATATTTCACATTGGTTCTTTTGGTTTGTCTCTCATCAAGTTGTGTTGTTGTCGCGGCAAATGCAGCCACTTTAAAGAGGCAATAAATCACAACAAATTAACATAAATCTCTAAGGAATTGTCGCAACACCACTTTTCTTAATGCCATTGTTGTTGTTATTTCTTGTGGCTGTTGCTTAGAAGTTGCAACAGTAATAAGCGCCAAAGTGTTGTATTGATGGTTGGGAAATCAAAAAAAAAAAACAGGAAAAAAATATTTACACTGAAAGTATTAAAAACATTCTTCTACATTTTCAAGGAATTAGCGTAGAGAATTGTAAAGAGTTTCGCAAGCAGATGGACTTAGTGCGAGTGTTGGCGTGAGAGAGGGCGATAGAGGGGCTGCACAGGGCGGTGTTCTGTCTCCTTCATGTTATAGACAACACTTTTCTAGAACTCAACAGGAATGACCTATACTATCTGGACTATACTACAACGTTATCAGCGGCATCATATATGGATTACTCAGAAAGCTTATTTGAGGAGACCAAGTGGTATAACAACTTATCTAATTTAATTTAATTTAATTTTATTTTATTTAATTTCTTATAATTTAATTTAATTCAATTTTATTTTATTTTATTTTATTTTATTTTATTTCATTTTATTTTATTTTATTTTTTGTTACTTTATTTTATTTTATTTTATTTTATTTTATTTTATTTTTATTTTTTTATTTTATTTTATTTTATGTTATTTTATTTTATTTTATTTTATTTTATTTTATTTTATTTTATTTTATTTTATTTTATTTTATTTTATTTTATTTTATTTTATTTTATTTTATTTTATTTTATTTTGTTTTATTTTATTTTATTTTATTTTATTTTATTTTATTTTATTTTATTTTATTTTATTTTATTTTATTTTATTTTATTTTATTTTATTTTATTTTATTGTATTTTATTTTAGTTTATTTCAAAACATCGGACTCCAATCAATTCTTGCCTCCATTGCATTATTAACGTTTTCGGCTAGTTTTAGTGGCTCATTAAATTAATTTTATTGCTACACTAAATCCACTGCATGTCATAAAATTGAGTATTTTCATATATGTACATTAAGAACGCCTTTAAGCGCACAAACCAATTCATAAATCACCAAAAATTTTGACAAATTTGAATGTCGTGTTTTTTGTAGCAATTGTTGTTGTTATAGCTGTTTGACTGGCAGCTAAGATATGGAAATAAATTTTAAATAAATTCATAGTAAAAATTAAATCCAATTTAAGCTCCAACTTACAGGGAACACACGCGCGCCAACGAAAAGAGCATTTGTATGTTTTAATATCCCCCAAAATGGGGCATGCGGCATGCTGCAGCCACAAAGCGCCCAAGCCATACAAAGGCAACAACTATCTACTACATTATAGATAGATCACTACTCGTACTAGCGCGCTGTAGCAAAACCCAAATGAATAACAACGGCACATTTAACGAATGCGGAGCGTGGCGGCGAGTGTGCAGGGCTGTGTGTGTTGTTGGTTGTGTAGGTGTTATTGGCGCGCCTGAGGGATCATATAAAATTTATGCCACCAACAAATGATTAACACCCGCAAACGCTAATTGCCTGACGTGCATGGCACTCTACTTCTTTCAGTAAATTCGTTGGTGCGCGGGAGAGGCAAAGATTGCAGCCAAGTGGACTTGCTTGAGTAACGCAGCGCTGGATAAGTGCACATAAGCCAAAGCCTAAGTAGGCGACCCAGCCACACATGCCACATATGATTGCATTTGGTTTAAGCGCATAAAGTGGCGCTTCACAGTTTTTCAATTTGACTATTTTCGAGGAGTGACAAAATGCTTTTTGTGGCTGTGTCATTAAAACGCTTTCGGCTTTTGGTTTTTCTGTTCAATTTTAATTTTATGACGCGCAAATTTGTCGTAAAAAATTATTTTTTCCTGTTTTTTTTTTTAAGAAAACAACACGCATAATGGTTTTTATGGCTTAATTTTGTGTTTGAGTGGCTTTAAAAGAAAAATATTAAATCATTTATGTAAGTACCCTCTGTTTCAAGTTATAAAAATAGTATACAAATTTCAAATGATTTATTTGTCGACACGCCCTAAAAAGTTGCTTAATTCATTTGAAATTTTTTTTTTTTTGCAGTAAAACCTAACTAAATGAAAATACAAAAAAAAATATTTACGTAAAATCTTGTTTGAGTTACAAAATTAAACCTACGTTTTTAAATTCAATTTTAATAATTTAAAAAAATTTAAAATAAAAAAACAATTTTTTTTTATTTATATTTTAGTTTTTTAAAACTTAACCTTCGTTTTTTAAAATTCAATTTTAAAAATAAAAATTTAAAATAGGGCGAAATTTTTTTTTTAATTTATATTTTAAGTTTTGATTTAAAATAGATCAAAAAATATTTATTTTATTTTTAAATTAAAAACTCAACTTTAATTTTTTAAGTTAAATTTTAAGATTTCTTTAACTTTTATTTTTTACAGGAAATTTAAATTCCATTTTTTTGTTTAACTAAAATAATTATGAAAATTTAGTAAAAATTTAAACAATTTTAAAACTAAGGTTAGGAAAAGACAGGAAAGGACAGGAGAAGCAGGAAAGAATAAAAATGAAGGGAAAGTAAAGGATAGAAAAATATATTTAAGGAAAGAAACAGCGGTAATTATTTTTAAATACATTGTTTTGTCACTCTTTTCTAGTTAGAATTGGGCGTTCTGAAAAAAATCTCCCTTAAGAAAAGCAAATTCTTAAAAATACAAATCGCTTTAAGACACTTTAAATATTAATGCAGAAAAAATGTTGCTTACACTTTATTTAAATATCTATCCCCCTGCAATGACGTTACACATTTAAATTTTTTATTACACTTTGTCCTCATAATCATTACTGGGTCACAAATATTTCCATGGTAATTATGATTTAAACTCAAACTTCCGCCCTCAAAAGGAATTCCATGATTTAATTTACTGGCGTTTTAAAAAGTTTTGACATACAAAAATGCAAAAACAACAAAAATAAAAGTACAAAAAAAATGGAATAAAAAAATTCATTCCCCAATTAAGCCAAGGTTTCACTTTCACTTTATAAGGTAAAAGGGATTCTTTTGATTCCTTTTACTTTTTTAAATTTTGTTTTTGGTTTGCTTTGTAGTCTGCAAATATGCGCCACTCAGTGCTAGACAACAACACTCAACGTAAAGGTTGTATGCTTATGAACACTTATCCTGCACTTCTAAAGTGGTTGGTTTACCTACACTCTCACCCAAGCTCGCTTTCCCTTAGCGACGAAAAAGGTCAAAATTAAAGTAAGCATGAAATTAAAGCTTAGACTAATTTACATATTTATAAGCAAATGATAACCTGCTTAACATGTTGTTGTTATAGTTTTTATTGTTTTTTTTTTGTTCTGCGTTCATCTTTAGTGTCTGTTGTATGGATAATCCCAGCAAATTGTAATGCAGAAGTTTTGTTATTATTAAGAGAGAGTAGATAGCTTTAAGAGCAGTAAGAAAGAAAATTTAAGAAGGCTTTCGTGTAAAGATATATTTATAGCTTTATTACACTCTTGGTTTTTGGGTTCTTAAGAGGAATGAGGAAACGTTGCATAAATAAAATTAAGGTATAATAAAATAAAATAAGATTAAATAAAATTAAATTAAATTAAATTAAATTAAATTAAATTAAATTAAATTAAATTAAATTAAATTAAATTAAATTAAATTAAATTAAATTAAATTAAATTAAATTAAACTAAACTAAATTAAATTAAATTAAATTAAATTAAACTAAATTAAATTAAATTAAATTAAACTAAATTAAATTAACTTAAGTTAAATTAAATTAAATTAAATTAAATTAAATTAATTTAAATTAAATTAAATTAAATTAAATTAAATCAAATTAAATTAAATTAAATTAAATTAAATTAAATTAAACTAAATTAAATTAAATTAAATTAAATTAAATTAAATTAAATTAAATTAAATTAAATTAAATTAAATTAAATTAAATTAAATTAAATTAAATTAAATTAAATTAAACTAAATAAAATTAAATTAAATAAAATAAGCTAACATAAAATAAAATAAAATTAAGTTAAAACTGCAAAATAAAATAAATAAAAAGCATTCGGTAACCCTACAACTGCAAGCTAACCTCGAATTTCCCTTCTAATGCAACATTTTGATTAAATAGTAGCCTTCACACCATTCATCACACCCAAAACCGACAAATTAACACTTTCCACCTGAAGCCGGTATTTACCAATTTTGAAATAAAAAAAAATGCTGTGAGTCTTTTCAAATCCAATGATGCATGCAACCCCTTGGTTTGTGCTCAACTTGGACGCATTAGTTTTGTATTCGATTTGAAATATGTACTAATATTTGTTGCTGTTACGACTACAAATTAGCTTTAGGTGCGCTAATTTCAGTACAGCTTTGGCGCTTTTTCTACAACAAATGCAACACCGCTGATGTGGTGAATGAGTGAAAAATGTAACGTGTGCGGTGGGTGTGGCACATTGTGGCATTTGCGTTGTGTTTGTTGCATACAAATTGCCTACAAAATTCTAATGAAAAACTGCATACCATAGCACCAACCATATGTATACATATATATGTACTTGAGCTTTGAAGAGTCGCTTTAGTATTTTAATATTAATTGCTTGTGGGCTGCAACGTCGACGATGTTGATGATGACGACAACAACGCCAATGATGCATTGGGCAAGCTTAATGAGGCATGGGAATACTCTTAAAATAAAGAACGAAATGTAAAGTTGCATTTGCTTCTAATTATTTGTGTTGTTGTTGTTGTTGTTGTTGGTGGAAGTGTATTTGGCATTTGCTACACTTCATTGACGTAGCCGCCACCGCTGTTGTTTGCCTTTAAACTCGCTTGGTGGTTGGTGTTGCCTTGACTGGGTGAACGCGTTGGCTGTTTGGGTTTATTGTTGTTGCAACACGCAGTTGGTAATTGAATTAAATTCCACTATTTTCTTCATTTTTTTTTCTTTGTGCGGGAGGCGTGTTTAAGTACCGGTTCCAAGTAGCTAGTTTGAATGCTTGAGATATATGCATACAAGGTGCGCCATATATACCGTACATTTTCTAAAGCATTATATAGTTAAAACACATAAAATTTTCTTGAAACGGGGTGCTGATACAGATGTATGACACTTTTGACGTCCAGGTTTAAAGGCGGTTCGCTTGGCATGTCGAAATGGTCCAACGTCGCAAGATAGGCATTTGAAGGTCACTATTTTAGTCTCGACATACACATCCAGCGAACCCTGTATCCCTTAATATGAATATCTGGGAGTAAGCAAGTTGATAATTTTATTGTTGTGGGAGTGACAACCATTATCGAGTTGTTAACTACCGTACGCCTCTCTTGTCCGCTCTGAATGTTCTGGTTAATATGAGCTTACGAAGGGTCTACAACAACAACAACAACAACAAGAGACTCACTTTAATTATGCCCTTTTTTAATTTTACTCTCCCACATTGCCCTTTTCATGCACTTTCTATTGTCTCAGCTATTCACTCACCGTTCACGCCAA
This sequence comes from Sphenella marginata, assembly GCA_951509765.1. Taxonomy (NCBI): domain Eukaryota; kingdom Metazoa; phylum Arthropoda; class Insecta; order Diptera; family Tephritidae; genus Sphenella; species Sphenella marginata. Next base: position 65,398,666 of record OX608083.1, read on the forward strand.
CCTCTTCCGTTTTACATTTACTCCAATTACTTCACTTTTGAATGAATTCCACGCTTAATTTGTGTTTTGTTCCAATTTTTGCTTTTGGTTAATTATTATTTATGATTGTTGACAACTTTCTCATTCATTGTTTTTATTGTTGTCTTTGTTAATTTTATTAGTTATATGGGCTGGTTGCCTTTGTATTGCTTTCATTTGATTTATTATCCCTCTTGCTTGTGTCGATTGCAGTGGGCTTTCGCGTGTTCCCTTCATTGCTGCTGGCAATGCAAGTGTCAGTTTTAATTTCTGGTTCCGCTTTTTGAAATTCTTTTTATGGTGTTTTTTAACAAAATTATTGCTTTATTGATTTGTTGCTTTATGGCGTGTCTATGCTTCATAACAATTACATATTAATTATGTCTTTTCCTCGAACAGGTTCTACATGGTTTCAATGAAAGAAATTAGTGTCACTGTTATAGCTTGGAAATCAAGCTAAAGCTGGAAGCGCACAATTCAATATGTTTGCTGTCTCATTTTTAAGTCGTCTTATATAGTTAGACAACGGTCCCACAAAAAGAGTTCAATCTTTTTTATTTTTTTTTTTTTTTTTTATTCTATTTTTATTTTATTTTTTTTTCTTTTAATTTATTTTATTTTATTTCATATTATTTTATTTTTTAAAAAAAGTCTGCAGAGGAATTCATTTATCATTTCATTAATTTTTCATTTAAATATTATTTATCTTTTTCTGTTAACTTCTTTCTGTTGATTGTCTTTCATATTTACAATACATTACATAGCTACATAACACTGGGCTACTTCTGCAGTGGTTTGGGAGTTTTATAGCAAAAATTAAAAAACCTAAAAAAATTTTTTTTTTCTATTCTAAAAACTAATATCAATATAGAGATTAACAATAATTATAAAAAAAAATTTTTTTGCTAATTTATTTTTTAATAAATTATTAAAAGTTTTATTAGAACATATCAGAAAAATTTTAGAGACAGCCGTCATATTTTGGAATCAGATTCTAAAATTTTCCTTATCTATTCTAAATAATAACAACAAAATGCTTAAAAAAAATTATAAGAAAAATAAATCTGAGCAAAGGTTTATTTTTGTTCAGCCTAATGTGCATATCTACGTATTTATTGTATTTGTATAATAGTTACATAACTCCATATATTTTTGTAAAATTAATTTTAATGACTGTCGGCTTGCAGAAAATTGAAAACAAATTGCCATCATATTCACTTTTGTATGATTTCAGTTACGAGCAGGACTAGGCCTCAAAGGAAAGCTGTCGCCACAGCAAGAGTGATAGCGTGAGCGGAGCAAAGTGTGGAGAATGCAACGCAGTGTTTATTGAGTGCGTATAAAATTTACTTTCCTGCCGTTGATCAACAGCAAATGACCACTGCACAACAGCCACAATACAAATGTAAATATAATTAACCTAGATATATATATGTGTGTGTGTATGTGTGCCTGTATACAGTAGGCGTAGAGCGCCATAATGTATGCCACAAACGAAACGGATTCATTTGGTGCTGCCCACGAAACAAGGCATCAGCTATTATCAGACGTTGCAACAAAAAGTGTGGCATCACTGGCACAATTTACTCTCGCGGCATGCAATTGTTTATTCAGCGGCTCGCGCAGTTTCCACTTGCAACTGTGCTACTCGTAAACAAATGCGTAAATGTGGCAAGCGCGTTTGTATGCCACATTTTGTTGTGGACGTGTTTATTCCGTTTGTGGCTATTTTTCCACTGAAAGAATTCTCCGCGTATATATTTTTATGGTGGCCACGTTTTTAGTGCAATTTCAGAGAGTCGGCTGGCCTACTTTCATGCCTCATGTTGGCTTTAGCTGCAACTTTATCGCCGTTAGTTTTGACTTTTCGCAAATATTTTTAATGAAATGCTAACATTGTTGTGGCCAAGTTAAATTATGTTGATTAATTAAACACGTTGGCGCAGATGGTTGGTGGTAGCTGCGAGGCGATAGTTTTGACCTTGCCTGCTTACGACGTATTCGTTTTGAATATAGCAAAAATATATAAAATCAAATAAAATAAAATCACGTGAAATAAAATAAAGTAAAATAAAATAAAATAAAATAAAATAAAATAAAATAAAATAAAATAAAATAAAATAAAATAAAATAAAATAAAATAAAATAAAATAAAATAAAATAAAATAAAATAAAATAAAATAAAATTAAATAAAATAAAATAAGATAAAATCACGTAAAATAAAATAAAATATGCAAAATAAAATAAAATAAAATATGTAAATACAAAAAAAAATAAACAAAAAAAATAAAATAAAGTACTTCTTTTTTTTTTTTTTTTTTTTTTTGCGGTTACAAAAATAAAGTACAATAAAATAAAATGAAATGAAATAAAATAATTGAGGGTCCTGCTTTATATTGGAACAATTTTTCGTCATCCTTTGATGGCGGATCGCCGAAACCGATTTGTAAACAAACAAAAATTGACAAGGGATGACGGAAAATCGTTCCAATATAAATCTAGCATTCACCCTGTCGGAAAAACAGAAAATCAAAATAACTCAATTGATGGTCCGCCTGTGTTGTAAAATGAATAAGTTAAGATTTTTTTTTTTAATTCCTTGTTTGTGGGTATCTTCGGTGATGGAATGTAATGTTCAAGAGAAAAATCCGTTACAACATCAATCTTGCAAATACCAGCCCACCAATCTCGTTACTACCACTCTCACTACCATCAGCGTGCCATATTTGAGTGATAGTCCTATTAATGACTATGGTTGCTTCTGCTGCTGCATTCTGATTAAAATGCGAAACGCCTTTTAACACGTACTTAAAGCCGTACGCTGATTTTCGCCACAGTTTCGTATGATGTACATATGTTTGTATGTATGTGAGTATTCATGTGCAAATATGTGCCACAAGGCCACATTCGTTGTTTAGTGCAATCTCGCTTTTTTTTCTACTTCGCATTCAGTCACTCTGAATCTAGCCTCTCTGTACACTGCTCCGACTCACTTCACTTACGCTTCAGCATTTCAAATTTTCGCACGACCTTCACGACCGCATGCAATGTATGCGTCGGTGTGGCGTGAAATGGTTGCCAACAGCAAATAAAAGAGGCAAAGTGCGGCAATCATTCAGGCTATGATTGAATTTGTTTTCGTTCAATCGCGTTTTGAAGTGGTCTTGTTTGCTTGTTCAATCGCTATTCATGGTTGTTGATTGATTTTCTGTTGCTGTTGTTGTTTTATGAGATTGTGTACTTTTTTGTTGTTGTAATTTGCATTTAAATTCTATCAGTAATGCTGTCATTTTTAGGAGCTAACAGATTTCATGTGTTTTCATAATAGACCTTGTGAGCTTACCTTGTCTCACTTGTGAGCTCACTTTGTGATGTCTTCCCCTGGAAACCCTATGAGAAGATAGCTTAAACTGAGAACTGCAATTCGTGAAAACGAGTGCTTGCCTTCGCTTATTCGTTGCTCTTGAGCTTTGGGTTTGTTGTTGTAACATGAAAAACTCTTCGCAATGATTTGAGAGAGTTAGAACCATAGATCGATTTAAAAAAAATTGTGTCGATCTGCGATATAAATTCTTTGAAACCATTCCACTAGATGACGCTGTGGTCCAGTTCTTTTTTTGTTTTTAATTGTAGATGTCACTAAACGTAGAGGATCAGTGGAAAATATACCACGAAAAGTGAAATAGGGAGAGGTGAAGAGTAGAGAAAGACCATCAGTCGAAATCGAAAGTGAGAAAGAGAAAAAAAGGCAACAGCCGCAACAATAACCAAAGAGTAAAAATAAAAAATGAGCAGTTGAAATGAGACTAAAGAACAGAGAGCCAGACATTGAAAGAAAAGAAGCTCTGAAAATTTTGCAAAGAAAGAAGCCGAAAAATACAACGGACTATCATTCGTTCCTACCTTCGATTGAGTGGATAATTAGTAGGTGGATTAACCTATACTGAGTCAGAACTCGAAAGATTGCGACAGAAATTGGAGTGGTATTCTAGAGCAAAGTTCTGCGGAAGAAGATGTATGAGCCTCCACGCAATAAAAAGATTAAGTTGGTACTGAAAATATGTTCAGAATTAAATCTAGAATAAGAAGAGCTTCTACAGATATATTACAAAATACATATACGTACCACTTAGTAAAACCAACTAGTTGTAAACCACTTCAAGACTATTGTCTCTTTTCCATATAAGCAAGTGGCACGTTTGGCATGCCTAATACATATCACATTTCAGATAGCTACATATATCCTCAAACTAGTCCAAAAAGGCCCAAACAAAATAAGAACTCCATTTGAATGCTAATGTTTAATTTGAAATAATCATATTTGTTCTATTTGGACTAGTTTGAAAGCAGTTGGAATGTGCTAGTTTAGCTATTTGATTGTAGTACACATACATATCCACATATACATACATCAGCTTCTTCATTTAAGTTTCTTCCTTAATGACTACATCTGCATCACTTCCAATGAAATTAAAAGGATCCAACATTTAGATGAACGTCAATGATAAATATGCCACATATATCAATGCCAATCAGCATGCAACACGCGTTGTACAACACATTCTGATGTTCACTCTGATTTGGTGTGTCTGATTTTAATGGAGCAAAAGTTTTGGTGCCGCTGCTGCTGGTGCTATAGATTGTGGCATGCAACATACATGACGTTGCAAAATCAGTTAAAACTTTAAATTGCTTAATTAACTAATCTAGATCGAATGTGAGTTGAGCAACGGAATAAAAAGAGGTGAGGTGGAGACTTTAGAAAACTGATAATAAATGGAAAATAAAAAAAAAAAAACTTAAAAAAAAAGTGGTGCAAAAGCGCGCTAATGAAAACAAGACAAAACCAGACACCGAAAGTAACATTTTCGAATCACACGAGGAGGAGCAATGACGAAGAAGAGACGCTGCTGTTTTTGAGAAATTCGAAGCAATGAAAGCAAACAAATGAAATAAAGCAACAAATCGCGTGTAGAAACTTTGATTGCAATTGCCGTTTGTTGTAAATTGATTTTTCGCCACCCGCTGTGTGCCATGTGGAATATCAAAACGCAAAATTGTGGTATCGCACATACGAAATCGAATGACACGCGAATAAAATGGTATAAAATGAAATGACTAAATGCTTTTGGTATGACTAAAAGGTGTGGCCTTTGGTAAAAGGATGCTGGGGAACTGATTGAATTTGGAATAAAATGTGGTTGTAGGAGTATGCGATAGCGGTTAGATATGTGAAAGAGAAACCGAGAGTATGTAGACATGCATGTGTAGGTATACAGTTTATTAAAACTTGTATTGAATGCATGCAAAAGTTGAACACGCAAAAAGGTAGAATAGTGCCGAAATCAGGCGAAGGTGAATTTAGTATATAACAAACATAAAAACCTTGTGCTGTTACGAAATACATACCTGAGAAATATTTTGGGCGTTAGAAAAGTTTAAGAAACAAAAAAAGTAATAGAAAATGGAGTAGAAAGGGAGCAAAAAAAGTGACTGAAAAGTACCAAAAGGTACCTTTTTCTTGGTAAATCGCAAAACGAGGTATTTTGAATAGATACAATCACATTGTGAAAAAGTAGTAAAAACTACTACTACTATTACTACTAAGAAAATCAAAATCACGTTATAATAATGTAACAAAAGAAGTTATTTACAAAAAATAAAATCATATTCGAAAAAAGTGGTGGAAAATACTACTTTTTATTTTTACTAGAAAAAAATTAAATATATAAAAATGTAATAAAATAAAATAAAACAAAATAAAATAAAATAAAATAAAATAAAATACAATAAAATAAAATAAAATAAAATAAAATAAAATAAAATAAAATAAAATAAAATAAAATAAAATAAAATAAAATAAAATAAAATAAAATAAAATAAAATAAAATAAAATAAAATAAAACAAAACAAACTTAAGCAAAATTAAATAAAACTAAATAAAATAAAATAAAATAAAGTAAAATAAAACAAAATAAAAAAAATAAAATAAAGTAAAATAAGAAAAATAAAATTTTAAAACTTTTTTCGAAAATAAGTGGTGAAGTGGGAAAGCCCAGCACTACTGAGTTAGAATATACCAAGTAGTCATGCCTGTGGTAAAAGAATACTGAAATTCCAGACGCGAAAGTTTGAAGTACTCAAATCTCTCCCTCGGCCTAGAATTGTAAGCTCTTTAAGCCCTTTTTGTTGAACTCCGCTTTTTATATCTGTAAAAGCCCGATTATGTTTGCTTGAATAACAAACAATTCACGACTAACAGGAAACTATTTGGCGATCATTGCACTGAATTTTTGTTTTCTTTTTTTTGCTCGAAACAACTCAAACGTTCAACTCAACTATTGACCCATAAAATCAACATAACTTCCCTGTTTATCACAGCATTTGCCATGTTTTACTACATCATAAAACAACAACAAAAATTAAAAACTTATTGAAACATGAAAGCGACAAACATACTGAAAAGTAAAGAATGTGCATAAACGAGTTGTTAAATATATATGAAGAGACACAGTGAATTGGTAGCGAAAATAATGAGAAAAAAAATCGGATTATGAAAACTGCAAATGAGTTTCCGATGCTTAAGTACATGCCAAACGCTTGTTCAGATTTAAATTAATTTCTTGACTTCATGGCTATGCGAGCGAATATCATCCACTTTGCTATCACATTGCTGTCATGCATTATGTATCTGTATAAATATGAAATTTGTGCGATATCCCGCTGTGATTTATAAATGCAAAAATGTATAACAGAGCTCAATATTTTCATAGTTATAACCCACACACATGATAAATCGAAATCATTCAACATAACCTGCACTAATGAGATACTATTGGTTGTTTAGTCGGAGCGCGCATACACGGGCTATGAAGGTAAGGAGAGAAGGTGAGAGAAGTTGAGACGAGACGTTGTGCTTAGTTATTCGTGTGAGCTGCCTGCGGCTAGTTGGAGTTTGTACCACTACTCTACTAAAGCTGCATACAACAGGAAATTAAAAAAAAAAAAAAAAATTATGCGCAATATGCTGGATTAAATCAAATCTGGAATAATCGGATATATTTAATTTTGCATGTTAACTTTTATTTTTTAATTTACTGCAAATTGCTTTACGCTTCGCTTACGTTCAAAAGCATCGTCTGAGTGTTTAGCGTATACAAGTGATTATGAGATATTTTACTTTTTTAAATGATGTGCTGGTATGAAAATGAGTTACGCAGTTGGAACGGAAGAGCAAGTACTTACTTGAAGGACACTCGACCTAAGATGAATTCCAGGATTACTTTGCTCCACATTGATTTCATTTCAATTCCTCAAAAAAAATTACAGAAAGTAATGTTCCTTTTTTGAGGCTCAATTACAAAGAATTGAAAGAAATTTCTTTGTGGAATTGTAATTTCAAAAGTAATGGTTTTGAAAGGAATTGAAAATGTAATTGAAAATTTAAAATTACCCATTCCTCAAAGGAATTGAAAAAAGTAATTGAAAAACGAATTAAGGTTCAGACACGTATAAAATTTGTTTGCGATCAAAATAGTGGCTATGTGTGGCCAAGTTTAGGTTAGATTTTTCAATTTCTTTCAAAAAACATTACCCTTGAAATTACAATGCCACAAAGTAATTTTTTTCAATTCCTTGTAATTGAGCCTCAAAAAAAGAAAATTACTTTTGGTCATTTTTTTTAGGAATTGAGAATCTGTGGAGAAAAGCCATTGATCACATTTTTCAATTACTGAGGAATGTAATTGTAATTGCAATGTAATTGATTTTTTCCAGCTCTGATTAGAGTACTTTAAGTGGTCTCATCGGCGTCCCCCCGTTGCACTTATCCTAGGTCGAGATGAAATTCACTTGAAATAATAGCTTTGCAACTTGGAATTAAAAAAAAAAATATTATTCTTATATTTTGAAACCAAAGTATTCCAAACCATTCAAAGCTTTCAAAGCTCATCTAATTAAGACCATTAAAAATATGAATAAGTTTACATTAAAGCCTCAGTTCGTCAGGTAACCAAATCTATCCCACTCATTAGTATTTCAATTGACAATGTATTTGTTGGTTTTGCATCTGTCGGATCAATTTTATATTCACGAAAATGTGATTTGGTATGAAAAAAGACATTAAACACTCACTAATCGTAAGCTTATTTGATAGTGGTAACAAATTTGTGTCTGTATGTGTGTGTGTCATGGCTGTAATCTTTTGCAGATGAAATGTAAAAAAATTACATGCCTTTTTTGTTTACAAGCAAGCTCTTCAAGCCTATTGAAATCACCAACGAAGCTGGCTTAAACTATTTCTGCTATATCAGTCGGGGTTTAAGCGTTTCTCTGGCGTCGATTTTTATTCTTTGGGAAGAGATTTGACTTTCGATGGTAAATATGTGCTGATTCTCTTAACATTGCTCTCTCCAAGATTGGGCGTTTATTGAGGATCTGCTCTACGGATTGATTTTAGCTGAGCTTCTACCCTGTGACGAAAGATTGCGCTTACCAAAGAAATACTGCAACCAAAACGCTACGACCGCTTCAAAATCACTCAAACACTCCTTTTTGTTGTAGTTGTTGTTGGCATAATTAATAATCGCAGCTTATCAGCTGCAAGTTTGTGTATTGAGTATGACTGTGTGTGTGTGCAAAGAGTGGGCAGAAATACTTTTCATACATACATATACATATATTCATAGCGATAGGAATTAAAAATTAGAAATTGCCGTTGTGTGGAGTCTCGCATTTGTTAGCCAATCAACCAAACGAACGCAATAAACCGCTAATGCGACCAAACAAGTGAACCAACCTTTTCCAATATTTTGTGGCAAATGCTTAAATCCGAAAGCTTTTGTTGGTAGTGGAACTGCTGCTACTGTGCCACATCGCTTATTTGTTAATAACAATAAATTTGAAGATTTTTACTGCAATGCGACGTAATGAGCTGAAAATTAAGCCGATCACATTTGACAATTCACTTGACATGCGAACAAACCTTTTACGTTGCACATACGGCGCGAGGAAATACTTATTACCCACACAAAGATTTAAATTGTACCAAATGAATTCCGAAGTGGTCTCAGCGCGAGTAATAGGGTTGTACAAAAGTATTTTTTTTAATTAACTGCCAGACATTGTAATAGGTAACGAAATTTGCTTAATTTTGTTTTATTTTATTTTATTTTATTTTATTTTATTTTATTCTATTTTATTTCATTTTTTTATTTTAATTTACTTCATTTTATTTTATTTTATTTTATTTTATTTTATTTTATTTTATTTTATTTTATTTTATTTTATTTTATTTTATTTTATTTTATTTTGTTTCATTTGATTTGATTTGAATTGATTTTATTTTATTTTATTTTATTTTATTTTATTTTATTTTATTTTATTTTATTTTAATTTATTTTATTTTATTTTATTTTATTCTATTCTATTTTATTTTATTTTATTTTATTTTATTTTATTTCATTTGATTTGATTTGATTTGAATTGATTTTATTTTATTTTATTTTATTTTATTTTATTTTATTTTATTTTATTTTATTTTATTTTATTTTATTTTATTTTATTTTATTTTATTTTATTTTATTTTATTTTATTTTATTTTTTTATTTTATTTTATTTTATTTTATTTTATTTTATTTTATTTCATTTTGTTTTATTTGATTTGATTTGAATTGATTTTATTTTATTTTATTTTAGTTATTTTTTTCATCATTTAGTTACCCAAAATCCCGAAATCCCGGTATTGTCAGCAACAACCGTGCAAGTAAATGCTACCAAATAGAAATTGAACCGAAGCTCATGCAGGTGGTTATTACAATTTGATTTTCTGTGGGCTTGAATCGTACTCGAACGCATTATTAACAAGGTATTAGAAAGGATTATGATTCTAGAAAGCTTACATATTTATGTATGCATAAATTTATGTAAATATGTTTGCTCGTACGCCTTAGCATATGTATAAAGAATATGTGCTACATCAGCATATGGGTGGGAGAATCAAATGGCATCCGATTAGAACGGTAAATAAGAATATTTTAGGCTGATTAAATTTTGTATGTCAGAAAATTAATTGAACGCGTTTGAGGGGAAGGCGAATGTTGGTGAATAAGTAAGTAAGCCGTTATCCGGTGCAACCATGGCTGTTTGGTGAACATTGGAGCACGCTTTAGAATTGATATGGTTATGAAGACTACAAGAAAGCAGGCAAACTCGCGAGGTCGAAGTCTGAGTCAATGTCCTGGTCGACATTAAATCAAGAAATCAACTTTTGGCGAGTCCCAAAGCCATAAACCGTCCACAGTCGAAGTTATTTTTCAAACCCCTTCCAGCTATCCTGGATCTTTCCCAAAATTAATGAATTTGAGTACTTTCGGAAAATTTCTTGCGTTGGCTTGTTTTATACAGAGAACTAAAAAAGAAGCTGAAGCGGCTGGTGGCTAACGACTACATAAAATGATGCTCCAGATGCGCCCACGTGCCACCGCTAATCCGCAGCAATCAAAAACGTTTAATGACCGTCCGGAGCTGTATTTCGGGTACACAAAAGAAACAACAACAACAAATGTGACAAGTTGTTTGAACACTGCCTTTAGTTGCAAGCGAGCTAATAGTTACAACAACTGTGCATTGCATTGAGCTGAAGATGGCCGAGCACACGCACAACGCGAACGAAGCAGCGAAGGCGGACATTTAGGGATTGGCATAACAACAACTAAACATATTTATTTACCTAAGAACGAACTACTCACGCTGTTTCACAATTGCAGCGGTCTGCCTCTGCCTGATGTTGAGGCCTGGTGTTGAAGGACGAGCGAGTATCGACAATTCGGCAATTGTAGCAATAACATAAACAACAATAAAGTGTTGATAAATTAACTTTTGTTGTTGTTTAGCACGATGTAATCTGCGATGTGTTCGTCGTCAGTCTGTTAGGACGTTTTTATTCCTTTTTTATTGTTGTTGTTATACACTTTTTTCAAACCAGTTTAAGAGTATTTAACCTTAAGATAGTCACTTGAATATAAATAGATTAATTACAAAAAAAAATAATTTTAAAAATCCACTCTAAATTCGTCATCAGAGCGCACTCAAGATAATTTAGCAATCTCAAATAACCTCTCCTGTTAACCCTCCGATGAGTGAGAAGGTTCCTAGGGACCTTTTTGCCTTTTCAAACTGAAATTACTCCTACTTCGGCCACTACAACCCCTCCCAAAGTTACTCTGAAGTCCAAGAGTATTCTGTTGCGCACCTTTTGGAAAAAAATCAAGCCGATCGGATCATTACTTTAGGAGTTATTGAGGTTTTAGTGAGAACAGTACGCAGACGTGTGAATAGCACCGTATGGACTTTGTACTGAATTTCACTAATAAATGCATGTTTTTGGGCATCATTATTATTTTTTTTTAGTATTTTTGAATGTAGAATTTGGTTAAACATAAAAAAATCAAAAAAAAATTTTGTATATGAAAAAAACGTGATTTACTAAAAAAAGGTCCATTGGGACCTTTTCACACGGCCGTGAAACTCAGAACTGTCACTCTCCGGAGGGTTAAAACGAACTGTACAAATCACAGAGAATTCTAAACTTCAGACCAAACTAATTCCTGCCTTACCTTCCTTTCCTCACATTTACTTTTATTCATTCTCAATTCCACTTCAATTGACTTCCAAACCATTTTGTCAAATTGTTTTTGATTGCATTTTAAATTGTTTTGTAGTTTATTGAAAAACGCCTTCGACAACAGCACCCTCTACAACCTACACCAACACCATTCGTTGGCGTTTCGTTTGCCATCGTTTGGTTTAGCAGCTGTTTGTTTTATATGCCAACATTCCTACCATTTCATTGCGCATTTGTCGCATTTTTTTATGACCATTGTCTCGTTAAAAGTCACCAAAATAGCCACACGACCAACCAAGGTTCCACCAACTTGTTTACACTTAAACGGACAACACTTCGAACAAACGAGCGAAAAGGCCTGCTTCATTGACATTTTTTTGTTTTTTTTTTTCACGTCATTTTCTTTAGTCAACATTTTCGTGCACAATTTTTATTGCGGCTCTCTTTTTTTTGTGTGTTGTTGTTGTTTTTTGGTATTTAAGTATGTTGTTTAGTGGACAGCAAATCGTCTTTTTGATTGGAATTTATAGGCTTCTGTTTTCTAATTTGCTGTTGTTGTTGTTGCTGTTGACATTTAGTTACTTATTGTTGTTGTTTTTACTATATGTATATGCTCTCATATGTTATAAATGTTTACGAAATTGCTCTGCATTGTATTGTGTTGGTGGTCGCAAACGTCACCACTTTCCTGTATTTGGGGCGTGGCTGTGAGTTGTCAATCGACTTAATATGTCAACATTATTTATATAGTCGATTTGTTCGAAATTGCTCCAGCAAAATTGTATTTACTCAAGCGAAGTGAAATGAGTTTTGCTGGAAATTTTTTAATTTTATTGTATGTGTAATTGCGCGTCGAAGCGGTGGTATTGTTGTGGGTTGTGGCAAATTGCTGGAGAACAATTTATTATTTAACAATGCTGAGAATGGCAATAAAAGCGATATATTACTGTTCTGGGAGTTTTGATGTTTTTACCTAAGTATTTAACTGAAATAAATAAAGCTCGAGCCCCTAGATGGCACCTAACCAAATTTTAGTGAGAAAAAGTACTACACTTAATTGGTAAATATTTAAAATTATAACCCATGAGCGGCCAGACGTTAACCCATTGACGTCCTCAATTTTCTTTTAATCTGAAATAAAAATTTTTACATGAACATAGTTTGAGATAGGCTTAAGTAGTTGATTTTAAGCGTTTTACCCCTTTAAACGCCATGCCTTAACCCATTGGTGACTTTAATTTAAATTTTTATAATTTCTAAATAATTTTTTATATGAAAAAATAAATTGCTCTACACTTCAATAGTAAATATTTGAACTTTTAAATGCATGCATTAACACATTGACGACCTTAACTATTTTATTAATAACGAAACAAAATGATTCACTTCAGCGTAGCATTTCATTATTTTATACATTCTGAATTTTTTTTTATGTTAGATCTATTACTGCACACTTCAAAATTAAATGTCTACATTGTTAAACCATATTTGGGTCATGTACATATTAACCCATTAAATGCCTATATTTTTTTTTAAATTCTCTGAAATAAATTTTTTGCCGGTATGTTTAGCGTTATAACACAAGTAATTATGCATTAAATAGATTTCTTATCATATGAAATAGGATTGACGGTTTAGCAGATTTTGGTTCGGACTTTTATTCTAGGACAAAGATATCTTTTATTGCTGGCGAGAAAACATAAAATTCCGGTGTTTTTAAGTTATTATCGGAATTTTTTCAAAACAACCAAAAAAATTAATTGTGGCCAGGATATTGATCCTAGAAGTCCTGGGATGACAGAAAATTTAAGAATTTTCTTCAGGCGCACTATCGAGTCCCGGACTTTTATGAGATGAAAAAAAAAATAATTTGTATTTTCCGTCCCTGGTTTTTGAAGATCCCAAAAAGTATAATATGTACATATAAAATTAAAAATAAACTAACTCAAAGTACATACATAAACCTGCCATTTAGAATTTCTCAAGTATCTTAAGCAAGCACTTAAATAGGCATTTTATTGCGCTGTCGATCGATTGTGTCGAAGTTCGAGGCGCACGGCAGGCTGTTGACTGATATTGACAAGATCGCCTCCTCCCATCTTTGCGGTATTTTTCTCTCTCTTGCTCTTTGCATAGTCTTATAGCTAGCATTTTTTTTTTATAACATTTCATCATTTTCCATTTTCACGCACCCACGCCCGCCCATACGCTCAACAAAATTGATTTGACAGCTGATAATGCCAACAGCAAATTGATTTAGTCGAAGAAAAAAAGAAATATGGAGAAAAGATTTTCAATTTTAATATATCCACCTTGTATTTGTAATCCGAAATGTAATTTCCTTTGCCGTTAAATTGAAATTGAAATCAAAAATTTTAAGCCACAACTAATCGGCTTTTAGAGACTCCACTGCGACTAGCGCATGAAATAGCTTTGCTGGCGCGCTTTGTATGGGCAGCACTGCACGCAAACGATTGACAGCTGCCATAAATCGATCGTCACCTTGGCGACGTGCGCACAACCAAAGTGCATCGATCGGTCGAAGGTGTGATCAGCTTTTTGGTGTGCGTTGTGCTGTTGGAAGAAGTAATCGTAAGATGCTTATGTGCTTATGTTAAGGTGCATAAAAGTTTAGTGGGTGTTTGTAGGCTTTTTTGGCTGCAGCTAAAGCGATTGTTAAGAAAATTATGAAAATGAGTTTTAAGAAATTCTTTTGTATGGGAGTTGTTTAAGGTCTTGGCAATAAATCAAGTTAGTTGATCCTAAAGGTAGAGGAAATGGGAGATAAATTTTAATTTAAAAACTAAGCTGCATATAGAAACATCAGTTAAGAGTGGGTGTCGTTTGTGAGGCGGTGAAGTCGCTGGAAATACTTTGGATTGCTCTGAAGTCCTTGTCAAAACCGATGGTACACAATGGCTTTACACTTTTGGGCTTGGGAGGAAATGGTATTTGAAATTTATGTGGTCTTATTCATCGAATGCTCTGGTAGTAAACGATAAAAGTTGTGACCTTATAAGTTCAGTTTAGACATAGACCACTTTACGGATACAACAAGTTGAAGCTACAGCAAGGCCCAATAAAAAATTTTTTATTTTTTTTTTGAACTTTTACTAATTTTTTTTTTTTGACTTTATAAACAAACACTATACCGAACTTTAATGAAACCTGGGGACTTCCCCTTTCGTTTGATACCAATATTGTAGGATAAATTTGAGGTTTTTGGGAAAACCCAGTTTTCCGATAATTCATTTATCGATAAAAATAGCCAGGTTTTGGAACACAAATAAATTTAACTTAGAATATTTATTTATTTCTTTTATATTTTTTAATAAATAAATAAAAAAATTTAATTTTTTAAATTCTACCTATTTGACCACGGAAGTTCCAAAAAATACATTCTATATAACTTCTTTATGCTCCAACTCAAAGCGAATTCAACACAAATTCAAAGGCGAACTCATATAACTGTTGATGACATAGCAACAGCAACGTTTGTACTCCAGCATGTCAGTAAAAAAAAACAGGGAAACGATTGGCTTACATTACCAAGGTTGGCACTTTATATTTTCTTTATTTTTACTTTGACACTTTTAACTAGAAAAATCTAAGACGAATTAGGGCGAGTATGCTTAAACTGGATTCGCCTTGGCAAGAACGATCTATCAAGTTGAAAGCTGTTTTATGACGAATTTTGACACTTAGCCTACGAATTACAAAAACAAAACACATTGAAAATGTATTAATTTTTGTAATACACCACCTGCAATCAATCCTTTTTGAATTCGCCTTGTGCTCCAACTTTTCTAATATTACACTCTCAGAAGTGTGTCTCTAAGGCTCTCTTGAATTTAATATAACGCTCACTTATTCTCTCAGCATTCGTCGCATTGGCCACCGCTGCAGCTGGTGAAGCTGAAGTGTCATTTTTTGCACCCGCAGTAGTACTCCCTACAGCCGCTGAACTTGCACTTGCAGTGCTGTTCGGTACATCAACCGGTGCCGCCTCACCTCCAGTTTCTGTTCCACCGCTGCTGCCAACACTTGTTGCCCCAGCGGGTTGACATTTGCAAGCATCACGCGTACGCTTTTCAATCCAATCCAAATAACGATTGACGCGTGTATAAACACCCGGCGAGTTGGGACGTGCACAACCCTCACCCCAAGATACAATGCCTGCTAGATGATAGGTGCCTGTGGCATTATTACCAACATGCAAAGGACCACCGCTATCACCTTGACACGAGTCCTTTCCACCCTCAGGATAACCAGCACAAAGCATATTGTCTGTGATACGATCAGCGCCATAATTGCTCTTACGACAGTCTGCTTGCGACATGACAGGAACTTGTACCTCCTGCAAGGGAGAAGAGAGAGTGTTAGCTAGATTTCTTACTACTTTCGAAAATTGATTACTCACCTGCAAACGATCTGCTATATAGCCACCCTCTTTCACAGCACCCCAACCTGTCACCATAGCTAATTCACCTTCGTAGGTCTTATCGGCTTCAGCGAGGCAGACAGGTTTTAGTGGCGCGTTGAGTTTAAGCGGTTCCGTAAAACGTAGCAAAGCAATATCATTATCTATATTTCGACCACTATAAGCCTCATGCACTATAATCGTGTCCAATTTCCGATCGATTGTACTCACACGTCCATTGGTGCGATTGTGTGATAGTAAACGCACCGACACCACGCGTCTATTAAAACCACGCACACAATGCGCTGCCGTCAATACATATTGATCATTAATCAGCGAACCTCCACAATAGAAATCACCGCTACGCAATAGCATTGCCATCCAAGGATATTCGTGCAATTCGGTTTCCATGCCGCCAACAATGCGATGAAAAGTGTTGATGGTGCCACATGTGCAAGCGGCACAAGTGCGTGATGGTGCCGTTGGCAATGTGTATGCCGGCCTAGATGTTGTGGTGGGTGGACGAAAAATGCCCGTTATCCAGCCAATGAAATCATCCTGACGCAATGATGTTGCCGTTGGTGCTGGTGCTGATGGAGGAGGTGCGTCTGCTGCATTTAAGTTTACTGTGGCAGCGTACGCTACCGTGGCGCTCAATGTAAGTATGAGCGCATAGCGGAAAATACAATCAAGCGCCATAACACGAGCTGCTAAGCTTCTAGGGTTTATTGTCTGTGGTATGACGAACTGTTTCGTTGCAGTAAAGTGCAACAACTGATAGAGGCGTCAGCTTGTTGATGGCCTAAAAGTCAACTTACTTTGGAAATGTTGCACACTAACGACTTGTTTAGCTGGTTGAGTTAGCCGTTAGTCTCATTTTCTTGGTCACCCAAATCCTCCTCCAACAACATTTCCAAACAACTTTCTCAGCAACAAAGAAAAAACCGGCTGGAAATGGGATTAATTGGTATGCAAGTTGGGTGTTGTGGGCCAACTCGTTAAGCCATGGCGTGTATGTAGGAAAAAAGCAGCAACAACAAAATTAAAAAAAGCATTTCCACACAAATAACGCACGTACAATTACAATAACAAAAAAAAATAAAAAAAATTTATAAAAAAATCTCGTCTCTAAAAAAGAAAGCTCCCCAGCTACTCAGCTGGTCAAATAGAGAGCGCCGCTCCTGCGTCGATACGAAAACTGCAAAATTTATTATGCACAACAGACTTTTGTTGAATTTATTAAATGCAATAAATAAATGTAAATAAATAAAGTGAATGCTAAAAACTAGCCTAAACTTACAAAGAAAAGACAAACAAACGCGAATGACCTACATATGAAAGCGTCGTGTCTCGCAACACGTCTTGTCATACCACACCTCATCTTCTCACGCCGCCCTCTCTCTCTCCCTTCCTCTCTTCAGTAATTCCTACATTTATTCCTCTCTACTTAGAATCGCTTTATTTTCTTTGTCTCCGAATGGCATAGGCAAGCATTTTTTGTGACTGTCTTAATCCAAGTTCCATAGCGATTGACGCGCGCATAAACTCCTGGAAAGCCCGCTTTGGCGCAACCCTCACCCCATGATACAACACCAGCGAGTTGGTGTTCTCTCGTGCCTGATGCCACAACGTGCAACGGTCCACCACTATCACCTTGACACGAGTCTTTTTGGCCTTCGTCGAAACCTGCACACAGCATGTTGTCCGTGATGCGTGTGGGGCCGTAGCGTGATTTGCGACAGTCATCTTGTGACATGATGGGTACATGGACTTCCTATGGATGAAAGATATATACAGAGAAGTAAGAATGAAAGAAAACAGAAAAAGTTTACAAAATCTTCTGCTGGAGAGCCAAGCTAAACTCTGTCATTTATGACCTAACTAAACGCGGAAGTCACTTAAGAGACCTTCTTAAGAGGTCTAGCAGAGAACGTTCCTGCCAAAATGAATGAGTTTAATTGATGCATTCTTAAACAGTTTGAATAGCTTTGTAGTAGAGAGTTAATACAATACTTTATAAACTGTTAGCCGAGCCAGTGATATCGAAACTGTTAATTGGGTATACAGCAGGCTCAGCCTTAAACAATGTCTAAGCTTTGAGGGGGCTAGGAGTTTTTTTTATTTTATTTGCGTGGGATGGCCTCTCATTTTCGCTTGGGAAAACCCCCATTTGGGTTATGCAGCCATAAACTATATCTTCAGAATATTTCATAAGCTGGTTGCGAATTATAAACGGGTGCACAAATGAAATAAACGAAAGAAATTGCTTAAGTCGCTGAAACAAACAATGATAATATAGAACTCTACCAGGAACAGTGTTTTGTTTATCAATTTCCTACGCGTTTTTATAAAAAAAATGTCTTTGTCTTTTAAACTGTTAAAATGAATAAGTTTAGTTGATCGTGCTTTTGAGGAATTTTTATACAGTTTGAATTGTTTTGCAGTAAATGTTCACTACATTGGTGTCAAAACTGTTAGTCAAATCGGTGATATCCAAACTGTTTTTATATCAAGGTACTCCTGAGTATAAAAGGCTTTGTATTACAAAATGATGATATGGAACCCTGTTAGTAATGGTCTTCTGCTTATGAATTAGCTACGGGGTTTCAAAGAAATCTTCTTTAAGCTTTTAAACTGTTGTTGTTTAATATGGATAATCCCTTAAGAGATCTTATATGTGGTTTGGTATAATACCAAAGAAGAGTTCGTGGACCCTGCCTGTCAGAACGAATTTGTTTAGTTGATCGTATTTTTGATGGCTTTTGAAACAGTTTGAGTTGCTTTTTAGTAAATAGTCAATACAGTGGTGTCAAAAATGTCTACTAAACCAGTGATATCCAAACTGTTTTTATATCAGATACTCCTGAATGTGACTTTAGCATAAACTCGACAAGTCTTACCTGCAACGTATCTGCCGTCGGTCCACCCACTTTAATAGCACCCCATCCCGTCACAATAGCCGTTTCACCCTTGAAAGATTTGCCTGGAGTTGGCATACATACCGGATGCAAGAGATCATTCAACTCTACCGGTTTATCCAATTGTATAATAGCGATATCATTATCATAGGTGCGCGCATTATACTTCGGATGCGTCGTTATATTCAAGACATTGCGATCGATCTTCATGAAATTCGACATTTTACGATTGTGCTCCAACAAACGTACGCTAATACGCTCCTTACGAAAACCATAAACACAATGGGAGGCCGTTACAAGATATTGATCGTTGATGAGCGAGGCAGCGCAGTAAAAACGACCACCATACAACAACATAGCCATCCAGGGGTATTGATGAACCTCAGTCTCTACACCACCCACAATACGCGTTTGTATATTGGCGATGCCGCAGAAGCATTCCGAGCAGTTGCGTGGTGGCTCTAGCACAATTGGTGGTTGCGAGGTGGTGGTGGTAGTGGTGCTAGGTTCTGGTGCTTCTGTTGCAGCTGCTGTTGAACTTGGAACTGACGCTGTTGACGTTGGTGGCACGGTGGAGCTGGCGGATGCAGTAGGAATTGCTGTAGCTGGTTGTGGCTGCAATGGCGCCTCCGTAGTGCTTGTTAGACTCTCAAGTCCAGTAACATTTGGCGCAACACCCAAACCACCTACAAATGGTGGACGATTTGGTAGCAACGAGATCACCCATTCGATGAAAGTATTTTGTGATTGACGCAAAAGTGTTGTTGGTTCGGCGCGCAAAGGTAGCACTTTTACTTTGTAAGCAGCCTCTGCAGTGGCTGGGGAGCAGGCGGCTAAAGCGCCTACTAATAGTACGAGAACGTAAAACAGATTTTTCTCAAGCATTGCACTCGTTTAGGTTGCACCTCTTCAACACACAACTTTTGCACAATTTTTCACTTCAAAAACTTTAGCAAACGACTTATCTTGCTGCGTCACAACACACGCGCATTTCTTCACGATCAAACGCTAACTGACCGTGGCGCGCCTCATTAGCGTACGCTGTAGCTGACCATTTCACTGGCGCTGTGTGACGCTTTTGCGCAGGCGCAACTGTCAAATGACTAACACAGCAGGTTGAGAAAGGCGTCACGCTGCTTTCGCGAATTGTTTTGCTAATTCGCTCGTAAACGTACAGGGGGGTGGGTGTTGTGGGACGTTTTGGTTTCTAGTTAGCGCACAATTCGGGTCTATGATAGTGGTACATGAACTGCTTGGACAGTCGAAAATGTGCTGGTCAGTGGAGTTTGGCGCGTGACTCGGCTCGCTAAGTGGCGAAAGTTTTAGTTTGGTTCCAAAGTCATGGCTGAATTTGTTGTAAATTAACTTTTACTAAAACTGGTCGTACAAGTCTGCGCTAAACGTTGGCTAATATATTTCTTTTTCTTGTTATTGCCTACTTCATTACATTCGGCTTTGGCATTCAGCTTATTGCTTGATTTATATGCGCCGTGTAGGGCTAATTAGCATTTCCTGTATTTAGTAATAAAATGGTTTATTAAGTAATCGATATGAGGCGCAGCAATTTTTTTGGTTATCAGCTGTAAAAAAGAAAACGTGCTAAATTAATGTTGATGTGACACAATGTCAGTGACATTAATTCTCAGAAAATAATTTGACATGAATGCTCATTTTCATTGGCATTACTTCGTTTTTCAAAAGACAAAGAGAATTAATGTCAATGGCATTATTTCCATTGACATTATGACACTTCAGCAAATTAATGCTTCGAGCACGAACTCATTTTGCTGCTGTCGCTCAAACCCACGCGTATCATGATGTGTTTGCTGAAAGACATAACTCCAACGACTTGTAGGTCACTTCACATGGTCCGAATACTTACTCGGATTATAGTTTTAGTTTATCCAAGATCAGATCAGATCTAAGCAGGTGGTAATGAATTTTAGAAACTGCATCCTTCTACCTTCACGTTGTTGTTGTAGTTTCAGAATTTCGCCCGTCTTTGTCAAAGCATTCATTTTTGGACCAAACAGCGCTATACAGATCTTGCCTGTCTTCTACCAAATATATAAATCCACTACACTCCTGTGCTACGAGTAGCACCTCATCTTCCGAATCCAGCCTTGAATATATTCTAAGTTTCTTTGTTTCCACATGGGTAACACTTTAACCGCCGGTGGCACTACTGAACAGGGCAAGAGAACCTTGGTTATGTCAATGATGTTTGACAGATTCCGAGTTCTTCTACACTTCCGAGTAAAAGCTTTAGTAACCAGGCTTCTACTTCCTCGCCTCTAAATATACCCAAATCGGCTCGTAGCTCAACTTAAGGCAGGTGTTCGAGAACCACACTCCAGTGGAAACGTATACTCGTAGTGGTAGCCATCAGCCTTAGGAGCTCCTCCCGCATATTATTTCATATCAAAAATTGAGCTACAGTCGTTAAAACTAAGTCTCAAGGTTCATATCCCCCTAAGCTCAATAAAAAAATAAAAGTCCATCCGCAATCTTCTTTGACTTCACCCACTGATTTATGTAAATTATTTCAGTCAAACCAAATTCAATAAATAAAATAAATGTGTGAAGTTCATAAACACATCGACTAATCATCTCGCAACCATGAACAATATATGAAGCGACCAAAAAAACTAAGGAAATTCACTAAATCACGCACTGCACACACACACACACAGAAAGATCGAAGATTAAAAGTCAAAGCAAAAGCAAAGCCGGAAGCTAAAAAAAAAAACAATAAAACAAAAAATTCGAACAAGATCTCAACATGGATTAATGTGCGACCAATTTGGGCAAGAGATGAAGTGCTGCAATAACAAAAAAAGGCGACTCGAATAGTTGTTAGTGTGGCATGATGTGCCTGGCGGCTGTCAACGCGCTTTGGTGGCGGTGAGTCTTGAGTACTCGTATTGACTGCAAACATACACAAATTGGTAACACCGGCAACACCTACACGGCACCCAGATGGCGGAGGGCAATGGAACTAGCAGCACGTACAGCGCAGTGGCAGTAGGAGTGGGAATATTTTGAGCGCACTAGGAAGATTAAGCAAGGAAAGTATGGGAGAGACGAAAAGCCCTCTAGCATGAAATTTGTGCATTGCAAGGGGCGAGCATACGGTGGGAACGTGTTGCAGCACGTTGAGCGCTTAGTGAGCTAAAACAGCTTTCATAGATTTTAGGCAGTCAGCGGCAAGCTGTGTTTGGCTTGGCTTAAGCTTTGCGCGTGATAGCTGATTTTTCACAATTTTTTTACTTTTTCTTTTACTTTTTTTTTACTTTTCTTTATTTCTCCACTAAAATGCTCTACTAAATCAAAAGCATTCAATAGCTGCAATGTGTTGCAAGTTGCAAGTAGATTACCGTACTTGTGACATGAACAGATGTTGCGCAGTGCAATTTCTTTTTGTTTTTGTGCTTATATCCTGGCAGCAGTGCTGCTTTTGCAATTTTGATGAAGAACTAAATAATAGAAATAATGGTATAAGTGATAAAGTTTTTTGGTCTCTTTCTTTTTTGTTGTTTTTTTTTTTTATTTTAACGTTGAAGCAATGTGGTTGCTGCCACATAGCCTGTAGCGGTTTAAATAACTATTTCGTTGCTATATTGTTAGCGTTAGATATAGTATTGTTGTTGTTGTTGTCTGCAATTTCTCTTCCTTTGCCTTAATTTTTAGCGCGCAGCTTGCTGGTTGACTGTTATACTGTCGGCGCTTTAATATGCAGGTATCTGCATTTTTTTCGTGCTTGCAACCAAATTGAAATATTGCCACAGGTTGTAAAATTTATTGGGGCGCATATTTCTATGATTGAAAATTACTTAGAAAATTTACACCTCAAGAAATTGCCGTCGGGTGGATGTGTGCATTATGGATTTTGTTTTTGGTTTGAAAGATGTGAGGGTAAAAGGAAAAAATGTGTAAGGTAGTTGAAAAATTATAAAAGAATTGGTAATGATACTTAGAGTAATGCAATGAGGAATTGGTAATCATAACTTTATTAATAACACAAGCTAAATCGTTTTCCAAATAGAAAACTTAAAGTCCCTTTAAAAAGTAAAATTAGTGTATGCGGTAATGGTAATGGCTATTGTAATGGTATTTACAAACAGCAATTTTAATAATTAAACAATAGTATTATTTATAGCTGGTTGCATGAACTTATTATCATTCAAGATTTTATTAATGTTACTTGAAAACCCAAAAAAATAATAGATAATGGTAATTGCAAGAGTAATGCAATGAGGCATCGGTAATGATAACATGTTCATTAATATCAGCGAACTCTTTTTCGCAGTTAGAAAACAGCAGCATATACTTATTTGAAAAGTGAAATTAATATATGCATTAATGGTAATGACTATAGTAATGGTATTTACAAAGAGAAATAATTTAAAGCTGCTTGAAATCAAGTAATGGCAATTGTAAAATATTATTTTATATAATTTGTCATGAACATTCCAAACCAATAGGTAATAATTGCTAGTATGATATTTTTTTTTGCGTTTAAAAGAGATAGCAATCTAAGGCAAGAGGAATGTGTGATTAAAAGTAATTTTTATGATTACAGTCATTATAAAATTTGTTTATAAAACTGCGCCTCCCAATAAATCGTATACATATGTGTATGATGAAGATGGTCTAAAAAATTTTAGTTGACATGTGTGCTTTGACTGTAATGGTTATTGTAATGGTAATGGAA
The DNA here is from genome assembly GCA_951509765.1 of Sphenella marginata. NCBI lineage: Eukaryota > Metazoa > Arthropoda > Insecta > Diptera > Tephritidae > Sphenella > Sphenella marginata. The sequence continues at coordinate 65,422,360 of OX608083.1, forward strand.
AAATTAATTAAAATAATGTTAGTTGTACTTACAGGGTAATTGTTAATGGAATTTGTAGCTTCATTCTTTTGCGGTGAAAATCAAGTAGCCAAACTGGAAGTAGAAAAAAATTAGGTTTTTAAAGTAATGATACTGGTAATGTAAATTAAACCGTATTAGATGGCTAGTTTAACGACAAAAATAAGAAAAGCAATAACAGGAGGGAGTGGTGAATATTTTAATAGAAATGCAGCAGTGATACTTGAAGCAAGATAAAGTATTTGTGGTTGCAGTATTTCCTGTTTACTGCTAATGTCAACGGTAATCGTTCTATAATCAGTAATGTTAACTGATTTTTTTTTTAAATTAGCAAAAATTTTAGATACGATAAGCATGAGTGTTGTAACAGTAATGGGAATGCCATAGTTGCAAGTAATCAAGCATTTAGTAATGCAAGTAATGGCAAAAGTAATTGGAACGAGTTGATAATCGAAAAGAAAGTAATGAAAAAAGGAATCGGTAATCATTTTTTACTAGTAATGGTAGCTAAAATAGTATTTTAATTTAAAGAGTGGAGTTTTTAGTAATGCTAGGAATAATTTTTTAAAAGTATTGGTATTTCAAGGTAATGACTTCTTAAAAATATTGGAAATAGTAATTGGTAATACATGCATTATGCTTTGAATTTTTAAAATTAGTAAATGTTCGCAAGGCTACTTTTTTGTTGTTGTTAGTTGTGTAAAATACCGATCTCTGTTTACAAACAAATCTCATTGCTACCGACCATGAACTAAATGTAAAACGCTTGTTCGGTTCCTCACCACAACAGCAACATTAACTAGCCACTATAATCAAATACTAACCCATTTACCCACAAGGGTTGAATATTGTTGAATTAGCACTCTCATTATAGATGGAAACAAGTTTTGCACACTGCACGCAATCAGCCCTGACTAGCGGAGTGGTGTGAGTAACAAACCACAAAAACATTTTGTACTAGCAATGATGTTGCAAATAAATCAGTTAAGTTGTGGTTTAGATACGAAACATAAAATATGGGCCAACACTATTCATATGCGGCATGTAATGTTAGAATTAATTTAGCAACTGTATGTATATGTATGTACATATGTACATATATGGAGGCATACCCTGCAGGAAATTCGATGAAGGGCTAGTTTTCAAGTTTGAAAAAAAACACTAAAATACTAAGGGGGCGTGGCATCAGTAAAATTTTATTTTAACAACAAAAAAGTTAAAATAATCAGACAAGTGGGTGTTCCATACGAACCGAATTTTGGTAGTAAGATATCCTAATATTAATTGCTCCTAAAAGTATGCACTATTTCGTTATCAAAGACGCATTGTGGAATTCCCTATAGGGTAGTAACTGTAAGGTATTTCGGATGACTAATAATGTAGTATCAAATGTGTGCCAATGAGCCGCCTATCTCAACTCTGGTATATGTACAACCACCTTGCAAGCAATCAAAGAACTTTTCCGCCCCTTGTTTCTTTACCCATTTCTGCTCTGCATACTTTTCGGTGCATAAATTTCGGTTGTCACTTAAATTCTAGTACACTTGTATGTTATTAAATTTAGGATTGAATATATATATTATTCTATATTTAGTATATTTAAACACTTTACTTATTTCTATCTCTGCGGCAAACATTTAAATGTGTTATTTATAGTTTAACAAGTATGCGCCTAAAAGTATGCCAGTTGTATGAACTTTCACTCTCTCAAACATTTCTGCATTAGTTGTAGCCCTTATGTCCTACTTAAAATTTATTTTACTTGAAAATTCCATTTTACTGACTTTAATGAAAAACATTTTAGCCAACATTTGTATGGTAAGTTCATTTGCTTTGTTGTTGTTGTATGCAATTGTGGTCATTTGTTACAGAAGAATTTCACTATGAAATTTATCTGTGTCGGCTTCGATGCAGTTCAGTCGCTTGTAAGTGGGTGTTTGCAAAGGTTAGTTGATGGGTTTTCACGTGATGGGTTCGTACGTCCGGTATGCCAGTTCCCAATCTATATAAGTAAAATAATGATACCGGAGCACATAATTTTGAATCAAAAAGAGGTGACTAGGTGGAACTCCCAACTCAAGGCCTTAGAGTCATGCGTAACATCCATTTCGCAATGCCAGAAATTTCCGTGACTCACAAAATCTTTCCTTTTTTTGGAACTTTGCATGATAAAACTGCCCCATTTAATGCCCACCTACGCCCTGGTTTTTCTTTTTTTTGAAAAGTTCATCAGTCCATTGTTTTCGCCAGCATTCATGCTTGGCTTACTCACACTTTTTTCCATTCCAAAAAAGAAGAGCACAACGCCATAATCCAATATAAAATGCTTATTCAATAAAAAGCGAAAATTTGTTGAGTTTTGTAAGAGATTTATTTAATAAATTTTTTGTTTTTGCATTTCGTATGAAACTATGGCCAGCAGCAGCAACAACAAATATAAAACAAATTCACTTTACGCTAAAGCTGCGACTCAAAAATCGCTGACAGCAATTTACGTTTTTGGAATTTTAATTAGAAAAATTTAAGCAACAAAGTAACTGACCAACGGAATCGAGTATGGGGGACAGAAACATTTTGGAGGGGGTATGGGCGAACACGTAGTTGGGCAGTTTGCTCAATACTACTGACGCACGATGTTTTAAAAAAATAAAATAAAATAAAATAAAATAAAATAAAATAAAATAAAATAAAATAAAATAAAATAAAATAAAATAAAATAAAATAAAATAAAATAAAATAAAATAAAATAAAATAAAATAAATGAAAATAAAATAAAATAAAATAAAATAAAATAAAATAAAATAAAATAAAATAAAATAAAATAAAATAAAATAAAATAAAATAAAATAAAATAAATTAAAATAAAATAAAATAGAATAAAACTAAATAACAAAAAGCAAAAAATCAAATCAATAAAATCCCACACTCATCTAACTATTTTAACTTTCTCTATCTAATTTCAACGAAGAGGAATAAAAACAAATCAATCGAATAAAAAAATAACATCAATTATCCTTGACCACACTTTATCGTTGTGTTTGCGCAAATGGGCTGAACACATCATTAACGCCTGCCAGCAAAAATAACAAGTCATAAATCAAAATCGGCAAAAAATCATAATTAATTGCCAAATGTGAATGAAGCCAAGGAAGAGGTAAACTCCAAAGATGCAAGCAAACAACATTGAGCACACAAAAAGCTCATCTCTCACAAAACCAGCGGGAGGAAAGGTTAAAAGCGCAACACAGACAACAAAAACAACAATCAAGCTAATCACAAACGCAAGTAAATAATCCAGCTCATGTATGCAGCTAATCAAGCAAACAACCAAATACCAACAAACAAAAGTCAATTTCCTTTTCAAATAAACAAATAAAAATTTTTCCTTCTCTTTTTTTTGCAATTTCAGCGAGATGATGAATAAAAGGCGAAGATTTATCGATTGGAGTAAGTAAGCGGATATTCTGACGGTGTAAACAAACTATGTATGTAGGAGAAATGTAAATAGATACGAAAGAGAAAACTGTTTGAAACAAGCGCCTATTCTGCGACTAGTCTCTCAGCAATGATCCTGCAAGACTTTTGGGTTTTTATTTATTTCATTGCATTTTGTTTAATTTTAATTTACTTTAGTTTGGTTTTATTTTATTTTATTTTATTTTGCTTTATTTTAATTTATTTTATTTTATTTTATTTTATTTTATTTTATTTTATTTTATTTTATTTTAAATATTTTATTTTATTTTATTTTATTTTATTTTATTTTATTTTATTTTACTTTATTTTATTTTACTTTATTTTATTTTATTTTTTTTATTTTATTTTATTTTATTTTATTTTATTTTATTTTATTTTATTTTATTTTATTTTATTTTATTTTATTTTATTTTATTTTATTTTATTTTATTTCTAGACATGGGCTGACTAGTATCTCAACTAATAGTATGCTGAGCAGTGGCTGATTTGTATTTTAACTAGTATAATGCTGCTGGAAAGGCTGGGCAATTGATAACTCCTGCAAGTAAGTATGAAACTAGTGAGCATCTAGTAGGCTTGATATATGTATGTCCAAGTGTGCGATTTCTATGTATGTATGAGTTTTAGTGTGGGTGTTCCTCTTGTTGACTTTAGCTGAATATTTTTCGAAAATTGCATGAGTAAAGAAAATAGCTGGATCATTTTCAATTTATCAACCTGCGGGCAAATCATTTTATGATGATTGCTTATTTGCACACAAAAGCTATTTTTTGAGTAATTGGATAAATGTAATGGAAGAGAGTAAATGTTTAGGTTGGAAAGGCATATAGTAGGCATGAGGCAACTAAAAAAAAATAGAAATTAAAAAATTTACTTAAATCAAAAATTATTCAATGGAAAATCAAATTTCAATTTCATTAAAATTTTAAAAAACATTGGTTGATGTTATTGTTATCAATTAAAACTTCCAAAAATTATACAATAACAAATTTAAATGCGAAGGCGAGTTTGATTACCTAACATTAATGCTATTCTAAATGAAAAACCAACACTGATTTCGAGCATAATAAACTAATATTCAAATGTTGCTGTCTATTAATACATAGATTAAGTTCCAAAACAATACAATAGTCGTTTCAAAAAGTAAATAGAGTAAAAACAAATACTATTTATAGATATGTATATGAGTAACATACAATAAACACCTAATGCAGCTTCTCTTTCTACAAACAAATTGAAAATCAAAATATTCCAAATCCATATTTCCAGCGTCTAGACAAAGCTTTATTGCTGGCGGCTATTTGAAAACACAATCACCCGTCCTTAAACGATACAAAATTGCAACACCCCTAATGCAGCTCAGGTGGTGGGCGTAGAATGATACATAAAGTTGGATATACAGTTAGATGTACGAGTGTGCAGAAAGGGTATTCACGAAGAGGCACAAATTATAGAGAATATAGTTTGGAAGATTAACTCTCTTAATAAAATAATATAATATAATATCAAATAAAATAAAATAAAATAAAATAAAATAAAATAAAATAAAATAAAATAAAATAAAATAAAATAAAATAAAATAAAATAAAATAAAATAAAATAAAATAAAATAAAATAAAATAAAATAAAATAAAATAAAATAAAATAAAGTAAAATAAAATAAAATAAAATAAAATAAAATAAAATAAAATAAAATAATATAAAATAAAATAAAATAAAATAAAATAAAATAAAATAAAATGAAATAAAATAAAATAAAGTAATTTGTAAGTTTTTGCAAGCTCGAGACCAAATAAACAATAATTCGTAATGAATTTAATTGTCAGTTTTTTGGGAAAAATTGATAATTGGAGAAAAATTACAATCAACAGTTGATTTTTCCTTTGTAATTTTTCTCCAATTATCAATTTTTCCCAAAAAACTGACAATTAAATTCATTACGAATTATTGTTTATTTGGTCTCGAGCTTGCAAAAACTTACAAATATGTAAACAAAATAGACCGCAAAAATCCAACAATAAAATAAAGTAAAATAAAATAAAATAATATAAAAAACAAATAAAATAAAATAAAATAAAACAAAATAAAACAAAATAAAACAAAATAAAATAAAATAAAATAAAATAAAATAAAATAAAATAAAATAAAATAAAATAAAATAAAATGAAATGAAATGAAATAAAATAAAATTTAAAAAAATATAAAAAATTGTAATTGCATACTTTTCCAGCTCATATCCATCTAATGCGAATACCCCTAACACTAAAATCAACATATGCTAATGCATTTGCTGCCGCTTATTCGTATGAAAGTCCTTGCTAATGTTTGTGGCAAATTTTATGCGTTAAAATATTTTGTCATCAGTGCAAGTAGACAAATATGCTTTTGCAGCTTTGGGTCTGAGACCGTGTTGAGTGTTGTTGGGGGTGCCCCCCATAAATTCAGACGGAAAAAATTCAGAAATACAATTTTTCGGAAAAATTTATTCAGAAACCATTTTTCAAAAACCAAAAGTCAGAACGAAAAATTCAGAAAAAAAAAGGTGTTCTGCACATAAAAAACGTGGATCGGGTCCCGAATTGGGGATCTGCGCAAAATTTAATGTTTTTTCTGGTTACTTTCTCAATTTTGACTTCTGAATTTTGACTTCTGAATTTTTACTTCTGAATTTTGACTTCTGAATTTTGACTTCTGAATTTTGACTTTCTGAAAAAAAATTTCTGAAAAAAAATTTCTGAAAATATGTGTTTCTGAATTTTTGTTGTCTGAATTTATGACGGGAGCCGTTGTTGGGTGTTAAAAGGTGGCCATGTGGGTGCTACAGGCAAGTCGACAGTTTTCCCTAGTCTATTGATTTAAGTTAACTGATGGATGTGGGGTTTGTTGGCTTGGCTGGTTGACTGTCAACAAAGCAGCTAATTGAATTTTAAATTAGCCCAGAAGGCGCTAAAATGCATGACAAAAGTAAATACGTACATATGTATACATGCCATACACATACATACAAGTAAATTTGAGCGAATGCATAGCGTGTGTGAGTAGGCAGACAAATTTGTGAACACGGCAGTTGAAAGCGCTGCAGTCGCATGATATCCTTTAAACTGCAAGCTGTGATGAGGCTGTTTTGAACTACACCATATTTATGCCATGTATGTATGTATGTAACTATATACTTATGGTTTTTGTATATCACTTGCTCTATAATCTATGCTATTTCGTTTAAAATATGACTAATATTCGGCTACTCTTCAGACTGCTGCATTCAAAATTCCTACCCGCTACCGGCATTTGGTAGACAATATCTATATGAATAGAGCTCTATATATGTATGTATATATTCATATATTAGTACTCTACCGTTGTGACAATTTCACTGTTCTATGCATCATCAAATTCGTTAAACAAAGCATGCTTCACATTTTAACTACAATGTCACATAAACGTTTGCATATTTTTAGGCTCATAAACAAAGAAAATTCTCAACTCAACAAAATTCTAAAAGATATTTTAACTATATACTCGTATTTTGGAATTAGTAAAATGCTGTTAATTATAATAGCCGCTGATAAATTTGTAAAAAATTACGAATTCTTTCATGGGAGGTTATTTTTTCACTTTTTAGGATTCCAAACGAGGGTTAAAATGATCTAGAAAGCACGTCTGTATTTTTCACAAATTTTATGTTGACATTAAATTTAATTCCATTAAATTTAACGTAATTTAATTATGTTTAATTTAAATTAATTTGATATAATTTAGTTTAATTTATTTTAACTTAATTTAATTTTATTTCATTTACTTTAATTTAATTTAATTTAATTTAATTTAATTTAATTTAATTTAATTTAATTTAATTTAATTTAATTTAATTTAATTTAATTTAATTTAATTTAATTTAATTTAATTTAATTTAATTTAATTTAATTTAATTTAATTTAATTTAATTTAATTTAATTTAATTTAATTTAATTTAATTTAATTTAATTTAATTTAATTTAAATTAATTTAATTTAATTTAATTTTATTTTATTTTATTTAATTTTATTTTATTTTATTTAATTTAATTTAATTTAATTTAATTTATTTTATTTTATTTTATTTTATTTTTATTAATTTCATATTATTGTACATTCAGCATACACACAACAACTCTTACTTGTAAGCACCTGTAATCCCTTTCATACAAAAATAGCTTTCCACTAAATGGATTTATGATCTATGTAACCACCTGTTAAGGTTTGGTGACCACACAGCAGCAACATAAAACACCGCATTTGAACCTTAGTGGCATTTGAAATAACTGCCAGTTGGAATGTGCCAAAGGATGTTAGAGAAATTCAATAAAGATTACAACAACAAACCACTACAAATAAAAATTTATCAAAAGCAATAAAATCGGCAATTAACGTGAAAATGAAGAACTAGCAGAGTTATGAAAACTATTAATTCGCAGATATATGAACGGGCGTTGGAGCAATGTGTAGTTTGTTGGAAATAGAAAAATGTTTTGTGGTCAGCACTTGAAAACGTATAAAAATAGAAAGCCATAAATTTGTATGAAAGTTAATTGGTCTATATGGGAATTTTATGATTTTTATAGTTTTGTGGGAAGTTGTTATTTGATAAAAGGAATATAATAAATGATCATTAAAGTGGGCGAGAAGGTAGTAAATGGTAAGATTGTGGTTTTTTTTGTAGTACCAGTGATTTATGTTTAAGCTCTTCCGCCATGAGATGTGCCAGAAGCTGAACTGTTGAACCGGAGAGAGAGAGAGCTTCTCATCAGTGCCATAAGGTAGGTAAGGCGTAAGTTAAGTTCCATCAACTGATAGCATGGTCGTCTTTAAATCCAGGGGTGCTTAGTTCATCTTACACAATTTTGCCCGCTCAAACCACCCACAACACTTCGCTGCACATCCAGTCACTCTCCTGCAATTGGCAGCACTTTGCTTTCACATTATTTACAATTAATTCCAACTTCCCTCTCATTAACACCAATAAACGTTGGTCTTGGTTGATAATAAAATTCGAAATTGAAACCAATAAAATCCTAATGGCTCTTTTGATTGCAGGTATGCTTTGCAGTATTTAATGACAAAACGAGGAGATCAATGGGTGCCACCAAGGTGATTAAAACCAGATAGATATCTAATAATGTGTAAGTTATTTATTTAGTTAGCAGAAAGAGAGTGTTTGAAAGAAGACAGTAGTCTAAACTGTATTAGAACAGGGGAAGAGCTTGTGAAGTAACTCTTAGAAGGGTATATATACCGTCATATCAAATCAGACTCAGGAAGCTATCCACCTACCCTTTACGCCTCTGTGACTCTTCTCCCAGCGACACTTTCAAAAATTTCCTTGCCAAAAAGGCAATTTCATTTTAAGCGCCGTCTCGATTCTACTGTCCTCGTACACGTTTTGAACAATTGCCCTGCTTGTGGCAAGATCCCTTCAAAACGTAAGCAACCGGTGATTTAATTTATTAACAACGGAAATGAAAACGTTGTCACCTCTTGGAATTTGAAGAGGCTACTAAACAATTTTATTCACTTGGGTTTATGTGTGTAGCATGCTGCACTGAGTAAGAACAAAATGCTGGTTGAACTAAATAATAACTAAAATATTTATGAATATTAGACTGGGCGAGAAAGCAAAAAAAAAAATAATAAAATTATATTAATATTATGTTTCGATTGGCGTAAAAAATGTTGGTAAATTAAAAATAATTCCGAGCGGTTTTACTATTTTTTAGGAATTAACTCAATTTTAGTGCACAACTGCCAAAATATTTAAATACAATTCGACGGCATAAAGATTTGTAGAAGATTTTGTTCGCCCAAAAATATTCCCCACAATAATTTTCGTGAGAAGGGGCGTTCCAGAGTAATCAACCTTTAAACTTTGCCTTAGTTTTCTGATTTATCTTTTTTCTTCACGAAAATGATTGAAAACGCAAAAATCTCCCTGAAAAAACAAAAAAAAAATTCTTTTTTTCATGAATGTGTCTTTTTACTTCTAATAATTGAAGAAAAAACCAAAAACATAACTTTTTAATTTTTTTGTGGATCTAAATTTTTTCAACTCATTCAACCTTATATCGCCTTTCAACTTTGTAGTAGCACTACTTCTATGGTTATTTACATAGCAAAATAACATTTTTGTGGTAGCTGCCACACCCCCTTTTCCGTTATTCTCCATTTTTAAGGTTACGCAAGCGACTAATCTCATTTAATTCCCCACCGAATTTTAACTTTCTCTCACGAATATTTCCAAAAATAAGCAATATCAAAAATGTAGCGCCTGTGCGATGCCACGCCCACTCTATATATTGATATAAAAAATATGCAATATTTTAAGCTGCACAATCTTTTAAGTTGATACCAAATTTAGTCGAAATCGTTTAAGTAGTTTTAGAGTTCATTGCTGTCAAAATTTATTAGTCAAAAATCATTTTCGCTAAGAAACTTGAAAGGCGTACCTACCAACACAACGTTGAAGCGTCCACTTTTATGTTACCATGTTACAAATACCACATGATTTCCACATCATCGCACACCACACCCTCCCGTGCCGCAACCCACCCACACTCTTCAGCGTGCATAGTTGTTTTCTTTGATTATTCGTAAACAAAAATGTGAATTTAACCAAAAAAAAAAATAAAAAATCGAGAATAAACAAAATTCGTAAAATCTTCTACATATACTATAAATGGAATTTTTAATTTTTAATTTTTGTATTTGTTTTCTTTTACGAAGAGCTTTTTACACAATTTAAGCTTGCAGCTCGAAGCTGTGTGGAGGAGAAGGAAAAAAGGATGTTACAGCTGCTTGTTGCAACAATGTCACACAGTCACAGGCGGTACAGCCAACAATCATCATGTAGATACATTGTTGTTCTTGTTGTTCCTGTTGTTGTTTTGTGTACGAGGTATTGCATATGACTGCTGTCCAACTGTCGTTGTTATTTATATAACAACCATTATTTGTATTGCATGTTTGTTGTTTTTGTAATTTTTAATTTACAACCGAAGATGCGCTCAACTGAAAATTAAATTTGACGCTCGAATTCTTTTAATTTCCTCTTTTGAGTTAAACGAATTCAACAAGCAACACATTTTTGCATATTAAATTTAAACAAACAGAGATATATGTATGTATAGATACAGCCCTGTAGGAAATTCATACAAAGTAACTGCAAGTGGTGATTTACTATATACATATTTTCAGACACGCAGGTTAGCTACATATTTCTTTGCGTATAACAAAAATTTTCTCAACCCAATATTATATGGCTACTTTTGAACCACAAAATAGTCAGGGAGCTTTTGTTTTTTGGAAAATTTATGGGAAATTTTAGTTCATATTTAAAAAAAAAAAAAAAAAATGCGTCTGCTAATTTCACGATATTTTTACATACATACATATATGGATAAGAGGTATAATATAAACAAACTTTCCAAACCTAAATTTTTTCGAGTATGTGAAATTCGAAATTTTCTCAAAAAAAAAATTTTTTTTTTTTATGGTTTAGTTAGACTTTTTTTTTTTGGAAAATTTATATTATTTTGGGCAATTTTTTTTCTAAATATTTTGACCCTTTTACTCGATAATTTACACATAAAATTATTCTATTTTTAGCACTGAAATTTTTTTTCATTCTAGTGGAATATTAAAACGGAAATTTAAAAACAAAAATTTAAGTAAAAATGTAAGAACGAAATTTTGAAAATTTCAAAAATGTAATATCTACTTGTACAAATAAAAATTTATTGATCAAAAACGATGGAGAAATTTAAACAAAACTTTTGCCCATATTTTTGAAAGCATAAAAATCTAAATTTTGCAACTTTGAATATATCTTTCAACATACCAGAAATATAAACAACAACATTTACATATATCCACAATTTAATTGCGCACTTTATTTTTTCGAGTATGAGAAATTCGAAATTTTTTAAGATTAAAAATTTTTTTTTTTTATGATCTAGCTAGACTTAAAAATTTCTAAAAAGTGTTATTCCTTTTTTGATATTTTTTTACTGCAGGGATACTCACATTTGTTCATTTATACCTGCAAATAGGTAAATTCTTGTGGGTATGATGCAAGCAAGAGTCCAAAAGGACACAGTGGTAGCAGAACCTTTCAGCTACAAATAAATAAACACAAATGCATTTGTACTTTTATATCATTCTTATATATATATGCGTACTTGTTTTATTTAAATCCATTTATCCATTAAGTCACCGGCAAGAAGTGATATACTAAATATCTGCATGCACAGTGGCCCACAATCTTTTTTTTTATTTTTTAAAACACTCCCAAAACTACGCTTTCCCATAGATCATAGTCGAGTTGATTCTCAGTTGCTTTCGAAATGGATATAAAATAATATACATAACTACATACATTTTTATTTGTGTAGCATACTCTTAGGGGTGTAAGTGAATTTAAGTTCTTGTAGCATACTTATAGGAGTTCAAATGGATTAGTCCTTTAGTAATCGCTTATTTTGCAATGGATATACTCGTGTACAGCTCAAAACAAAATTTATATAAATACTCTTGAGTGTTTTTAGAAAATATTTCATTTATCAAGGCCGAATGTTGTTGAAAAATCAGTTCCTTAACACTTTTTATCCCTTGAATTAAGCTTTGTTACGACGTTGACCTACTTAAACAGAATTAATATTGATTAGTTGAAATTCAATGTCTCGTAACTTAATTTAGCTAAACATACCAAATAAGAGCTTTAAAGTTACATAAATAATTATCAATTATATTAACTGTAATTACGTGATGACATGTCAAACCAGAAGGCTTACAATGTAATAAATTTACAAAAGGATCTTAAGATATATTTGAGATGTTCATATGTGGGTTCAAATTTGGGATGGCAATCCCGAGATTTCTGAATTTATTCCAAACCCGAAATTTTCGATGTGGAATTATTTCACTAAAACCTAATACTAGTAAGCGTAATTAATTTATGAAATGTCAAGATTCTTTGTGGCTTCTTAGCCCGTTCGTTCTCACGCTCACAACACATACAAATAATTTGCTTCCTAGAACCTATAGAAGATAACGCTTTAGACGAAACCACAAAGTTGGGAAAGCATAACCCTTAAAGGGCACAACCGTAAGCTAGATCGTTGGCTAACCTTCAGCTATCTCAGACGAGACTTGAGAGACAAACTCAGCTTATTGCGAATAGAATTATATTTCTCATCAGAACTGAGACTCAGCCCGGAGAGTTATTCACCATTGGATTACTTTGGCACAACAAGAACTGCCTCACACCTTCTTGAAATAAATGTCTGTCTTTATGACAAATTCCAAAATGCATGCAAGTATGAGAAAATCATGTAAAGATTGAAGCTTAGTCTTGGTTGCTATACAAAAACAAACAACAAGCTAAGAGACAAAAAACTGTAAATATTGTTTATCACAGTAACCAACAGTTATAACAAACTAAACAACAACAAAATGTACATTTTATAAAATCCTTAAAAAGTAAGTAAAAGCAACACAACTCGCCTTGGCCAATAGACAAAAACATGAAAAGTTAGCCAAGTTTTTTGCGAAAACCCAACCACCGAGCAACAAAGCCAAGAGCACAACAAACACAACCCACATACAACAAAAACTGTGCTGTGATGTGTCCCTCTACATGTCTTCCATGCCTATTGACATTGTTGTAACAACAGAAAAAAGCAACAACAAGGCTACAGCTACCACAATAATCACGACAAGAGCAAGTTGTGGCGCTCCTAAAAGCTCGCCGTGGAAAAAAGTGCTATGAAATAGGAAAGGGGGAAAATTCCCCCAAAAAAAAAGGTAGTAAAAAGGCGACTAAGTTGAAATTTATTAACTGTGTAAGCCGCCATAAAACGGTCACACAGGAAGGAAGTGACGGTGGTTAGACACCAAAGATATAAAGGACACACACATCCAAGACGCAGAGTTCAAGAAATTTTGAAGAGTTTTGAAAAATTGCACAAAAGTTCTGTTGACTTGTAGGACGAAGAGCTGGGGCAGAGGTAGACAATTTCATCAAAAATCAATATTTACAAAAAGCGAATAGCAAACAAGAAGAAACGTACTCATACTACACTTAGAGAAATATGAGCAATGATGCCAAGATATTTATTGAGTTTGAAGAAGGGTAAAAGCGTTGAGAGAGAGAGAAATATACATACATGAGTCTGAATGAAGGAAGTGGAATAGAAAAGTGGTGGTTGATGAATTTCATATCAGAATTATGCTCAGATTTTTCTGAAATCTCCGAGCGTTTTTTGAAAAATTGTGGGCGTGGCAAGGCAACGAATTATTTGGAAAATTACGATAATTGGTAAATTTAAGCTGTGATTATTACAAAATGACTCAGCCGATTTCGAAGGTTTTTGTACCATTAGAAAGATACTTTAGTTTGCTATCAAAAACATACACTGTAAAATTTTATGTTACACTAAAAGAAAAAAATTGTGGATGAAAATAACCCCCCACAAAATTTTTCAAAAATTTAATTTCTAAAAATGAGGTTATGTTTGTGTAGGTAATATGCCGAATCATACTATGCTATTTACACTTTATTATAAAACATAGGGCTGTGAATAAATTATCGATTTTTACGTTGATCGACTTTCTATAATTATCGATACGATTTTATTAATTCTTATTTTGCATACATCGATTCTTGGCAACGCCGCGAACGAAGGACGCATTAAACTATGTTCACACTACAGCCAAAAATACTTATTTTCTGTGTATCACAAACTTGGTTCTAGTTAAATTTAAGGTTGGAATGCACAATTATGGCATCATATGTGATAATACCTAGGACTGTGCCTTTATTCGATTAATCGAATTGATTAATCAATTTTTCAGTTAATCGATTACTTGATTAATCAAAATTATGAGTAATCCAAATGAGCGGTACTCGAGTAACGATTAAACAAAAACTGATTAATTTACTAATTTTCTTATGTGAAAGTTTGCCTTGAAAAATCTTGATTAATCGAGTAAACACCCTTTTTGACTAATCAAAAATCATAATTAATCGATTAATTGAGTAATAGAAATTATGATTAATCAATTAATTAATCAAATAGTAGCTAGTAATGTATTTGTTTTTGAGGAAAACAATTTTTTATCTCTTTTAACTGATTTTCTTTTTCCTTTTTTTTAGCTTATAAAATTTTCAGGAGTGTTGTGTATTTGTTGTTTTTTTTTATATTTGTCATTATATATTTTTATACCCAGCGTACTAGTACTAGTACTAGGGTATTATAATTTTGTCCACATAACGGTACTATGTAACGGCGCAAAATAATCGAGTTAGATATAGAGTTCCAGGTATGAAATTTCTTAGGTTGAAAATAGGAATTGATTAAGGCATGTCTGTCCGTCCGTCCGTCTTTCCGTCCGTGTACACAGTAACTTGAGTAAAAATTGAGATATGTGCATGAAATTTTGCAGACAGGTTAGTTTCTGGTCACGGTAGGTTGCTATTGAAAACGGGCGAAATCGGATGATAACCACGCCCCTTTTTTGATATAGAAAATTCCAAATAAGATTCTAGGGCCTATATCATTGCCAAGTCATGGTATTTGTATCTCGTTCTGAAAACTATCGGTGGGTGTTTAATGTTCGGTTCACCCGAACATAGACTTCCTTATTTGTTTCCAATATATTTATCTCATAGGCATTTTTCGTCTAAAAAATCGATTTTGTGAAAAATCGTTTACTTATTAATCGACTTCGCGCGCTCAAGTGCACATCTCTACAAAGCGACACGCCCACATCTAAGAAAGCACTGAGTTATGAGTTGACCCTCTGAGTAGACAAATCGTTGTGTCACCAAATTCTGCGCAGACAAAAAGCAATAAAAATCTAAAAATATTATTTCACAAAAAAACTAAAAAGTCATAAAAAATGTCACAAGTTCACAACGAACAAACAAAGTAAACACCCACTAAACAGACGTACGCACAAATGTGCTCCTACTGTCTCAAAAATATTCGCTCCCTTTTCGAGTGTTGTTTGTTGGAGTACATAGAAATAAATCCAAGAATATTGCAATTGCTCCTTGGGGATCATAACGAAATACACACAACGCTAAGCTCTCAAACCAGAAGGATGTCTACTCGTATTCTAGCATTTTGTTTGTCATCACTCACACTCGGTTTGCTCGTTGCTCGATGCTGAGTACTTGTACGCATAGTACAGTGATGCACACTGTAGACTTTTGGTTGCTTTTATTGTTTAGCGTGAATTTGAAATTATTTTAGGTATCATTCTGGAACTTTTTGTTTTTCTTTTTGCCTTTATTTTCAAATGAGTTTGAAATTGTTTTGTTGTAACTTTTCTGGCGCCTGACAACGCGGTGCATCACTGTTACACTGCTAGCTTCCTCAATTTTAACCACTTCTCCTACTTAGCGATGTGCCTTAGCTATTTGAAATAATATTTTTGCGGTTGTTGCTTGGGGAATAGTCTAAGACGTTTATCCTTAACAACTGAGAAGCGTATTAAAAGTCGAATCTTCAAGATGACAAAAATATTGCGATGAGGTTGGAGTGAGTTGGCAAAACTTTGAATGGTTTAAAATGAGAAAAAAAAATTGAAATTTGTATTTATTTTTATTTATTTGTTTACATAGAGCTTGTGAGCTGTGTGTTAAGTTTTTATTAAATTTTTTTAATTTTTGTAGATTCAAAGAAATGTTCTGGAATGTCGGTGATGGGGTGGGTGCATCAATAATTTTTTTTATGAAATTTAACTGTTGGAAAATGTCTCAGAGAAAGCTATTACTTTTGTATTTTAATATATTTCTGAATATTAGTAAACTTTATAAATGCTTGAAATGTGTCACCCGGTAGTTAAATCAGTATTGCATAATTTTAGGCGTAATTAATTTATGTAATCTTAAATCTAAATATCTAAATTTATTAACTAAATTTCCATCATATAACTTATATCAAATTTAACTATTTGAAAGTAGAAGATATTTTCCGAGAACTGACCACTTAATCTAGCCAATCAATTGAGGAATGCTTGACGTAAAACAAAAGTGAATTAAAATCAAAGTGTCACAATTTGAAATTTGTGAGAAATAATTGCACAGAGTAAAATCACACTTTTGTGCTGAGCATATTAATATATGTACATAATTATTTGAATGTACGAGTAGCTGGATTGTAATAATGATCATAATATTTTGTAAATTAAATAATAACATATGTGGTTTGATTGGATAGCCTTTAGCCATATATTAAGACAATAGTAAATGGCAGTTGCAATTCAAAATTTATTTATGAGCAAATGTAAGGGAATTATGCAATGATTGGCTGTGTTATAGTCTAATTTAATTTATTTTATTTGTATGCGAAGGGGTAAGTCCAACGCAAACTATTATTTGTAAATTTGAATTTTTGAAATTTTGCAAAGTTTTTTTTTTTAATACATATTTAAAATTTGCATTTTTAAAATTTTGTCAAACTTTAAAAAAAAAATTTTAACACAAAGTTACTCCTGTTTGATCAACGAAAAGTTTTTTTCGTGTTAATGGATGAATTTTGCCCAATATTTTTTTTTTTTTTAACACAAATATACCAAATTGTGATCAACGACAAAAAATTCTTACAAAATTCCACTAGTACAAAAAAAATTGTCAGCTTTCTGTTGAACTCTATCTACTAGAATGTCGAAAAATCTTTCATGGGCGTTATTTCACTGCACCTCAAACCCCTATTAAAAATTCCAGGATATCCAAAATTGAATGGCGTACTTTAATTTTCTCAATTTTCAAATATAAAAAATTTTCTAAACAATTAAATGTAGTATCTATTTTAAAATTTTTTTTCCAAAATTTATGTTTTTGAAAGAGCAGTAAGTTTTTAGTTTACTCAAAATATGAACTTTTTTTATTCCCAAACATTTTAAGATATTTTTAGTACAAAAAAACTTCAGCCCAAGATTAATTTAATTAATTTTTCTGAATCTTAAATATCGGATATTTTTTTTTAAATTAGAAGTTTAAAACTTTTTTTTTTCAAAATTTTGCTTCTGTACCTCTAAGTTTTCATAGAAAGATTCACTAATGAAATTTTTTAAAAACCAAAAACGTCCTGGAAATTCCAGGATATCCAAAATTGAATGGCGTACATACTTCAATTTTTTCAATTTTCAAATATCAAAAATTTTCTAAAATCAAATATTTTAAAATTTTTTTTTCCAAAATTTTGTTTTCGTTTTTAAAATCTCAGTAAAGATTTTGGTTTCTTCAGAATAAGAACTTTTTATTCAATTTTAAGATAGTTTTTGTACAAAAAACTTTAATTCAAGATTATTCTAATTAATTTTTCCGATAGAACGGATATTTTTTTAAATTAAAAATTTATATATATTTTTTTTTTTCAAAATTTCGCTTGTGTACCTTCTAAGTTTTCATAGAAACATTCACATTTGAAATTTTCTGTGTATATCAAAATCAACTCTATGTGGAATTACCCCTCTAGTATGCGTTTCAGTTTAAAACTTTTGCTTGGTTGCACATAAATTAAAACGCTTATGAATATTCAATTAAAATTTTGAAACAAAAGGGTATATTGGAATACAAAATTGGTTATTATGAATAGAATAGTTAGAGCATTTGCTATTTGGATTGTTATTACATTTTATTATTTGCCTGACAATACAATTAAACAGATATATGTATGTATGTGGAGAGAGCTTATTAGATTCCAGCACATGTAGGCTTTTCTCACACACACTTACACACACAAAATGCTTTAACAATCCACTGTTCTATGAACTAAAGCGATTGACTAACAAAATACACAAATATTTTAATGGCAAAACTAAAATTGTTGCATGCAACATGGAGTTGTAATGCATGTTTGACTGTTTGTATGAATAATATCATGGGCGCCGGCTAATGCACATTCACAGTCGCTTTACGTATTTACAAATTGAAGCCGCTTTGTTATGTTGGTTGAGCTTTAATTCATGCACTTCGAAATCGCAAATGTTGCAGACCACCCGAGGCGTTATAGCTATGTACATAGGTATGAAGGTAGGCTTTTTTGAGGAAAAAAGGGTGACTCATTAGTGGACTTTTAGCCATGAAATCGCTACTACAAATCTCATTTCTAATGCCATTTCTATCCGAGTTCTTTTACTTGATGCTGGAAATTTAAATACGTAGTGTCTCAGAAGGGTGCATGAGCCCTGGCAACAACTGTCGATCTCATTTTCATGCTCTCAAAACTTAAAAAAAATGGAAAATTTATTTATTATTTAAGAGGAAGAGGCTGCGAAACATTCGGTAAAATAAAGATTTTGAAAATGGGTTTCTATTGGAGTTCTTTAAAATTTATTTTCACTCAAAAACTGTTTGAAAAACTTCATAAAAATATAGTAACCAACTTATGGCTCACCCTTTAAAGCATTTGGTGCTATTTTGCGCTGCTACAATAAATAAACAACAACATCTAAATATTGACTGGCCAGCGCATTGTGAGTTGAACAAAAAATGTGTTTGTTTTTGTTGTATAGGCTGCGTCATTTAGTCGAAGGCTTGGCAGGCTCATGGCATTCATAATTCTAGCTTTTGTTCTGGCAACGTTCGATTTTGGCAATAATTTATTTGCAAATGAAACAAACAACAAACACAAATAATGAAAGCTAAAATATTTAAATTGTTAATAGAAATTTGGAATTCAATTATGACATTTGTTACGCACAATACCAAATTGCAGACAATGCAAAGCACAAATGCCAATCGAGAGAAATATCGACTAATACAGACATATGGATTTCGTCTTTACAAAAATTTACTAAAGCGGATATCGTAAAAATTTCAAAAAATATATATCATTTCTGCTTCTTCTTTATTTTAAAGTAAAACTACAGTGCTGTGTAAAACTGATATTAAAAAACCTACTACTAGGTATATAATTTTTGCTTTCAACCAAACTAAGCGCTACTTACTTTTTGGATTTGTTCTGCTTTTTTGCTTTTGCTTTTTGATTTTTTGCTTTTACTTTTTACACCGCAAGATCTAATCATTGACAGCTGACAACACAAACATCACCAAATCGACCAGCTGTCATTGCCATCACCCATAATTTGTTAGCGCTGTTAAAATGCGTATTTATTGTTGTTGCAATTATTATTGTTGTGGCGCTTTGGAATGCATTCAATCGGTTTTTTTTTCTTTTACTGTTATGCAACCAACTTAAATAAGTTTCATGAGCTTTTGTTGGCAGCAAATTGTCGAGCTATTGTTTTTGTAGCTGTTCATAACACATTGTTGTTGTTATTGGTTGTTTAATTTTAAACTTGGAAGTCGCTCGAGCGTTGCAAGCGCGCTTTAAAAGCTTAACTTTTGAAGAGTACAATGCTGATGGCAAACATTTTAGTAGATAATTTGCAACAACAAATAGTAAGGAAGCTTGAAGTAAGGGTGCAAGTGAACATTATATAGCCAATTGCGAGTGCTAAGAAAAATTTAAATTCACTTCTTTTGCAATATTTAAGGAAGCTACAAGATTTATTTTAATTAATTTTTTTTTTTTTTTTTTTCAAATCAACTATTTTCCCGATTCTATGTCCGATATAAATTTTAGATATTGTTCCATAGTCAAGCAAGTAATATTAGTATTATTCATAATTCTGTTCTGGCCATGTTTTGTTATTCTACCAAAATTTTTTTTTAAGGTTTAGCATCAAAAATTCATTTTGTATGGAAAGTGCCACGCCCACACTTTCGTCAATTATAATTTGTTCTGCGTTTATAAATTTTTCTTACGTATGGTATAGATTTCGTATATTTCTATACAAATTTTATTGTACCTAGCATGAATCTTTTAGCGTTATTTAGCATGAAAATCAATTTTGGAGGGGAGGTGCCACACCACTTTTTCTGATAACTTTTACTTTATCCGTGTGTATGCTATGAACATAATTTTTTTTCCATACCAATTTTCAGATCCAATTCGGCGGTACTCAGCCTAAAAAGTTAATGTTGTATACGAGGTGCCACGCCCTCGCTTTCGTTTTTATGCATGTATGTATGTAATTTTAATTTTTAATGAATATTTTTTTTATTAATTTAAATTCGAACAATTGGCTATACAAATTCCAGCAGTGACTAAACGGCCAAAAATTTTGCTCTCGATTTCGTTTGTCGCCAACGTTGAAAGCCTTGATTTTCAGCTGTTACTTTTGTTTTGTTGCTGTTTTTTTTTTTTAATTTTTAGCATTGTTTTTGTCACTTATTTATTTGGTTGAATGAGTTAAAATATATATCTCACTTGACATAACACACACCAACAACAATGACGTCGTTCGTGTTTCTACGGAATCATCGCGCTTTTGAAGTGCGGCTGTGTGTCATAAAAGGGGGTTTAGCCGGTGGGGAAGGGATGAGTATTTGTATTTGTGATTGGCCCAGCAACAAGCACGCAAGCTATTAACTTGTAAAAATGTGCGCTTTCATGTTGTTGTTATGAGAAAAATATGCGAAATGACATTGACAAACAAAAAATCCAATGTCAAATTCATGCCATTTTTACGTTGGCAAAACAGAGTTAATTAGTATTTAATATGGGAAAAGTTATGATATTTTGTATGAACTTCAATTTTGAATTGCTCTAATAAAAATGCTTGTATAATTAATTTGTTCAGTTTATTTAATTTTTATATTTCCATGTTTTTATGGGAATCTTGTAATTTTCGAAATTTTGTGCTACATAGTTCATACAACTAACGCAGCTGGTTGTCTACAAGGTGCTTCAATATGGGCGCGCTTATTTAACGCTTATTTGAACGTTGCTTCACTGATTGATTTCAGTTAATGACAAAAAAACAAAAAATTTTGAAAAAAATAAGCGGCAGTAAATGTTTATTTATAAGTGGGCGGTACAACGCCAATTTTCAAAAATTTCAAAGAAAAATCATTAATAAAATCTTCAGGGCATTTTAAATATGAAATTCAAGTCGTCTATCTCATCATTATAGAAGATATGGCATGTTCCGTTTAGCTAGTTCCCTTTTAGAAAAATTCAATACAAAAATGTGGGGGGTATTCTTACATTCTAGCCATATCATCTTCAGTCATGTTAAGAATGGTTAAGTTAATTTTTTTCAATGGCAGCTTTTTTTAATTGGGCAGCTCGAACCCCTCCGAACACCCACCCCCTATAAGAGCTATATAGATATATATTTAGTCCCATCATAAATCATAAAACACTAGGTTAGTCTTCGCAATAGAGAGCTCTCTTCTTATAAGGACTCCTATAGGACTCATTGAGCCTTATTTTTGTACAAAATGATTATCTAAGCGGACCTTGGACCGCCAAAAAACCTCACTACGAGAGGCCTGAACAGATACTGTTCTCAGCAGCTCTCATACCTTGATGCCACACTTCAGCTCGAGAATATAAAAATACCAATTAAACTAAAAATATTCTTTAAAATATATTTGGCTTCATAATTTTCCAACAATTAAATTTTTGGCACTGTTGAGGTGGCGTAACTCTCTGGAGTTTTCTTAAAATAAGCGCACATGCGAAATAATCAAGGCCTCGTCAACCTGCAGCCATCGACGCGCGCATAAGTGTCCGTGTAAAGTAGATTGCAGATCGCAGCATTGTTAACGTAGCTCATCTCGGCCACTTTGAACTCGGGATTGACAGCTATTTTGAGAAAATAGGAACCAGTATCTAACTCCGAAATATCCACCCACTGGCAATCGAGATTATAGAGGTAGATATCAGAGCAATTGACGGAAATACCTGACGGAAGAGAAAGAAAACATTAGAAAGGCAACAACAAGCTAGGAACTAGGAACTCACCTTGATCACCCAAATTTGCACAGTTATACTTTTTTGGCACGCCCGACAAGCATTGATTATCCTCCAAGCAGAATGAAGCTTTATGACCTTGCGCCACTTTATTACCCAGCAGATCGTAGACATCAAAAGTTGCAAATACCTCCATGCTATGGTAATGCCTGCAAAAACGCAAAAAAAACCCACGAGCGCGCAAGTTAAAACTAGAAATCTCCACACTTACTCGCAATAACTCACATATGACACATATGCCACTCCCACAAATGTTTCTCCTTAAATGGTCTAAAATCGGTATTGCCCGCATTTAGCGTACTCGCCGTAAACTTAAGCAAACGACGTGTCACATAACGCCAATTTGGATCGTCACGTTGTATCTCATAAGCCTCATTTGCCACACAATTCTCTTCCATAGCGCATTGCATCAATGCCATTGGTCGATCTTCCAAATGTGCTGTACGTTCGAGTTCATAAAAGTCAACAACTAAATCGGGAGCTAAGTAATCGCATGCCACCACTGCTACATGATTGCGTTCATCATGACACTCGGCTGGTGGTCGTAAGTGATCGTGATGTAGACATTGCGCCAATGTTGTTTCATTGCCATAACATTCGGTGCCACTTAAAATGGCGGGCGCCACATCGAGTCCACCAAAGTAATCCGTTTGTAAGGCGTCGCGCGCATAACCCAAACCCAATTGGCCACACACCACATTTGCCTCCAACAAAGACCAACCATCTGAACAGATGGTACCCCAACGTCCACCATCGATGCGCACCTCAACACGTCCTTCGTGTGCACGTCGTCCGCCACGTAACCGTATTTCGATGTTGTACGCATGGGGTAAGGTGAATTTGGGTAAGAGTTTTGGTAGCGGCGCTTCGGTGATGCGCTCTGTTTGTTGACTTTCGCATACAACGCCGGCTGCTTCGTTAGCTTCGCAGTCGTTGGTGCCCCATCCTTCAAAATGGCAATCGGTGAGTTCGCGTTCATTACCCTCGCAATAGATATTATCCATCCAGTAGCGTCGGCGCGCCAAGCCAAAGTAGCCATCGTGTGTTACACGTCGTACGCCAGCATAGCCAAGTTGCTTGCATACAACACGTCCCTCGAGCACATCCCATTCATCGTCGCAGATAGCGCCCCATTTATTATTGTGTAAGACTTCGATGTTGCCTGCAATGGAAGCATAGCGATTTGTAAATTAAACGAGCTTCAAATGCGCTAATACTTGAGTTAAAGCAGCTCTTAGAGATTTGAGGAAAATTAATTCTTGGAAGCTAAGGAATATTTCGTCTATGGGTTTATTGCCGTGGAGTGGTTGCTTCCATGCCTTTTTGCTCACCAGCTCTTCGGGCATTTGAGCTACATAGTATATCGTCCCCAACGAAATCCTTCCGCGAGCCCTTTTCTTGTCTTACCTTCGTATTCCGCTTCACCGCCCACTAAACGTATCGCACCTTCCTCCTTATTCAAGGTCTTAATATATTTTTGTACCAAACGTTGACGTTCTTCGCGCGCCTCCTCCAACGTACGCTGCACCGCATTTGAAGCAAACCAGGCAGCAGGCGCGATTAGAGTGAAAGTAAAAAGCAGAAGAATGAAACGTTGGGAGAGCGCGCCAAAACTAAGTGACATTTTTACGATTTAAATTTTTGTTTTATGTATTTTTTGTTTATTTATTCTTATTTAATTTCATAAAATTTTCTAATACAACTTTTGAGAAATTATATTTTACAGCACATCACTTTAACCAAGCCAAGAACTTTTTTTTCTGCTTAACGCGCACGCGCACAAACGTCACACCGTTGCGCTGAGAAAAGAACTTTTGCTTCGGGCGGCAAACAAACCGCGACTATTTGTCAAAGCATTTACTTTATGATATCGAACAAAAGTTTGATTCCGATCGAGAGACAAAAAACAAAAAGAAAATTAAATAAAAAAAAAATAGATTTAGCTTAGAATGCGCTATGTGTTTGTACATAGCAGAGGCAGCAACAACAACAGCAAGCAACTGAAATTGTTAATGTCATCTAAGCTAAGTAAGGCAATCGAAGTACGCTTGAAAACATTTATCGTGTACCTATTTGTGGCGATTTTACGAATATTAAATCAACTTTTGAAACTTTGTATTACACTGAAAAAAATTTGTTTGGGCTTTTGAAATATTTTTCTAGTTTAAAATTTTTTTTTTAACAAAAAAGTTTTCAGTGTAATTTTGTAAATATAAATTTTTTATTTTTAACAAAAAAAATTTTCAGTGTAATTTTTCAAATAAAAATTTACTTTAAAATTTAAAGGGAAAAAATTCCATTCAAGTTTTTATGTATAGACGGTCAATAATTTTTTTTTTTTCGGCGAGCTTTTGATGTATTTTTATAATTAAAAATTTTATTGGAAAAAATTTTTTATGTGTAGTACTAAATTTTTACAGAGAATATTTTCAAAATATGCATTTACTTGAAAATTAAAAAAAAAAAAGAATTTGTTTAGTTTAAAATTTTATTAAAAAAAATTTTTTCTGTGTAATACAAAATTTTTACAGTGCATTTACTTGAAAATTTAAAAAAAGGACGCCATTTTTTTTTTCAAAAACACTCAAGTATTTTCCTAGCTTAAAGTTTAAAAAAAAAGTTTTCAGTGTAATACAAAATTTTTACAGTGTACATTTTCAAAATATGAATTTACTTGAAAATTTTTTTTTCTGTATAATACCAAATTTTTACAGTGCATTTACCTGAAAATTTAAAAAAAGGGTAACATATCTTTATATTGATTTTTTTTTTTAAACACTGAAGTATTTTCCCAGCTTAAAATTAAAAAAAAAAATTTATTTTCAGTGTAATACAAAATTTGTGCAGTGTATTTTTTCTAAACCTGATTAGAGTAGTTTTCCAATGGTTCCAACATTTTTTAAATCGGTTAAAGAGTTCCGTAGCAATCACAACATACAGGTACCGATTACCGCAATTTTCCTGATGTTTCGACACCTTGCCACGCCCACAATTTTCCAAAAATTGAATTTCTAAAAATTAGAGTTTTAGCAAAATCTTTTTCTCCCCTTCGCACAACTGGGTATAAAAACAACGCAATGAATAGCGAAAATTGTTAGAATTCGAATTTCGAAAATCATTTTCACGCGCAAAAGCTCAGTTTAGCAAGAAAATTTGCGGGTATGGAGACATAAATTAAAATAATAATGAGAACAAGATGTGAAATAATTTATAAAAAGCGAAAAAAAATTGGAAAAATGCTTTAAAGCAATAAAAGCGCGATTTTTATGCGAACTTCAGTTGCGGAACTGGGCGGGTTATGATTGATAGAGATCGTTTTGTGTGTGAGCGCATAATTTAAACGATTTCCCAGCCCCCTAAATCAAAAGCGCTACACAAATACACACATAAACACTTTCATATATATAAGAAGTTGACGTCATTGTGTCGTTAAGCAAGCCGAGCGCTAACAATTCGCTTAACAGTGGCGTCGCACGGCCAAGTACAATGAGAGCGTTGATGCCTGAGCAGCGACAATACTGAGAAACAATTAAGTTGAGCCGATCGTGCGATCGATGCACAAAGCTTTTCATTTCATTTTTGTTGTTGTAAATGAAAATGTGTTGCTTAGAAAAAAATGATGATGACAATAGATATTTGAGAGCAAAATAAATGTGGTCTAAGGAAAAAAAAATTCACAAAAAAAAATTAAAAAAAAAAAAAATTTTAAATTTAAAAAAAAAATTACAGAAAAAAATGGAAAAAATGGAAAACCCAAAGTCGTTGACTACGCACGCGAGATCACGTTTCATGTTCGCATTTTTGTTTTTTTTAAATTTTTTTTGTTGCTTGCTCGGCAATAAGCTCTCACTTGTCTTACTCGCCACCCCCTGTGGTGTCATACCACTGCGCATGAAATGTTTATGTATGTAAAAAAAAAAACGTTTTTACAGTTGATAATTGCCACACGACACATGTAGCTATGCTGTTGATGGGTTGACTGATCATCGATGATATTCAAATTGATGTGCGAGCACAAATTAACTGGGCACCCCGCTTTTTCCTCGTTTTATACCTAAATTTGTTTTGAATGAAAAGCTTTTATTCGCTTAAGTCGTAAGAAAGTTGCGTAACGCATTTAGTTTGCCAGAAAAATTCCCTTCACGAATTGGAAAATACTTTAATCAAATATTTGAAGGTGGTTGAGTTAGTACGAAGGGCAATGGAAAGGAGGCAGTTCAGTCGAATTTTTCGTCAAATATCCAAAAATATCCCAAAAAAGGTGTCTGAAGAATACTACTTAAAGGGTATCAGAGTACTGATCCTTTTTTATATAAAAATGTGGGTCTAATTCAAGAAATCACTTTGGGCCATATTTCTGCTTCACACAAATTGCGACACATTCCTAAATCCGCCATAATTCTCTTGCATGAGTGGTATAAAGAAATCATTAGCTGTTTGTATCGCTGACTGCAAAAACCCCTCGAGCTCGCTCAAGCTTCACAATAACCACAGATGTTTTGCTGGTTGAAACATTTGAACTTGACACTCAAAAGCGTGCAGTTGCCATGAGATACTTAATTGTGATGTTATACATGAAAACAATAAAAAAGCAGACACAAATGTATCTAAAAAAATATATAACTTGCAGATGAGATGATATCTAGACATTTTTCATTAGACTACCTTTATATAAATTTACCAAAAATGAGAGATTGTGTTTAGCTAGGGAAACAAATTTGATTTATGTATGTCGTATGTTCTGTCTAATAATTTCGTTATGCGCGCCACCTAGCGGAAAATAATAATTTCGTAAATTGTTTAATTTCACATTGAAACTATTTCAGACAAACAACAAACCGAACCAATATAACGGTAGCAACATAAAAAAAACAAGATCTCAAAAAAAATAAAATCATTAAACGAAGCGCAAAGCGAGAAAAACAATAAAATTGTTGCCAAATAAGAACAGAAAGCAATCACTAAATCTGTTGACAATCAATTGAAGCTACAAATAAAAGCAATTGTGGCAAGCGCGGGTGGTGCAATATCATAGCAGATACATACATACATAAAAAACATCATTAACCTGCATGCAATCTTTGTGACAAATTTGACCCATTTACAGAACAAAGCTTGTTTTACATTATAAACGAAAGCTTTTAATACGATG
The DNA here is from genome assembly GCA_951509765.1 of Sphenella marginata. Taxonomy (NCBI): domain Eukaryota; kingdom Metazoa; phylum Arthropoda; class Insecta; order Diptera; family Tephritidae; genus Sphenella; species Sphenella marginata. The sequence goes on from OX608083.1 coordinate 65,449,872, forward strand.
TTTACTTTTCATTGACCGGGTCACATACAATCTTTGTTCATTTATGATTTGGCATACAACATCTTACAATCACTACACTTTATTACACAAAAAGCTGATTCTGAGAACGAAAATTACTGCTTGCGTCAAATGTGACCCATAGGTTTTTTTTTTTTTTTTTTCAAAGTGCTCACAAAGGTTTAAAGAAAAATAACATACACTACATGTTCAACTATGTTACGCATACACTAATTGTCTTTATGCTGCGCCTTATTGCTTCCGCTGGTCGCATTTGTTTTTAAATTGATTTCGGGTTTCGTTTTTTTTCGAATTTATTTTTGCTATTCTCGCAGACAATAAGCACAAACAATGGATAACAAATACAACTATTATGTACTTACGTAAAGTAAATACATAGTATCGTTTAGAATTCTATTCTTCACCGTTTGACTGACATTGACTTTGATCGCCAATCATCCACCACCACCCCCACCACACCAGTTGTCGACACTATCGGTTGTCGCTTGTTGTCGTCTTGTCGTGTTCGTTGTCAATTTGTGGCATTGCGGCTCTTCTAATTCCATTTCTAATTGTTATGTTTCCAATCATATGATACTTTGTTTCAAGTTTGTTTGCGTAGCATAGCAATTAAGATTTAAAATTGCGCAAGTGAGTGCAAGTAGGTTATGCTACATTAGGGTGGTCTGAAAGTGTAAGTGAAAATGTTTACAATTAATATAATAAACCTAAAATGGAAACCAGATCAGAAAATTAGACGAAATTGGCACACAATCTGGAGTAGAAATTGATGTCAAACAAAAATCGAAATCGGAACCAAAAGCTCAAGCGAAATGGAAGTCTTAATTGGAACCGAAACCGGAACAGAAGAGAAAGAGGCATAAAATAGGTCCAGAAACTGAAATAGAATTCGAAATCGGAACCGAAACGGTGCAAATTTTTTTATCGGAATTGAAATCTAGGTTGGCACCAAAACAGTAACGAAAACAGAAACCGGAATTAGAACTGGAACTGAAACAGAAATTAGAATGACAGCCAAAATTGAATCCTAACCTGAAAAAGGAAAATAGAAAACGGACACTAAACGCTCCAAAAAACGGAACAAAAACCGGAAGCAAAAAACCAAGGCGAAATACGAATCTAAATTTGAACAACCCGGAAACGAAGACAGAAATTGGAACGGGCACGACAACATAGTGTCTTCAGCTAAAACCGAAACAAAAATAGAAATCGGAAACGAAGCAAAACAAGAAAAATCAAATTACAATTGAAATGGAACTGGAACTGGAATAAGGGTCGGAATTGAAAACGAAAAGAGGAACGTAAAGGAACAAAAATCGAAATAAAATGCTTAACTGAAACGGAAACCAAAATATAAATCGGAAACGAAAAAAAACGAAGAAAATACTGAACCAAACTGCAGAAATAAAATTTCAACCGAAATGGAAACGAAACGAAAATCGGAATTGGAACCGAAAAGGGAACTGGAACATATACATATCTAAGTTGGGTCTGCACCCGAAACAAAAAATTTAGTCGGATACGGAACCCAAAATGGAACAGGAAACGAAATGGAAATTGAAACTAAGCCGGAACGAGTACTGAAGCCGCAAGTGAAAATAAAATAGAAACCAATACTAGTTTTGGAACAGGAAACGGAATCTCAATTGAAGCAAAATTGCAATGAAAATTGTAACTGAAACCAAAATCAAAATCGCCAGAGAAACCGAAACCGTAACTAAAACCAAAGCAGAAACGCAACCGAAACTGAAATCGCTTATCTGTGACCACCCTAATGAAACGTATTTAAATTAAGACAAACGCGTTTATTTTGTTGGTTCATATATAAATGTTCGTATGCTGAAAAAATGCCAGAACGTACAAATGAAGGTCAAGTTAAATGGCGGCGCCATGAAGGGTTGTGCTTTCAATAAAACAAAAATTAAAATGTGGGCTTGCTTAAATTATAGCTCAGCCATTTCGCTCTGAATCATTTATCTATGAAGCTTACGTACAGCACCTTTGACTTAACAAATTTGACTTTTTCGCAAATAAAATCATCAAACTGTTTTTCGCTTGATTACGTCACAGATGAAAATCTTAAAATGAAACTAAATTGTATGAAAGTTTGTTTGCCAACGACGAACAATCAGAGCACGCTTGAGCGCTCACGTGACTAAACCAAAATTGCAGCAGTGAAATGAAACAGGTGGCAACGTCTCACATACAACACTTACATATACACATTTTGTAATATAAATCATATGAACTGCTTTACTTTAACCCAAATGTCCAGCACATCATTGCAGCTAATATTGTAACAGTGCTTTGAGTGGCATGTGGCACAAAGAAATGAATTGATTTTCATGTGTGCAACCAAATTCATATATGTAGTACAGCTTTTCCTCCCCAACCTCCTTGCTTACATTCATTTCCATGCAACTTTATTTTTTCACGTTTATTCACACTTCATTGCGCAAAGTTACCAATTTCTTGCTTTTACAGATTCTTGATATTAGATTGCTCAGCGACAATTTGAGGCACTTGAACAAAAATTAGATTGGTCAGTTAATGGCAGATTATACACCAGAGAACGTTGGTCACGAAGGGCATGGATGTCGTAGGATGATACAAACGATGGTGACTGAAGTAAATCTATTTAAAGAGGGGTGTTTAAATTCACTGGAGTGAGAAGAGTGGTTGGAATTGAACTACGAAAGCTGGCAGAACAACTTAATTCCTATTAAGTTTCATTTTATTTCAATTTATTTTATTTTATTTTATATTATTTTATTTTATTTTATTTTATTTTATTTTATTTTATTTTATTTTATTTTATTTTATTTTATTTTATTTTATTTTATTTTATTTTATTTTATTTTATTTTATTTTATTTTATTTTGTTTTATTTTAATGGCGCGATTGATTCAAATTCAAAATCTCTATTTTCATTGAACTCACTTCACTACGAAAATCAAAAATTCATTACAAAAACAAATAGTTTTAAATATTTAATTGAAATCGCTTCAAAACTTTACGATTTAAGAACTAAAGCAACGCCCACTTTAAGTCACTCATACGCCCTGACATCACTGCAATCACAAGCAACACTCGCAACCATGTATTCGTAGTAAAAGCATTCAGTAACTTTACAAAAACAAATTAAAGTTCTTGTAACAAATTTGCATTGATTGCAATAAAATTACACAAACAAAGCTTCTTCTTTAGACATGTTGGCTGCTCCTGCGGTTATGCACTTTTATTGCTGCTAAAGATTCATGCTCCCCCTCGTGCATGGTCACTAACCACAACTTTTCCTACCAACCATAAACTTGCAACAACAAGTAGCAACAAAAACAAATTTGAATGCTTCGAAGTTGTCAACAGCAATTAAGAATTCAAAACAAATTGATTTAAAATTGACTCGGTATGAAAACATTGCAACTGCATACAAGTAAACAAACACTCAAGCGCACATAGGACACGGCACGGGAAGATGCATTTAATCGATATATACTCACATGTCTACTCACATACATACATGGTTTAACACCGATTAAAAGGAATTTCATATAAACACGTACAACGAGTTGTTCAAATACTGACAATTTTTATTCAAACTTGCAAAAGTTTTATACAGCTTAAAAGTAAAATAGCTCTACTGATTGTGCTGTCGTTATACTCGTGCTGGCACGCTGTCGATAGTCAGTTCGATAAATGATGATACAATTGGGCAACTATCGATTTTTTTTGGATTTTTTCTGCCACTACAATTGCAACTGTCTTGTAAAATATTGATATTAAAGATTGCCGCTTCTTTTAATAAACGAATAGAAACCATACCATCAGTTTGTAATTTTTTGTCTTTCTGTCTGCACGTTTGTGCGCGCATCACTCAAAAATGGCTGTACATAATTGAATGCAACTGTCACAGATATATTGCTAGATGCCCAGCTTAAAGCTTAGTGCCCATTTTACAGCACAGAAAATTGTTTGTTCAAGCAGCACACAGTGGTGGCAGAAAAAGTTTATGGGAGCGAACTTTTGCTATTAGTTAACAAAAGATTTTGGAAAAACTCGATAGTCTGCAGCTATCACGATATTTATATATTTGTATATACCTACATATGTATGTGTGCTATAAATCTGTGGTCATAGTTTTTGCAGTTACTAACAAGTTTTGCTAAACAATTATTTGAAAAAGCATTTAAAATATTTCATTGGTTATTTTGTACATTCGATTTGTTGCACTATTTATATGCATATTTCGTTAAAAAAATGTGTTGTTGTTGTTATTATCATACGCTTAACATGATACTGTGTTGATTACTTTTGCTTACTTAAGCTTTTTTCGGGCTTTTGGCTGTAAAAATTCGTTAATTTTTCTAGTCCTGATCGGAAGACTTCGTGTTCGGTAAAATTACAGTATTTGTTGTTGTTGTCACATTTCCAAACTCGAAATCTTACACAGTGTTTCATTTATGCAGAAGTAAATCTTTTTTTAACTTGTATTAATATACATACATACATATGTACTAGTACCGCGAGTTTCGATTTTGATATCGGCTGCAGTGTATTTCAGTTCGAAGCTTAATTATAGTTAAATTTTTTGTTTTCAATTCATATTAGCTACAGTTGTATTTTAGGTTTCAGTTTCGGTTTCGGCTCCTGTTTCGATTCCGACTTTGGTTTCGGTTCCGACCTCAGTTACAGTTCGTGCTCCGGTTTCGACTCCGACTTTGGTTCCGGTTTCGGTTCCCAATTCGGTTTAGATTCCGACTTTGGTTTCGATTTCGGTTCCGACTTCGGTTTAGATTCCGACTTCGGCTTCGGTTTCGACTTCGCTTTCCATTGTAGCTTAAAAAAAAGTTTCGACGTAATTTCAACAGGATTTTCTCAGCTTCGATTCCAGTCCCACATTGAATACTAATTAAGGTTTCTATTTCACTTTCCGAATTCCAGTATCTGATTTCAAATTCGGTATCCGGGTGCTTTAAATTCGTTCTCGGTCTTGGTATCTTGGTATCAGTACAAATACGTTATCGCTCTCCTTTTTCAAGGCAGTTTTGATATTGGTTCCAGTTTCGAACAAGCTTTCGGTCTTAGTTACTGTCACGGCTTTCGATTTTGGTTTGAGTTCGGTTCAAGCCAAGCTTCCTTTTTACAATCCGGGTTTACAATGGGTTACTCTTTGTAATATGATCTCGTCTTTGGATTCGTTGCTTAGTTCAGTTCAGTTTCGTTTCCAAATCCGCTTTCGATTTCGGCCTTAATTCGGTTGCGTCCCAGTTTACATTTCCAATACCCGTTTACAATAAGTTTCTAGTTCAGATCCGACTTCTAATTTGAGCTTACTTTAAGTGTGGATTCGGTTTAAGAACTGATCTCTCTATTGATTCGATTTTGAGTTCGGTTTCGTTTCCAAATCCGGTTTCAGTTTAAAATCTAATCAAAGTTTTGGTTTTTGTTTGAGAACCGATTGCTTCTCCTACTTTTATTCTCTCCCATCTTTCTTTACATTTCCTATTTTGTACTTATTATTATTTTTTTTTTCTTTACCTTTCATATTCCTATCCACATTTCCACTTCTCCACTTTCTCATATTCGAACATTTCAAAACCGAAACAAACATTAATTTTATTATACCTCAGCCAGTTATAAAATTATCTTCTTAGAATTGCCATTCACTTTTTCCACAAACTATTAAAACCATTCCAAGTACCATCCGGCTTCATCGCATTTTCGAAAAACCTCACCACAAATATCAATTCGTTGAAACAATTTCCAAAATTAATCGCTGTTTCGTGTGACATTTTCTTCATTATTTCTTCGTTGATTGCTTTTGGTGGTTTCTTTGTTGAGCTCAAGCATTTCTAAGTATCCCAGCTCGTACCTATGCCTACCCCAAATGGAAAATAAATCATTAAAAACTTTTACGCGCCGACGCGTACTACACCAATAAACGAAACTTTGTTGAAGACTTAGCGCCCCCTACCACGCCTACTCCGGTTTGCCTACTCAAAGCATGAGCTGTGCTTCTTCCGCATGTAAACAAGCTATTCATAATTCATATTCCAACTGGGCGTAATAAGAAATAAATATTAAAGAAAAGTAAACAAACATTGTGATAGCCGAAGTGTATCAAGAAAATCGCAAAGAAATTGTGTGATTAAAACTTTTCCAATTTGTGGTACAAACAACAAGAAAAAGTCGCCGGGAGTGGTGTGGTGTGGCGCATTTAAAATTTACGACAGATTAACAAGCTATTAACCGAAGATCAAATGCCGTTGGCTGGATGGACTAGGCGACACGTACTCGTACACGTAAGCGGTGTAATCAAAAATCAACAATACATTAAATATGTCGACCAATAACAATAACAACAACAACAATAACAATACATAACAACAAAGCTGCAATAAAAGTTACAATCAAAAGCTCACAGAAGCTCTAAATGCCTTGTTTTCTTTATCAGTTATCGAATATTGGTGGAGTTTGTAGGTAGATGAAAGTGCCATATTCAGGTTGTGGGGAATATTTTATACCCAGAGGTGGTGATTTTTAAGAGCTACTCGGCATCCTTGTCTTGAGGTATGGCTTTGAATGATGGTAATTTATTCACTGTATTTGAAATGTGCAGCTCAAAATTGATTTTTTAAAAATCTTTGTTTATGAAAAAAAAAATCTGAAAAAATCGAATATGTATTCACATCCCCACATCGTACCCGATTTAAATGCAATATAAAGGGAGTAATCCATATAAAAAATTCCAGAAACATGAACCTACTAAAATTCTATCACTAACTTACATTACCTGCAACTGGCTATACAAAAATCCACCCCTACCCCTACTAATTCTCTAGAAAAAGTTCCGTTAAACATAAACACAAGCACTCAATCAAGCGTTAGTACAATCACGTGCCACACGTTTCTCGCATGCAACAGACTCAGTTACTGTGTCAGTGTATGAGTGATTGCCTGCGAGGCTGTAAGCAATCATTGACAGCTGTTGTTTAGCTCATGAAATTGGAATTCGTACTCACCTGTGGGCGTTTTTGCAAGGCATGCGCTCGAGTCTATAGGCTGAGAGGGCTGCTATAGCTTGACACACATTCATGTCTTTAGATGGCTTTTAAAAAGTTGAACGTTGTTTGCATTTTCATAGGCCTGAATAGTTTACGACAACAAAAAGCGTTTGGCTGGTGTCAAAGGTGTTGGTTGACAATTTCAATGTTGTTTTTGTTGTTCTTCAAGTTTTGTATGTGGAAAGGAATCAGTGTTTTTTTTTTATTTTTTTTTTAGATTTCTTCACACAATCGCCCGGAAGTGCTTTAACGTGTCACAGTTAACGGCGCCTACTTTATTATGCAGCGCAAGCCAGCCTCGAACTGCTTCGGTTTAGAATGAAAATGTTCATTAAAAGAGTACATGGGAAACATTTGAAAACTGTCAAGAATTAAACTGCCTAACAAGTTGTCATAAGAAGAGAAGATGAGAAAGACGTTCCAATAAATGTTTTGGAAACTGTCTTGGTAACAACAACAATAGGTGAACTGCAGATTATTTTCCCGTAAAATATTCTTAGCCATTACAGCCCACACCCTCGTCCCTCAGCTAGCAAACGTGCTGACGTCAGCCGAATATTTCTAAACGTTCCCAATATCTATTGGATATCTTTGCATATTTCGTACAACACCAGCAGTGCTCGTTGTACCTACAAACAAAAACGCTGATGTGTTTGAAATTTTAAACAGCTAAAAAGTATGCAACAAGCGATTGTGAAACAAAGTAAAAACTTTCTGCTTTTAACACTTTTTATACTCGTATTTAGGGTGCTGCATGTCCGCAAGTTGTATATGTGTTGAGTTGAAAAACTTTTGACATGTCAAAGTAGGCGCGTTTTCACACATGACACGTAGCGCTTCAGCGACGCGCCTAAAAGTATGCCACCCCTTTTTTTCGAATACAATTTTCATGAATAACCAACTTTGTATTGCTTTATTTTTGTAACATTAAAGTGTTTTAATCGGAAGAAACGTGACTGCGTAAATTGTTGCTCGCAAGCATACTTTTAGGCGCACACTTCACTGTCTCAACTGGAATTCAGCGTACGATGCGTATAGCACGCAGTCACACCTTCAACTTTATGCTGCTGCTGCCGTATCACGTCCTTCGTACTGTCGCATTGTCGCGTGAGCATAATAAACCCGCAGATCTATTCATGCTGGTGTGTTATCGTCTTTTAGGCGCTCTAACGCTTTTAGCAGAGTCTTGCGTTTTTTGTTTCGTCTGTTCTTGTATTTTTATATTTATTTTTTTCTAGCTTGTTTGTGCGCAGATTTGTCGCAGTGATAGCTTTGCATATTTCTCTTGTGCGTATTGTTCTTTTGCAATGCGGGCGGTATATGTCAGTTGCAAACGAGTTAACCTTTTTCATGCAAACTCTTTTTCTCATTTCGGGGAATTTTTTTTAACTATATTTTTTAAATTTACCTTTCTTTGTTCGTTGACTTTTATAATTAAGCGTTTAAATTGCTTATTTTTTTGCAACGCAATGAAAAAAGTGCTTTCTATCACTCAAGTCATCTAAACTTTTTGCGCTTTTTCACTTTCTCTTTCGGCTACCTTCTCTTAGTTGTTCAGCTTTCACTTTTTCTGCTCTTTTTTAAATTTTACGTTTTATCTTTTCGCGCTATCAGTGCCGTTAGCGTACAATTTTTGCGCCTTGGAGTATGCACCATTTTTTTTTGTTTTGTTTTAAAATTAGATTTTTCTCACTGGTTTAACCGCAGTTAATTTGATCTATGACTCCCAGCGGTGTTGTTATATGGCCCACCAGCTGACAGCGGCAAGTTGGTTTCGTTACGTGCTTAAAATTTTACTTTTCTTCAACCTTGACGGTGGCACTGCGACAACTGTTTTAAAAGTGAACCAGAGGGAACTATGCGAGCGGATTTTTAATGGTTAAAGTATACCTAGAGAGCTTTCTTTCAATGGCAAATATCACCGACTTTTAATTAATTTCACTGTTACTTCTTTATTTTATTTTATTCTATTTTATTTTATTTTATTTTATTTGATTATATTTTTTGTTAGGGGTAATTTAGTTTCAATATCCTGCTTGACAAAACTCCTAAACAAACACCCAAAAAAGAAACAACGATATTTTCACCTTTTTCAATGGCTCTCCCAACAACATTTCTGTCCTTGCAGTTAAGTATGACTTAAACAATAGTTCAAAGTGGAAACTAAACAAAGAAAAGGCGTCATCCTTAAGAAAATTTAACCACTAAGCCAACCAAACAAATACTCGAATTCAATTTACATTTAAATAATGGAAAATCAGTAAATTGCCTTATCTCCACACAAAAAGCAACCCAATGACAAGTTGAAAGCATCGAAAAAAAAACCTTATTCATTCTTTTATAAACTTTAGAACACGATGAAATCCTCACAAATCCTTCAAAGCGCAAATTTCGCAAAAAGAATAGCCATTGAAATGATTGATAGCTAAAGGCATTTTATTAGCATTTTAACAATCTTCAAAGTTGTTTGTGTGTGTTGCTTTTGTAAAGGCTGCAGAGGAGAAATTATTTGACAATGGCGCAAGCGGACGGCGGTAAAGCAAAGAAAATTCCTTTATGATGACGATGATTATGATGAAGAAAAATGTTAATAAAACTCAAACTTGTGGAGTAGTTATTGTTTGAAACGTGTTTTTTGTTGTTTGGTTAGTGACCACAGAAACTTTGTGGGATAAAAAGTGTGGGAAAAAAAACTGAATAACTACAAAGTACGAGTATACGTAAACAATTGTATGATATGGAAATCTTTTCCGGTAGCCGCAAAACTTTGGAAAACTATAAGAATAATTTAGTATAAAAGAAAAATGTTGATAAACGTTGGACAAAACGTGATACAGGAAAAAGTGCTTGTGAAGTAAGAAGAAGAAGTATATGCATACATCAAGTAACCAGTCTCTCTTCTTTTGTCAGCTGACGCCAATTGGAAGCACTAAGGGATCGCAGATCATTCCCCACTTGGTCCATCTGTGGGCCTCACTCGTATCGGTGATAGATTTACCAGGTCGCAAGTTGCACTGATAACATTCAGTCAGCTGCCTTTGATGACTTGTAAGATTTTTCTATATAAAATTCTCACTCTTTATTATTCATCCATTTTCATTACCTTTCGTTTTTGTCATTGTTAAAAGTGTTGACTTTATATCCTTCCTTGAAAGCATTGCATACTCGTAAAAAGGATATTATGAAGCGCCTAGCAAGTAGTCAACACAACAAAAATGGGCATAGGTCAACTTCCTATTCAGGCTAATAGAAAAGATGAATGATGTAAAAATGTAAAACAAGTTAAGATTCTTTCAAAAAAAATAACAAAAAAAGATAATCTGAAAAAAAAAGATGTATAGCCGAATCAGCTTAAATCAGTGAGAAAGCAGTGTCAGTAGCAAAAAAAAAAAAAAGAAGATGAGAACGGAAGAAAATGTTGATTGTGCGCATCAAAATTATTATTAAGCTTTAGGAGGGGAAAAAGTCAAAGATTTATCTTTGTGAGAATGTAATGAAATGTGATAAATACATTCAAGATGGATTCCTATACCCAATAGCGATCTCAGGAAGTATTTTGTGTGAAAATTACCATTACAGCTGCTGAGTTTTATAACTTCTTCAGCCTCTATTAATGAATAAATCATTTTAAATATTTTCGAATTTTTCGATATCGAAAATTCGTTATTATCCTCTTTACCCATTTTCAATATAGCCCCTATATTCTAGCATTTCTGCTACCTCAGTCAATAAATTACCTCATTTTATATGTTTTTCGATATCGAAAATAGAGCCTGATTTATCATTTATCATAAGTAATCGCAATTTATTATTTTTCGAAATCGAAAATAGCACCGCATTTATCAAGCGATTTCCAATTTTCGATTCAGCTCCTAAATGCTACCATTTTCGCTCGCCCTGGCAATAAGTTTTTTCATTTTAATGATTTTCGAATTCTTCGATATCGAAAATAGGGACTCGATTTCGAATATTTTAGATATAATAAAATATTTTAGATAGATTTTTCCATTTTAGCTGTTTCAGACTTATCTCATTTTTATTCCTTTTGAAATTTTTCGAAAATCGATAAGTTATTTATGTTTAACTCGTTTTAACGTGGTTCGGAAATTTCGATATCGAAAATAGTTGTGTGGTGGATCATTCAAATTCACCTATTGCTAATAATAACTTTCGACAGCTAAAAAATAGAAAGAAGTAACGGGGCAACGCTTTGACGGTATAAATTTATTTATTTATTTATTTGATTCGATTAAACTTATAATTGTAATTATAAATCTAAAGCATATTTATCACTAGCTGCTATGGCTATCGGTATAAATTTACCTAGACGAATCGTTTTAAAACCAAACTTCTCTTCGGACAGGTTTCATACGAGTTCTGTTCACTTCTTCTCTACGGCTTGTCAGTCTGTAGATGCCGACCAAAGTGCTAAAATGCGTATCTCTTACGAAATTGGTTCAACAGTCAGCATACAAAACGATTACAAAAGTCAACACAGCGAAAATGGCTAAGAAATGAAAACGAAAGCTAACAAATAAAAAAATTTAGAATAGAGAAGAGGAAGAACAAAAGACGATATTATACGAGTTTTATAATGCGCATTGTCGCCAGTTGCGCTTCATTTGTTTTTTTATGAATTGCTTTTAGTTTTTTCAGTTGTAGAAAAAAGAAAAAGTGAAAGTGCATAGAGCGGAGGGGGAGCAACTGGTTTTTAAGGGCAGCATGGTTAGTTATTTCTAGCCGCTGTGGAGGAAGTAAATTAACTGTGCTCGGAAGCATATCTTTTGTAAGAACTCAAACAAGTAAAATGTCTAAAACAAGCAAAAAACAAACATTAAAATTTTGTGCGCCTATACGAAAGCAGTAGAAATAAATTTATTTTATACTTTTTCTATGTGGCTTTCTTCTGTTTTAGTTTTGCTTTGTGTTTCAAAGTATTTTTGGGACAAAGTTTATTATATTAATATAAATAAGTTACTTTCCACATTATTTGAATTTCGTACAAAAGGATTTGCATTGCTTTGTTGTATTTGTGATTTTGCATTAGGGTGGCCGCTTTCATAATATACTCTTTCTCTCACAACTACACACTTTGCGTCATGCGCTGTGGAACTTCTTGCAACTTCGCCACAAATCAATTTCCGTTTCCTACAATGCCTAAAAATTCATCCCACACAAAACGGTTGCACCCTAATGTTCACACTTTTATACATATTGCAGTGGCTTCCATTCATTATTGTTCTTAGCAAATTGCGTTATGTTAGAATTTTATTTTTTTTGCCGCAAAATAAAAAGCTTTTCATATGACAGCAAGCGATTTTAATGATTGTTTGCAAAGTGTATTTGAGTAAAATTACCGTTGTTCGGCAAAAAGCTTAATTCTTTTCTCTAAGTAACAATAGGAGAACCCTTTTAACATGATTTTTGCGGGAAGTTTTTTTATTAAATTATCTATATTGAATATTATACAAAAACAACCATTAAAGAAGTAGATCAATATAACCAATGTTGCTCGAGTAAGTGGGCTTTGAGGTTAGAAACGAAATTAAAAGCTTTTGTTAATATAATAAAAATGAAAGCTGTACTAAAAGAAGTATGTATCCCTAGTCTAGAAATTCGGTACAATAAGACCTCTTTCCTTTGGATCATAGAAAAATGAAAGCGCGTAAAGGGCTTGAACTTACAATAAGTTGCTCTCATCCCTGCAAAAGCTAGGATCTAGATAGAATTTTTTAGGACAAGAAAGTACCCTGGTTGAATTGTATTCGGCTCCATAATGTTTGGCAAAAATTTAGTTGCCGATGATGGTTTTCATCCCAAAGGTCAGCAAGAGGGTACCCGAAAAGCTCAAAAACTTCAGACGTAACCCTCGGAAATTTTTATAAATACATTAAATTATTCAAACGATTTAAATACATCTATATTCGAGAGCCATCCAAAGACTATCAGCAACTCAGACTGACTCTACGCAACGGATATTGCTCTACATGAGAAGGTATACGAGGTGAGAGATCATTTGAGAGCAAAAAGTTCACGCTGCTTGACTTCTTGGACATTAAGGACGCCTTCAATGACGTTGGGTGCTAGAAAATAGAAGACGGCCTTTAAGTCATAAGACTGTATGAGCGAAGGTAGAGACAAGATAGAAGCAAGCAAACTAAGCTGACCTCAGTTCTAAGACTCTTCACTAACGCACACACACACTCATTCATTCAAGAAAATTAAAAGTCTACAGTCTCTATTACTGTTTCCAGTTCGGCGCCTAGGTCATTGTGCTGGCCACAAACAAACACCGAAAACCACAAGCTCAGCAAGCTGCATAGTTTTTCACTTTTTGTCGCATATTCTTCTTACACATTTCCTTAACTTAATCCAGTCTCCGCTGTCTTCTGTTATCCACTTTAGCGCCGCTACAACAAATACAACTTAAGCCGTTCGTTTGTTAGCGTGAAATCGGCTGCTGCGGGTGTGCATTGAGTGCAACTGTGTCCGACTAGCCGTGCAACTTGTAACTCGCACATGTGTGTGTGTGTGTGTAGCGTATTGCAATTAGTCAGTGCTGTCAACGCGCACAAAAACTCTTTGCTTTGTTGCTTCTTAGGCTCACGAGATCATTGCCGTGACTGTGTGTGCCATTCGTTCTGGTGTTTGGCTTTTGTGGTCGCACTTTTAGACGATTCTACCTGCAATTACTTTCGTCTTGCTACGAGGCGTGTCACGGCGGCTCACAACTCTTTCGCGTTAGCTGCCTGCACACGTGTGTCACGCTTGAGTGCTGATGTTGGTGGTGATGGCGGTGCAAGCAGCGAGCTCTTTTTTCTTAATGTGGCGATAAATTAAAAAATTTTCAATTTCGTTAATGAAAAATTGTTAGAACTGAAAATCTTTTAATTTTAGGCGTTGATTTGAAGTTTTCATGTGTCTGGTTAGATGCGTAAATAAGCTGCGTGTCATGAGGTGCAGCATAGCATAGCGACCTGAGGTTGTGGTAGAGTAATTGCATTGATGGGAAAATGAGTTTTGATTGAATATGAGATAGATGCGATTAAATCACTTGGTCGTGCTGAATTAGCAGACCTCGAACCGGAGTTATGGCGTTACGAAGACCTAGCATTACGAAGGCCTGACATGATTGAGCCACATACTCTCTGGCCGGTAGAAAAGTCAATTGAGGCGTGTGTGAGAGCCAAGTCTTAGAGTCACTTGAAATGAACACAGAAGTTGTTTTCAACTTTGGTCCCTTTAAGCTCGACAAAACAGCCATCCTTTTAGCACTTTCACTACTTTCACCGCCTGCTGCTCAGCCACACTCATTTAATTTTTTGTAATGTAAATAACTACTCAAAAATGCAATTTCAATCAGTGAAACAAATTCATAGTCATTTTTATTAAAATACAGAATCTCGCTCATGAAGGGAAAACAATAGCATTTTCAATACTTTTCATGTGGGAGTAATATTGTTTTACGAGTACAAAAGTTTACATTGGCCACAGGCGCATGGAGTGAAAAAAAAAACGGACGCCAGCGAACAATTGAGTGTTCTATGAAATTTTGTGAAGAGTGCCCTTAAAGCGAGAAAAGTCGGTTAGAGTCGAAAGCTTCACACACGTCAGGCATTCTTGGCATATTTTCCCTTCATATCAGAGAGCTGCGAGCGACTATCGCAACTGTGATGAGCCGTCTAAACGAAGGAAATTTTTCCGTATATGTAGTCCCGAAATTATCACGAACACATTTTGAAATTACACCAAAAATGTTCCCAAAAGTTGTTCAGAGTATCACCAAAATAATCCCGAAAAGTCGCAAGTCAATCCCGAAACTATCCCGAAGAAATCCTTAAAATGATTCCGAAACAATCGACAACAATTTCCAAAATTATTCTGAAACAATTCCATAATGATCCCGAAATTATGCCGTAAAGAATCACAAAAAAAAATGTCGATATGATAGGTAAGCAATTCCCGAAAAGTCTCAAAATAGTCCCAAAATGATCCCAAAACGATCCTGAAATTATCTTGGAAAAATCTCGATATCATCCCAAAACAGTTATGAAATGGTCCCAAAAAAATACGAAAATTATCTTGAGAAAGTCCGGAAACAATCACAAACTGATTCCAAAAATAATCCCGAAATTATCTCGGAAAAGTTTCGAAGTAATCTCGCAACAATCCAAAAATTATTTCGAAAACGATCCCGAATATATCGAGAAAATGTTTTGAAAAAAAGTTATGAAAAACAATACCAAAATTATTTCGCAAAAGTCCGGAAACAATCACAAAATGTTTCCAAAAAAAAATCTTGAAATTATCTCGAAAAAGTCTCGAAATTATCGCTAAACAATTCCATAGCGATTCCAAAAACAATCCCGAAAATATCCCGAAAATGGTCTGAAATTAGTGTGAAACAATCAAAAATGTTTCCAAAAAATACCAAAAGTTGCAGTGTTGGCGAAAAAGTCACGAATTAATCTTGTACAGATCCCTATATGCCCCGGGCTCGGCAACATACTTTTTTGGTTCACATTGCGATAGCATTTTTCAAATTTACTACTCAAACCGTTTTTGAAGCTGAGCGACAAGAAGAACGTTTTATCTTCATTCAATATTGCATACACGAATGATTCGGGAATGCATTCGCGAACGTGAATCATCTCCGATTTTATTCGTGAATTTCTTGCACTTCATTTCCTTCTCTCCTAGCCTCATAACAACTACTCAGTAGCGCAGTTCTCTGTCACCTACTGCTACATTTCCACCAGCTGCACCATTGGCATTGTCTACGCAATTATTTACGCATTTGTTGGCCTATGAAGTGAACCTTTGGGCAAAATTTTCTCTTTGCTGAAAAAGGCAAAAACCTTTTGATAATGAAAATTGACAAAAATTTCCAACTTACCATCAATAAAAGGGGCGTGTAGAAGTTTAAATACTTGCTTTTTTACATACATACACACCATGAGTGGTGAAATATGCAAACACAAATACATACGGAAGTGTAAAGGTATGCGTGTGTGTGCCTGTGTGTGCGTGTGTTTGCTTACATCGTCTACCGTTTTTGTTTGTTGTTAATGAAAAATGCAAATGCCGTCCAAATTGTTTTCTCGTTTATTCGTTGATCGTTGAAATATCGCTATGTGCCAAAGGCATTTCTAGGCTTTGAAGCAGGGTTCAAAATATATGTGTGTATGTGTGTGTGTGTGAGGAGCGTGGTATGGGGTTCTGGCTGCAACTGTGGCTTAATTTCTATTAAATTTCAATGTCTTTTCGTATGCCAGACGTTGCTGGCGGCTTATTTGTACGCTGTTGAATTGCTGATTGTCAATTTCGTTAACTTTTCTATTTTTGGTTGGGTTTCACTCTTCATTAATAAACTCGACTCGAAGTGAGCTTCTGAAGGGTGCTTGATTTTACTAGCGACACCCAAGGATCGCTCTTATTGTTGAGAAAAGTTTTCAATTATGATTGAGCAGACATTTATACCATCATTAAAATTGTTGCCCTAACTGAGACAGAAGGAACATTTATTAAAGGGGTTGTTATGACAAAAAAAGTAAATTAGTAGCAAGTCCGCTGTACCAATTATCAGCTGTTTTGGTTTGGTCTGGTTTTACCTTCGAGATTTACACTTCGTAACACCCCAACAGGAATATGAGGTTGCCGCGACAAAGTGTATCGTTATCATAACCCGGTAGTATTGGTAAAAAAAAAATTTTGGTTTAGGGATGTGAGTGGCATTCGAGAAAATTGGTACTCAATTATCGATTATTTTTTTAAAGCTTAAAATCGATTTGAATAAATCAATTTTTAAGCCAAATAATCGATTTTTTTTCTTACATTATGAATAATCAACGTGTTTTCAGCTTTAGCGGGTACATATTTTTACCCATGTTTCCATCTCTAGCACAGATGGCACTATTCACAAAAATCGAATTGAAGTGTTTGATTCTTTTAATCGATTTTCTTAAAACCGATATTGTTCATTAATAAAATCGATCGAAAAAATCAATAGTATCTACAAAATATCGCTTAGAGTAAAAATCGATAAAAAAATACCGTTTAAACTAAAAATCGATTATTTACTCACAACCCTAGTTGCTGAGTAAAAAGCATTTTAAAACTTGTTAGATGATGTGGTGGTCGATTCCGAAGGTAGGTTAGATGTTTTTGCGATTTATTAAAAATCGATGTTAATAAAATCGATTAAAAAAATATCGATTGCAGTAAAAAGCGATTATCTTCAAGCCTAATTGTTAAATAAAAAGAACTTTAAAACCTGACATGAAACGTCACTGAGAGCGGCAACTTGTCGTATATCCTGTCTTCTGTTGAATGCAACCTTAACCTTGTAACAAATAGAAATTCATATCCATTCATGTATTCTCATGTCTGTATTTGTATGCCACAAATAAATAACAGCAAATCAACACCAAGCAACAACACCTTTTCTACAAAGAACTTTTAAGCTTGCAATGTGATATCCTGTGAAAATTCATTTCATATACATCTATGTATGTATGTGTGTGTATGTGATTTGTATATATATAAATCTATTGCATATGTATTCTCCTATTACTTGGTTACTTCTATTGCACTTCCGCACTATTTTCAATTGCCATTTGTTGCCATTTAGCGTTAACGGATATTGATGAAGATCAGAATGTTGCTTTGCCAAGTGTCTACCGGTTGTCGACTTCATTGACAAATAGTGTCTGTTATCCTTGCTCGTGCGCTTAAGTCTATGAGCATGCAAGTGAAATAAACGGATATGTGTGTAAGGACTAACTAGAGTTTGCGTGGATAGAAAAACTGTCTCCTCAAGCAAATTTTAACTAAACTAAAGAGCTATTTTCTTTTAAAAGAAATTAGCAAAAATTACTACAATTTTAAAAAGACTTGTTAGCTTTCATAATTAAAAACAAAAATCTAAAGAATATTTTCGCTCAAATTAAGGCGACCAAGTGTCTAAAGACCTCTTTTGAAACGAACATTCATCAATCCACCCTCCATGTGACTAATGTTCTAGGTTGTTGGATCTAGTAAATACCTGCACAGCAAGTAAGCTTCAATAATTTGCTACTAAAACGAAGTAAGAAAGCAAATCAATGGAATGATAGCTGACTGCAGATTATAGAAGATCTGCAATATTGTCAAAATGGAGTAATTGATTTGAACGGTACAGATTGTCTTTAGCTCAAGTAGTACTAGTGTACTAATCAAGGTTTTAAAGGTAGCTTCTTCTTCTCAATTGACATACACAAACCAAAGCATTTGTGATGACGTATTTTATTTTATTTTATTTTATTTTATTTTATTTTATTTTATTTTATTTTATTTTATTTTATTTTATTTTATTTTATTTTATTTTATTTTATTTTATTTTATTTTATTTTATTTTATTTTATTTTATTTTATTTTATTTTATTTTATTTTATTTTATTTTATTTTATTTCATTTCATTTCATTTTATTTTATTTTATTTTATTTTATTTTATTTTATTTTATTTTATTTTATTTGTCGTATTAATTTTTTTTTTAATAATAACTAATTAATTTCTAATTCCATACAAAAATATCCAAATTTAACTGTTGACCACTATCACCATAAAATATTTTTGCACTGCGTAATTTATTATTTTGCTGAGATGAACATATTAGATTTTTCTGGAAAAACTAATAAACTAAAAAAATTTCTAACATGTATAACTTAGTCATTAATATCTAATATTTTACGAAAAATGTGCAAAATACTCTAAGCATCAGTTTACTTGCATATAACTTGGCTCAGAAACATACTCACAACCATCCTCATACACCACACACAAGCAGGATATTGCTTATTAACTCATCACTCATACTTAGATGGCAATTTAATCCACATAAATCTTCATTCAGCTTGCAAAAAAGAATTTGAAAAATAAAATGAAAATTTTATAATACAAAAAAATGTCACTGAAAGAAGTGTAACCAAACGAAACACACACACTGGATGCGCTCATAATTGCTCCCATATGTGGCAGCACACAGCCATACGAATATGGTTGGGGGTCATTCCATGCACTAATGATTTAGGAAGAGATTTTGTGTGAATAAATTAAGTGCAAGTTTGCGAATGTGTAGGAAAAGTATAAATATAATCCTTATACTTTTGATTCATTTAAAATCCTTAAGGGGGCATGCGATTTTTTTTTTTTTTTTTTTTTTGATAGGATCGCTTGCCTTAAAAGCAACAGTTGAGGCTTGCTAGCGTCTTCAGGAAATCATTATATATATTTTCCTGCATCTTTTCCAAGTCTAAGGCAGGAGTTCGAACCACTTTATGTAGTCAACTAATTTACTCATCGAATTTTTTTTTGGTCGTACACTACCTTAACTACTAGCCAATTTAAGCTGGAATCACCCCTAGATTAATATTTTGCAACATACGTGCATTTGTAGTTCTATTTGGTAAAGCCTTTGTTTTTGTTTTTAGAAAATTTCAAAAGCGTAAAGCGTACAAAAACACTAATCTGCAATGGCAACATGCCGCATACAGCTGCCATAACAAAAATTCAGGACACACCAACTAACTGGACAACCAACTAGCAGCTAGCGTTAATATTAAGCAAGCTTAAGCGTCACTGACATGCTCCAAACACATACACACACAACCACACACCCACACTTATATAAAAAGCAGCAAGCAGTCAACGAACGAGGATCAAAATTATATCACTAAAAGTAGTGTGGTAGTTATGACAGCAACAAAAATAATACCAACAACAACAACAACACCGCTATTGCTATGATAACAGGATAAGCAGCCTGGTTATGAAAGCAATCGTCTCTAACGGGAAAATGCAAACAACAGCAACACATTACAACAACAACACTATACAATAGCAGCAAAATATGAATGGCTGTAGCCAATGATGATGTTGTCAACAACAACATTTATGATGCAAACAACAAAATGATAAGCTTCTTGCAAGTTGGTTGTGGAAAAAAATGTGAACAATTATTTTAGAATTTTTTTATTTCTGGGGATTTTGCGTTTTTTTTTTTTTTTTTTTTTGTGGACTTTTTTTTTTGTATTTTTTTTAAGTCACTGAACAACAAGATTATTACCGAAGTGTTCTGCGCTTACTATGACAACTAAATATGTATAATGAATATTAAAATGAAAGCAATAAAAACAAGAACTTTAAAGCAGGTAGGAGATAGCTCTATGGAGGCTCCAGTAAGAATAGTAAAGGAGAAGGTAATAGTAGAAGGTTCCACTGGTCATACCAAATCGCCGGCCAAGGACTGTTATTTCGACAACACTACCCAAAACCCGCGGGGAGTGATTTTCTTGTTAAAACAACAACAACAACAGCAGTCTTAGCGAAAAACTCATTCCAAATCCTTTCCACGACTCTTCATACTTATGTATGTACATATGTCTATGGACAAATTTTCTATATTTGAAGATTTCCAGTGGATGATGCTTTTGATACGTCTAGGAAACAACAAAAAAAGTTTAATTAAACAGGAGATATTACTGCAAACGCTTTTCAGATCCCTAGCACTTACCCACCTTCTGCTTTAAACACATAATTTTCATTAAAACTGCCATAGATATCATGGCCTATCACAGTTTCGGAACATGAATTAAGTACTTTTAGAGAGCACAATTTTTTTTTTTTTTTTTTTTTTTTTTTTGTTGAGAACTTAGGATTTTGGGAATTTAGGATCCTAAAATAAGCTCCCAAAAAAATTAAATTTTTTTATCATTTTTTTTTTTGGTGAAATGCCATATCTATCTAGATCCTGTTTGAGTATTCGCGTTATCTGCTGTGAAACCCCCAATTACCTAACTTGAAACCTCAATTGGGTAACATTTGGTCTCCTTTTCTAAATCCTTCTATCTATCCCTTCAACTAAATATTAAACAATCTCACATATTCGAAAATATTTCGTGAATGCATGTATAAACAAATATTGAAAAAAAGCAAAAAAAAAAAAAACAAATATTCAAATTCTTAACAAATTGTCAAAAATGTGCTTGTGCAACATGCAACATGCAGCATGCATTAACTTTGCTACATTTACCTCATGTTGCATGTTGTCAATGCATTTCGTTGAGTTGTCTTGTTGTCTTGTTTGCTGTTGTTATGTTTGTTATTAGCTTGCACATATGCTTTTACATAAGTAGAAATGTTTTCTAGCGAATATGTATGTGTGTGTGTTGTGCGATTGGTTGTATTGTCCTTACTGGCGTTTCATTATGTCGGATGTTGCTACGTAGGATTTCGGCTTAATGCGCACAACACTTCTGTTCGGGTGGCTGTTGGCAACTCACTGGTATGTCATTGCTGTGTCTTTGTGCTGTCTGATGATGTCAAAGAGAATCTCTCAGTCTATGCAGTTAATAGAAATATATGCGGGAGTAACTAGGAAAAATTAAATTTAAGATAAAAATAAATTTATTATTAAATTTATATATATTTTTTTTTTTTTTTGGAAAACTGTTTTTTTCGTTATTATTTTTCAAAAATCCAAATTTGGAAAAAATAAGACACCCTTTTGAAAATTTCAGTATAACTTTAGACATACAAAATTTTGTATTCTCAAAAGATTTTTTTGATTCTTGGTTAAGTTCAGAAAAAAATTCTGAGAAAAATTAAGATATTTTTTTAACAAAATGAATTCGATTAGAAATTTAAAAAATTAAAAAAAAAAAAACATTTGGTGAAAATTTTAAAACTTATCTTAAAATTTCAGGATATTTTTAAACATATCAGAGGTATCATTAATTTATTGATTTTACAAAATCTGTACGTTTCTAAAATAAGAAATTCAAAAAAAAATTTTCTAACATAAGAAATTCAAATAAGAACAAAATTCAATTTAGAGCTTTAATTTTTTCAATTCTTTTTTCGACAATTTTCTGAAATTATTTAGAAATTTTAAATTTTTTGAATTAATATTTTTTTATGTCTCTTAGAAAAAATTTAAATGTAAAAACCGACGTAAATAATTTTTTTTTGGTATTTTATATGAAATCTGAGACTATTATTACATTGAAGTTTAACCTCCCCCCCCCCAGCATAGCGCATATGATCTTTTCAACATAAAAGTCAAATAGCAAAACCCAAAATCCGAAACTAAAATACGAGTTTGTGAAGTACAAAACGCCGTTAAGACAAACAAAAAAAGTTTGAGTGCAAATTCAAAATTCAACAAAAAGTAGTGAAGCCTGCAAGAGGAAGTGCCAGCGCCAAAATTGCAGGTGCGCCAAAAGGAAAATATCATATAACGTAAGATTTGGCAAACTAAAAGAAAAATAAGAAAATTTCAAGTAATAAAACAACAAAAAATATGAGTTAAGCAAACGATTGAGCCGAAAAGTTGAGTTGACAAAACATGAAACATTTAATGGTAAAAACTACAACTTCAAGCACCCGAAGGTGGGAAAGGTAAAGGTTGATATGTAGATCTAGAATTCCACAAACCAAGCGACTGTGGTTGCATGAAATGAGCTAATGGAAATTTGGTGCTACAACAACAAGCACAACAAAAACAAAGTTTAAGGGTATGAAAGAATAAGTGGCAAAAAGTTATAAGTTCGCAGTTACTTAGAATAGAGCAAGGCTATAGATCAAAAAGTCAAACAAACTGTGGAGTAAAAGTAGTAAGTAATATGTGGCAGCAGCATATTCAAAGTATTCATACTCCACCTACTCGTTTTGTATGAAATTCAAACGCTAAGTAATAAAAAAAAAAAGAAAATATGAAACACATTAAGACTAGCAAAGGTTGCGGTGCAAAAGTTACACAAGTTTAACATTTCAAGATTGTGGTTTTGCAAATCGTTATATGTGGTGTGGCGACCTGGAGTGTTTGTACAAGCACAAGGTTGCCACCTCGCACCAAAAATTGTACATTTTTTTATGCTCTCCATTTTCTCTCATCCTCAATGTGACGTACTGGTTGACCTACCGGTGTTAATGTTTCCAAAAGAATGTGCCAGCTGCTTCATCCATACGTTTCGCAATCTGTTATTAAGTAAAGCAGGCTTCGATTTAATGTTAAATGGCAACTCCCTCAAGTTCCAAATGTGTGATCTACTCGTAGCTCAGTTTACTTAAACTTTCATTCAACTTTGTACATTTTTTTAGGCGCTTCAGAAACGTTTAGAACTTATTTTAGAGTTTTGTGCTTTTTTGCAAAAAATGTTGGTACAAAAAAAAATTAGCTAAGTGGCAACCACTCTCCTATGTATCAAGTCACCTAAAAGGCTTTTAATAACTTTGCATAGCACGTGGGTGTTACTTTCCTTTTAAACACATACCAACACATTTACTTGCTTTAAAAATATGAGACATATGTAATACATGCATAAACATGTCTAAGGTGAATTCGACAAACTGAACATGAACTCCAACTTCTTTGCATAGCATACAATTCACGCCACCTTAGATTAATTCCCTTGCGGTTGCACGCGTCGTATGAGCAACTTTTGAGTGAATTTGTGGTGTTGCTAAAGAAAGGGTTGCTGCATATTAAAAGGTTTTACTACTACTACATTTTGTAATCAGCATTGAAATAATAACAACAACATATAAAACACTTTATAATTCAACATATTCACTCAGCTACTTAGACACATTTGGTCTTTATGTCGGTGTTGCGGTCAACTGAAGACCACAACTGAGCGGTGCCTTTTTCATTAAAACTCGACACATTTTAATTGATTGCTATTTGTGTGGGTGAAGGCATAATGTGTCATGGTGGTTGTGTGGTGAATTTCTGTAACATAAAATTATAAATAAATAAAATATGCTGAAAACAGGCAACATTGAGAAGTCGTTCAGCCAAAAATACATTTCTGATGTGACTTGTAAGCTGGTCATAAGATCAGGCCTTAAGTATTAAAGAATTAACAAATTAGTCAAATAAAATATTTCCAGATTATCGGAAACACAACTCTTAAGATATAAAACTGTCTCACGAACACATCTGCACCACTCATAGATATGATATCATGACTTTTGCTTTGTGAGCAGCAGACCTTCAGCACCAGAACATTAATATCACATGATTGGGATCACATCATACTTATAAAAGAATATTAATACAGAAGCTAGATCACCAGCTATATACATAGCATCAGTGTTCTTTAATCACCAGCATATCACCAGCAGCTTTAATAACAAATCAGGTGACTAGGAGTAACAAATGTCACAACATCACACTCAAATTATCACATAATCATGTTATGAGTAATATCATATGTATTTTCACCATATTAGTACTGTGGTAAAGAGAAGCAAGATCACATTGTGAATCACAACCATATCACCAGCAGCTTTGACAACACATCACTACATTAATTTCTATACTGGCGTCATATCATAAAAGCATATTAAGATGATCAGATCATCCATCAGCGGCAGCATGTTTCAAAGTAAAGAAAAATATATATTTCTGTTCGTTATGAAATGTAATTTTAAATTACCCAAATTTATTTTAAAGCTATAAAGCCTTTCAATTGAATACGCAACAGCTGCCTATACATTGGGCACAAAATTTAATGTCATTAAAATGCATGACGCTACTGCTTGGTAACAAACGATGCGTGCACAAGTATGCACACATTAGAACAATATCAATAGCACTAAGAATAACAACAATAATAACAATAACAACAACAACAGCATAAACAACAACAACGCAACATCAAAACAAATGTCACTTATGCAACACGCTACAGCGCAAACAGACAATAAACACTCGCAAAGCTGTTGAGGTTGGGCATGCAAATGTGTGTGCCAGTGTGGGTTAATGTTTTGGGCAACAGCAGCAGCTGCAGCAGCAACAACAATTTAAGTAGCATGTCATGATGCAACTGCGTGCTAAATGCGAAAATATTTGTACGTTTATGTTTGTGACAACAAAATTCAGTTCAAGCGAAATAATAATATTAGTATTAATAGTAAATATGTGTGCGTACGAGTGTAGTTCGATAAGTTCGAGAACAGGTAAGAGGAAAAAATTTATATTGTAGTTAAATAATAATTTTTTCTTATTTTATTTTATTTTTTTTTTATTTTATTTTATTTTATTTTATTTTATTTTATTTTATTTTTTTTATTTTATTTTATTTTATTTTATTTTATTTTATTTTATTTTATTTTATTTTATTTTATTTTATATTATTTTATTTTATATTATTTTATTTTATTTTATTTTATTTTATTTTATTTTATTTTATTTTATTTTATTTTATTTTATTTTATTTTATTTTATTTTATTTTATTTTATTTTATTTTATTTTATTTTATTTTATTTTATTTTATTTTATTTTATTTTATTTTATTTCATTTAATTTTCCCTTACTCGTGCCTGCTTTTTCCTTTAGTTTTTATCCATCGACCTTCATTATTCTGGTTCATAGATATGTATTTATTATTAAGCCAGCATTAACACACATTTATAGTCCACGCAGCAGTATTGTCACAACCGTACATTGCATTCCCAACATTCCCGACAGCTGTCATATAGTGGCGTATGAGTGTTATTGCGCTCCACTAATGGTGGCGCACCAGTCATTTGTTATTGTTATCATTGTGTATTGTATGATGTCATACGATATTTTAGGCAAAATTTGTGAGAATTTATGGAAATCTATTGGTATTACCTTAGGTGATCAAAGCATTACAATTTCAAATATTTTCATTTTAACATATATTGAGATGTTGGAATTTGTATGATCCGACAAGCATCAGTCAATATGGATGAATTCTGCGTTATTTCGAAAGAACTTCATATAACCTATTGGTGTAACATTTCTGCTTACAGTTTTTGGTAAACTCCCTTTGTTTATCACAAATGTATCTACGGTCCAACTAGCTAAATTCATTTCGATTTCAAAAAGTGATGAACATTATTGATGAATTTGGTATTTGTGCTGTTGGCATGGTTGGTGGTAAACCAAACAAAAATGTTGTCAATAGTAGTCGCAATAGGACACTGTGAACTAAGGGGCTTTTGTATCAAGGTTTGACGTTGCGTTGAATGCTGGTACTGTCAGTGTTGTTGCTTTCGCTATTATATCAAAAAACGCAGACTACTAAAACTATTTTTGTGACAGCTACTAACGCATTCGTAAGCATAACAGCCTCACGCAATGTGCATTAATAAATACGCCGAATTTCGTTGAAAATCTATACTAACACACACACACACTCACTAATATGCATGTATGTATGTGTGTGAAATTGCGCTGTAGTGAAACACCAAAATTTGGTCCGTTATGTGTTGAGTGTTGTGAATGTGTTAGTTGTTTTGATGCCATTCAAACGAATGTTCTCATTTGAGGGATTTTACGATGGACATTTTATTTTTTAATGTGTGTGTGACTGAATATGCTATGCCAGTAAATAGACAGCTAGACCACTTTCAACTTAAAATTCTCCCTTGACAAATTCCACTAGTCTTAAAGAGACCAAAAAAAAAAAACTAAATATTTCATGTTCTGAGTTTTTGTTTGCTCTGACTGCAGTAATTCCATCCTTGTTGCCCTTGGTAATACAACTCATGCCCTCTTCTGACGTTTCATCAGGATGGAAATACTTTCTTTTGTTGGATAAAACTCATTCCATTCATTATCTCGAATCTCACTTTCTTTCAAAGCTTCTCAAGAAATTTTGTGAGCGTATTTAGTAAGTCTGAGAATCGGCTGTTATCTAGGCACCGAAATATTCCAAACTTTTTTGTTTATAGTGCGATTTTATTCAAATTTTACACAAAGGTAGTCCTTTACTTTTGTTAAAATTCGGGGTTTCTTTTTTTCCGGAAAGTGGATCGGGGACCGAAATACTCCAAACTTTTTTATTTATCGTGCGATTTTTTCTAATTCTAATTTCTAAATTTGGTCTGCCGGGTCCTTCTGGTTATATATGTATATATCTCTTTCACCACAGATGTATATTTTTTCACTATTCCTCTCTATCGAATCTAACTTTCCTTGTCACTAACCATCTCGTTATCCCTTTCTGACACCTGCTCTCTCACTATAGATACTCCTCTCATTGTCTTCTCACCTTCTCTCTCTACTCTAATCTTCATTTTAACTTCATACACAGGAAATACTTCTTGCACTATTATTTTCTCTCGAATCTGATTATCCTTCTCATAATTCATACCCGTCTCATATTTCCTCTCACTGCAGGTATACCTCTCACCATCCCTTTCTCTCAAACTTCATCTTTCCTCTCACTATTCATTTCTCTCTAATCATAGTTTCTCTCATACAAAAAATAACATTTTCTCTCTAATCTCTTTTCCCTCTCACTGTCATTCTGCTTATTTCTCACACTTTCTTTCACCAATTCAAACTAGTTCCATCGCAAGTAGTTTAAAAGAAAATAATCACTTTGGCAGTTGCTCCACCTCCTCAATGTGTTTTAAATGCTGCTTTTATGTTACCGAATTTTGTGGATTTTAATTGTATGAAATCGGCCCAGCATGCATCTAAATGATTGTACTGGAATGTAAAGAGGAGAGCAAAACATATGAATTTGTGTTGGACGGAAACGAAATATGTGTGGCATTCAGCCATTGAACCGGTAAGCCGACGTGGCTCTAATGAGTGTGCGATATTTGCATAAGCGATCATAACAACTTTTGTGTACTTTGAAATGTGTGCTCTACGATTACTAATTCGCTTTTATTTGGAGTTGCTGTCTAATTGATTTTAGCTAGAGAGGGTCTCAATAAATATATGTTTGCAAACATATTTTCATTGTTTTTAAATTCGCAATCATATTAAGATGTTGACAAACAAGAACAAAAATTAACTCCTTCTTATGGTCTAAGAAAAAGCTCTCAAATATACTCAACACAAAAACCCATTGAACTTCTTGAACTCAACATGCATCTCTCAGCGCTACCACTAGCTATTAAACTCAAACTTCCATCTTGTGAAATTTCTCTTATCCACAAACTTGACATTATCAAGATCGTATACATTACTTAATTGCCACAAAGTGAGTAATTTCAGCTGCCACAAACATTTAAGATGAAATAAAGTTGATGTGAGAGCAAAACACACATACATATATGTATATTTATAACAAGTATAAAGACTTTCGAGCTTATCTTTGACACAATGTCATCAACAAACATTTAATATATTTTTAATTGCTTCAATGTTAGGAAGGGGTGGAGTGGTCTCAGCGCTAATCACAAAATGTGAGAAATTTGAGTAGGCCTTTGTATGTTATCATGAGTGTGTGGAACTTTACTTTTACTCGCTTATTTTAGCAAATATTAGAATTTAACCAATTTACAGTGTGTGCACTTAATATGGTACAGTTAATACACATAAACCTTATTTGTTTATTTCATTCAAAAATCTTGACTTTTTGTCGTCAGATTCAAGCTGTTGAAAAAAGTGTAGGAAATTTTGGATATTCCAAAAAAGTAGTGAGATATTTTTTTAAATTCAATTTAATTTAATCTAATTTAATTCAATATAATTTGATTTAGTTTACATTAATTAAATTTTATTTATTTTATTTTATTTTATTTTATTTTATTTTATTTTATTTTATTTTATTTTATTTTTTCGTTACTAATTTAATGTTTCACTCTTGCATGACTACGTCATTCGCATCACTCAGAACCAAGTGGCGTCATTTTTTATGACAGTGGTTAAAGTGACGTATACGCCGTGGGGTATTTGGAAGTATTCAAGTGGTTTTACTTACTAAATTTTAAGTACTTGTTTCAATTGTGTGATGTGGGGAAATTGCTAAAGCTTTAAAATTAGGAATTTTGCTTACAAGCTGTTGGATTTGAATATTCGACTAAGTGAAATACGAAAAACTTGGTAATATATAAAGATTGGAACATATAACTTACCTTGGAACTGGTGACTTAAATTAATTTTTCTGTTGAAGATGTATAGAAGCTTCCAAAATTGATCTGTAAGAAAAGTTAAAATTTACTTGTCTATTCAATTCGCAAATTTTAATAATAAATAAATTTTTAAAACAAAAAATAATTGAATCAATAATAATTTTCAGCCGCTCTCAATCACTACTCCATTGACTCACTCATAATCAACAATTTTCGCAACAGTGTACTTAGTTTTATTGTAAACATCTTGTCATACATGCGTGTTTCCAAGCTCATTTCTTAAATAAATAATTTTACTGTCTGCAGCGAAGTTGTAGCTTTTATGAACTTCCGGCGGCGCCATTAAACTTTCATTAGTTCCAAAGACTCCACAGACTGGTAAAATAAACATTAACACAAGCAAAGAAGTTGCCATTTTCTTATATATGCTGTTTGTTTAGTTTATGAGTGAATAGTCGCTTCAGACAATGAGGAAGTCACTTAGAGTTTGCTTGAAAGCTGTTAATGGTAGTGGTTACGCTAATGGGTACTACAAAATTTAAGTTTTGGTGGAAATTTATTGTATATATTCTTTTAATGTTCAACTCATATTTATTGGAGAGTGAGTGGAAGAAGTTCTAGTTTGGAATTTTTGTTCAAATATAAATTATGTTATGCTTGAATTTGATTGAAAAAGAGTCAACTCAGAAAACGTTATGCATATTTCAGTTGAGCATGATTTGAATTTTCATTTAGATAGGACCTTCTGGAAAAAAAAGTCTGAATTAGAAAGGTTCTGAATTCACTATAGCTAGTTTTTGAACTCATATTTCCCGAATCACTCTTTGGTGAGTTTCAAAGGTGGATGCGGCTAATGCCAGTTCTGAACACTTTGTAGAGCCTGAACTGTTCACATTTGTTGGAGCACTTGTATGGTGTGGCTAATTGTAGCGATATATACACGAACGTGTGCGAAAGGACTAATACACTTTCTAACCAAGCGCGTACTTTTAACTCCTATAAGTATGCTATAAAAACTTAATTTTACTTAAACCCCCCCCCCCCCCCCAAAAATATGCTACACAAATAAAAGTGTTCTTATTTATATGAAATTATAGCCAATTGAAGACTAAAGAGATTAAAAGCTGATCACATTCTCTGTAGAGATTAGTCACACAATTGTTTCCAGGATAAATGTATGTAGTTCTGAATTCATTTTTCCCTAAAAAATGTTGCATACTTCTAGGAGTCTGCACTGCAATTTCACTATAAAGCAATTCAAAAATAAATTTACAACGCTAACTTGCATTTCACAGAAATTATTACAACACAAGTGTGCTTCTTACTTTACGGAAATTTCAAAATACATTCATGCTCACGATAAGCGCCACAAGTTAATTTGTTGCAAAACTTTTACTTGAGCTTTATTGCAAGCTAAACCCAAATCACCTGGTATACAATAAAATGTTTGTTTTTGTAGTATTATTTAAAATTTTTTTTTTTTTTTCAAATTTCTTTGAAGTGAAACTGCTGAGGTTGTGATGCTACATTGGGATTCAGAGTGAAATTTAAAGAATATTGGAAGTACATGGAGTGGATGGAAACAGAATGGAAGTTATAACGAAACGGAAGTTAGCTATGTAGTAATAGAGTGTAACTAAAGTTGGTGACTACAAAATAAAATTCATAAAATCTGTACTTAAATAAGCTGCTATCTACATATGTACAGTTGTGTTCAATATAATAGTAGTTAAATTCGATTGGATATCGTTCTAAGAAAAAAGAAAATGCTGTGAAAATTATTAATTTCATTTAACATCTTAATTCAGGAAATTAAGTTCAGCAAAGTTAATTAAGTTTAAAAAAAAAAAAATTAATAAAAATTTTGCAAAATTTTTTTGCTAGAATATTGAATTACTTGCAAATTTAACTGAATTTCTAGAATTTTGTAAAAAAAAAAAATTTGAACTGTGTATGAAATCACTCAACAACCTCGACGAAAAAATTCTGAAAATTCAGCGAAGTTTTGAAGCACTTCTAATTTGCGAATTATTGTACTAAAATTGATTGGACTACACATTTTTTTCTTAAATGCTGGCAAAAGTTTTTGGAAAATTGATTGGCCTACAAAACTGCATACACAAATTTTTTTTAGAAATTCTGAAAAAATTTTTTTCAATTTTGATGACTATTTATTTTTTAATTTATTAATTTTTCTAAACTTTGTGCAAACTTTAAAATTTCTTTTTATGTGGCTGCTGTTACCAAATTTACTAAATTTTTATTAAAAATTAATATAAAACACAGCTTCGTTGAACGTTATGGAATATAATTTCACTACTATTATATTGCGCACAACTGTATGTTCATATCTAATCTTAAGAAAAATATAGTTTCACTTCATATATTTGAAATTCTCTGTTTAAAAGTTTTACTTCTATTTCTCCATTTTTCAACTTCACTTTGAAGTTTTGTATTTAACTCGCTCCAGCACTTTGTAAAGCGCTCACTGCGAGTTCGCCAATTTTGGTGTTGTAGTTTCACTAATATTTTCATTTTTTACAAAACACTTATGTATGTGTGTGCTTGCTACATAAACCTTTAGCGCTACAAGGCATTTGACCCAATTCGGTTTGTATTTGCGTTTGTACTAATAGGAACTGAAATAGCAAAGTGACTGAACAAAGTAAAGTGATTCAAACTGTTGTTAAAATAAATTTACTTTTTTTTTTCTTCTTCTTTTTCGTTTTTTTTTTTATATTTTTTTTTTGCTTTACAAATTTTGAAGTTCCATTTCAAATAGTAGTTACTAAACTTTTCAAAAAAATTATGCCGCAAGATATTTAGTTGCAGAAGCAGCAGCAGACTCTAACATCACAATGTGGTAGAGCAGCGCAATCTCAAATGTGTTTGTATGTATTGGTGTACAGGTGTATGCGCTCTGTATTGTACATAAAATCGTTCTTTAAACTGCATAACTACGATAACACTACTAACTATGTAAAAGTGTGCACTTTCATCGAAAAAATTTGATTGTACCCAGAGCAAAGCTAACTAGTTGCCATTCGGTTATTTTACTAATATTTATTTTGTAAATTATTATGGTTGTTATTCTTCAATTCCTCTTAGTCGATACGTGAAATGCTTTTCTCAGCGTCCCTCATGTTTACTAAATTACTTTTTAAACTTTTAATTGCAGTCATCCTGATCTACCTATTCCCAAATTTTGATAAGTGCTTCACCCATTGGAATTTTACTGTATGCTATCATTCGGATGTGAACTATGGAATTAAATAAAAATTAAAACGAGCTAATGTGTAACATTTTTTTCTTCTCTAACTCCTTTAATCTTAATTTTGCTTATATACCGACAGCAGTGAAAGTGTCAGTGTAGAGAGAATACGCCAAAAGACATTAACCAGCAGCGCAGCCACTCATTTGAAATTAACTCAAAGTCGCCAAAGTTGTTTACAAGAAAATTAAAAATTTCTTTTTCAAACACAATTTTTACTTTCATTTGACATTCGATTTGTTTTGCCAAAAATTGATAAACTGCGCTGCAGCCGCAACAGTCTTTTCAGCGGGTGGTTAACGCCTATTTCTTGGCATCAGTCCAAGTTGAAGTAACCACTCAAGCGTTCTGTTTTTTTTTTCATTGCTACTTTTTACTGCTGAGCACACCACCCGGTTATTTGCATGGCTGTTTCGCTCTTCCTATATCCATCTTCTATGCGCACATCATCCTAACAGACGTCCAGCCTCCACAACTTAAAGCCACATGCTTGCTCTCTACAAATTATTATGCCGGCCACGTTTTTGCTAGAAGAGTTTATGAATTTTTCTATTGTGACCAAATGTTTATGCCAGCTCCCGTTATCCTTTACGTATTTAAAACGCTTTAGAGCACTTATTGGCAGCTGGCCATGTATTCGGTTTGAGTATATCCACAAGACGTCGTCAATTCATGTTTGTTCAAGGACGTAAATAAGAATTTTTTTGTAACTTAGCTCCTGTCCTTCTACTTGTTTATAGCTTATGCTTTATTCAAAAGAAAAATTTATTTTTTATTATTGACTTTTTCGTAAATATCGACTCATGGCTAGATGAACAAATAGTCGGCAGTTTTGAAAATTGAGGACTATCTGCACAACTATACAACCCCTAAGCCAATCTTGGCCCGACCCAACTTAATTTCTTAGCAAAGTATCAACCGACTGTCTCTTTTACGCGCACACATACATATGCTGAGTCTCCACACACACATACATTATGTGCCGTCTGCTCTTTGATATTGTGTTGATATTATCAAATATCTCATATAAATTATTACAAATACACCACAGGCTATAAACAGTCGTCTCTATGCGCTTAACATTGCCTACATCAAGGCGTTGAATACAGTCCACACTTGGGATTTGCCATTGTTTTAATACAAAACACTATTTTAGCGTACTGCAGACGCAACGCATTTACTTAACAATACCAAGTCAAAGTTCTTAATGTGTGTGAGTATGTATGTGTGTGTAAAGTGCGAAATAATTTATGGATTGTTATTACAATTTTTTTTTTTTTTTTTTTTTTTGATACATATGTGCTTATATGGTTTTTATCTCTCGTTTGTGGTTTCTATCATTTTTCCCATTTATTCACTTTCATTTTTATGAAGATTTGTTGTTAAGCTTTCTCACTAACTGTCTGCTTTGCTCTGGCGCCACTGGGAGTACAAACATGTATATTTGAGAAACAATGCCGAATGCTTTCACTCTCAGCTAATGTTGCTACCATATTCATTGTTATTTATATAAATTTGGTTGTGATGATATTTAAGTTTCCGCATACATATTTGTTTCACAATTCCACTTTCAATTTGCCATGCCAGACTCTATTAAATATAAGTATAGAGTTTATATTTGTGTAATAAGCGTGACGTCTATCTATATTTAAACAAGCATATTATTACTATTTAATGGCATGGAAAATATTTCCCACAACACTCATTTGAAAGGCATGCCGGGGTTTTGCGATTATCATATATGGAAAATAATCGTTTCATATGATGATGAACATTTTATATTTGTGTTTTGCTTGTTTAAGCAGTAGTCATTGCTCATTTGAATGAAGTGAGTCAGCATGATGGTATTATGAAGCGGTAGAGCACTCTCCTTCTATACTTTGGGTGTTAACTTCAAGTGCTTCCTTTATTTTTTTTTTTGTTATTTTTTATTTTTTTTTATTTTTTTTTTTCTTCTTTTTACTTTACTTTTATTTATTATTTTATTTTACTTTATTTTATTTTATTTTATTTTATTTTATTTTATTTTATTTTATTTTATTTTATTTTATTTTATTTTATTTTATTTTAATTTATTTTATTTTATTTTATTTTATTTTATTTTATTTTATTTTATTTTATTTTATTTTTTTTTTTTTATTTTATTTTATTTTATTTTATTTTATTTTATTTTATTTTAGTTATTTGTAAGTTTTTGCAAGCTCGAGACCAAATAAACAATAATTCGTAATGAATTTAATTGTCAGTTTTTTGGGAAAAATTGATAATTGGAGAAAAATTACAAAGGAAAAATCAACAGCGATGGATAGGATTACATGTTTCAGAGTTTCCAGGCTCATCATCAGATCCCTTTTCGGACACGGATTCGAACTCGTGTCTGCACCAAAGCCGCTGTTAGAAAATTCCAACACTAAGCAATGATGCCCTGTGACGTCACAATGCACTTATCTCCACTTCAATTAATTCCCTTTTGTTTGTTTGTTCTTGCCAACAGTATACACAAAATTTCTTAAGACATGCAGCCTATATGTTATGATGTGTGTTGGTCTTGTTGTTTGTACATATGTATATACATATGTACGTAAACCCGTGCTATGGTTTTAATGTATTTTGTTGTTGGATTTTTGCGGTCTATTTTGTTTACATATTTGTAAGTTTTTGCAAGCTCGAGACCAAATAAACAATAATTCGTAATGAATTTAATTGTCAGTTTTTTGGGAAAAATTGATTTATTTTATTTTATTTTATTTTATTTTATTTTATTTTATTTTATTTTATTTTATTTTATTTCATTTTATTTTATTTTATTTTACTTCGTTTTATTTTATAACTATTTTGACTTTTCACCTACAGTCCTTGTTTTAAAAGAACTAAATTTATTTAATTGACTTTATATGTTTGCATTTTTCCAACCACATTGGAATTTTGTGGCTTTGAGATGTTTCCCATACTGTTTTCAGAGTGCATAGGTAGATTGCGGTAACTTTATTCAAATTTATTTCTGTAGATATTTTACGTGATAGAATTACGTTTCTCACAGGAAATGCATTAAGTGTTCCGAATTCTGTTCTAATTTCAATTAATTTTCTAAAGTTACCGCAAACTCAAGAAAAAAATTTCTGAATGAGAAGTAAAACTAAAAACGTGCTGCATAAACCGCAAATAAATTTAAGAGTAATTTGCGTGTGTTCGTGAATTGTTGATGCTGTTTGATAGAAAAATGCTAAATTAGTTAGTTAAGGAGTGGTTCGTAACTATACTTCTAAAACTATATATAGCTTAAGTGAAAAAGTGGTATAAAAAAATATATATAGAAAAAAAAACTTTTGAGGGTTTCAAATTTTAAAAAGTTAAATTTTATAAGCTTGGGTAAGTATTAAAGTTAAAAACTAACTAACTAACTCGGGGCTTTTTTTGTTTTGTTTTTTGAATATGAATTTTTCCAAAATTTTGTTAAACTCCTTGTTGATTCCAATAAGTTAAACACGAAACTACTCAATTTTGATAACTTAAACATTTTTTTATGTAGAAAAGGCGCTTTTTTCACTACTTTGCTTTGGGATTCATACCAGTTGTTAGGTGGTTTAAAACCACTTGGATTAGCTGCTGGGTTAAAATGTATGTGGTTTCGTTTTTACAAATATGTAAATCTATGTATATTTCTATAAGTAAATATACAAAGCACAAAAGCAATGCAAATTGATAGCAAATTTTAAATGTGAAAGCATCAAAGCCACCGAAAGGTACGAGAACGCAGATTTAGCAAGGTACACGCGACTCAACCTACAAATTCTTAAGCATTCTTTGATTGCAGTGCGTCAAGTTAGCAACTAATCGGCGTAGGTACTCACCCAAATGCAACTATGAACACAGTGGCCGTACTGGTGTAAAAGTGGCTTTTAACTTAAAATAAAAGTTCCAAAATAAGTCCAACTGATCAACCAGCATGCTCTTTGCTGTGAGAAACCACTTTAATTATCCGGTAATATTTTTCTTTAAATTAAGCTTTGATTTCCCATGTGAAAATTCTGATGAAATGAAATAAAATAAAATAAAATAAAATAAAATGAAATAAAATACGTTGAACAGAACAGACGGGTAAAAATTTGTTACCCTGATGACGATTACCGTTGGTAGTCGCAATATATTGGAAAAAATTAACGAAATACCTGGTTTACTTCATTTCAACGGACCTCAAAAACAGAAAGGTCGCAAAACAAAATTAAAATAAAATAAAATAAAATAAAATAAAATAAAATAAAATAAAATAAAATAAAATAAAATAAAATAAAATAAAATAAAATAAAATAAAATAAAATAAAATAAAATCAAATAAAATAAAATAAAATAAAATAAAATAAAATAAAATAAAATAAACTAAAATAAAATCAAATAAAATAAAATAAAATAAAATAAAATAAAATAAAATAAAATTAAAAAAATAAAATAAAATAAAATAAAATAAAATAAAGTAAAATAAAAACAAATAAAATAAAAAAAGAAATTAAAAAATTAAATGAATTATATTAAATTAAATAAATTATATTAAATTAAATAAATTATATTAAATTAAATAAATTATATTAAATTAAATAAATTATATTAAAGTAAAAAAATGTAATTAAATAAAAGAAATAAATATCCAATACTCTGCTTTTACCAACTTGGTCATATTTACTGTTGCCCTCCTCAATCATAGAAGGCTGTCAATTCGTTCATCATTTAGTGAAATTATTTACCTAAATTTTTTATTTTGAACTAGCAAATAATTAGCTGTAAAACTTTATGGCACGTGGGCGCCGTAGTAGCGGTCAATTAGTAGTTCATTTGCTTTCTAGAACGAGCAATTACTATCAACATTTCTCACTCGTAGGTATTCCTCAATTTCGCTTTCATATAAGTTCTTCTTACGCTGCCACGAACTTAATATTTCTTCTTTTCTCAAGTTCGCTTTAAGTGTTTTTTTCTTATTAAAATTAACCAACCAACACCTTTTATAAGCGAAGTGTACGAAAAGTGTTTAAAGCAAAAATGTGCTTCATTAAAAGTTTTTCGTTCAAGGCGCCGTTGAGTTTATTATCTTACTACCTACTTTCGCTTTGAGTAAAACTAAATGTTTTCTTTGTTAACAACTTGTCTTCAATAAAAACTGAAAATCATCTTGAGAAAGTGAGAGTTGTAAAGAAATTTTACACAGGCATAGATCTTATGTACATCAATTAATTCTTTACGGGGTAATTTCCTGTAAGAAAGAATTTTAGTTGATTAGTGACCTACTTTTGGGAGCAATTAAATTGATTCAGGTGGGGTTTAGGGAAAACAATTTGTGGGAGTACAATAAAGGAAAGAAAAGGAAAGGGATAACCAACACAGAACTACTTTGCCTTTCTATGGTTGCCAGGTGCTAGTACCGAAGCTCTGTCGGACAGTAGCTTTTTCCTAGAATTTACTCAGAACTTCTTTCCCTATCCAGTTGCGCGAAAACTTTAAATTAAAATTCAACATATTTTATTCGTAAATTTAAAATAAAATATTAAATTGTATGCATTCAAAATTAATTCGTTTAAACAGATACACAAATACATATAGCAACAAAGCTATACTGATAAAAGCGACAACTGCAATAGCGACAATAACAACAATAAACTCTTTGAAAATGAAAGTAAAAATAAAATGTTTTTTTATATACGAAACAACAGCGAAAACAACAATAACACTATAACTTTCGCAAAGTAAAGGCGACACTCAACTATTAACTGTAAAAACTGTAAATGAAAAGTTTAGAAATGTGAGAGAACTTTTTTTCTGCTGAAAATGTGCAGGCCTTTTTTGTTGATTTTTCGATTTTGAAAAAAAAACGGGACTAAGTTTGAACGAAAAAATATTTACTACCCGATCCTGTTGATAAAACTTGAAAAGCTTAGCAAGCGAAATAATAATAATAAAATATTAATTTTCCAATGATCGTTCCCAGTAAAATATGCTCCGCATACCCCCGATCTGCTCTTAAGAAATAAAAACAATAAAAATCTCAAATTTAAATATAAAAACAGAACTAGTCGCTCCCTCAAAGCTTAGACACTTGGAAAAGTTGAGTTTTGTGCCTGTAGGCAGTTTTTAAACTTAAGTCCCCACTGACAGAGGTCTCTCATATGCTAAATACAGCTCACTGTTCTAGCTGCACCCATTCCATTCACTGCTGCTTATTGTCTTGATCGTGTTATGACCCATTGTGCCAGTTTGTCACAAAACTTAAACCCTCCCAAACCAACATAAAAATGAAACATCATCTCAATTGTATATTATTCTCAATTTCTTATGAATTTAATTTGACTTAAAACTTTTTCCATTACAACTACGCA
Source organism: Sphenella marginata (assembly GCA_951509765.1). Lineage (NCBI taxonomy): Eukaryota > Metazoa > Arthropoda > Insecta > Diptera > Tephritidae > Sphenella > Sphenella marginata. Next base: position 65,488,472 of record OX608083.1, read on the forward strand.
TATTTTACACAAACAACAATAAAGAAGCAGCACGTGTTTTATACTTTTTGAACCTTTTCTGTTTTTTTTTTTTTTTTGTTTGTGGGTTGCTTCATGCCAACTCGTCCCTTTTTCACGCTCACCCACCGAAACTCAAAATTATTTTTGTCGATAACTTAGCATAGGACAAACGAATGAAACTCTCGCAATAAAGAATAAACTAAAGCCAAAAAGACACCAAAAAAGAAAAAGGAAAATAAAAAAACGTAGCATACAAACAGGCTATGCTATACCCTCCACTTACACAAACAAACATCAACGCCATATTTATTTGTTTGGTCATGCGGTTGCATACAGATTGTGACGTCTATGTAAAACGGAAAAACAAATTTAACAAACCGGAAAATATGCAAATTTACACAGTTATACCGAATGGCCAAGTTCATGTATTCGTATATCTAGCAGCGATGTTGGCTGCGTTAGGAAGTGTGGGCGTATGTTTGCTTGTAGGTCTATCGGGATTTATATGCGTTATCGTTCATTCAAACAAAAAAAAAACCGCCTGCCCCCTCAGTTCACCGAGCGCAACTACCAAAACATTTGTAGGCCGCTTTTGTCTACCTCACTGTGGCTGTTCCAATAGCACATGTGCCTTCGCATTTCAGTTTGTGTTGTGTATAAATTTGTTTTTGTATTTCATATTGCGCTAAATCCTATTTTATCTTTATCTGTAAGCGAGTTTTTTAAATTTATTTTTCTTGAAATTTGTTTCATTCTAATTTATTTATTAGTCCGTGTTCTTGAATTGAAGTTCACTGAAAAAAAAACATTATACTTTCAAAACTGAGGTAATGATCTCTTCCTTTTGTTCATCTCAACAAGTGCTTTCACCTTTCTGTGCTGTCAAATCGTTCGTCAATGGAAGCACTTTCAAGGCTGGAGCATTCCACTTTATTCGCAAATAAGGAACTATCTAAAAGGTTCGTTGTTGTTGTTGTTGTTATTATAATTAACCGTGCTTCGTCCTGCTTAATGGACACTATCACTTTGAGAATCGTCATATTTTTCTCAGTGTAAGGAAATGCGTAGTTTTGACAGGTTTGGATTAAAGTTATATTTGTTTTAGAAGACTCGGCTTGTTTCGTTCAGGAAAAGTGATGAGGCGACATAATAGATGCGCGAAAAATATTTGATATGGTTTGTCTCAGTCGGGCCAAGTAAATTACAATATCCGAATTGAAGGAAGCCGAGTCTTACTATAGCAGTGGTCGGCGTTTTTTTTTTTATGTTTTTTATATTATTTAGAATTGCTCTTTCATTCATTTTAAATCGCGTGTAATTTACTATCACATAAAACAATCAACAAAGCGACAGCACGTACCACTGTGCCGCAAGTGCTTTTTCGCTCTCATCAGAAGAATACATATAAGAATATATGTGAAGAGCGTAATACCCTCACGGGTTAGGTTTGCCGACCAATGGACTATAGTCTTCCTAGAATGGAAGTGGACCTCTTCAATTATTTAAGATGATTGGATCTAAACTAAGAGGCTGACAGGCCGAGATCTGCTTACAAACTTTTAATAGCATCTATTTTTCGCTTCGTATTTACACTTTAGTACAAAATAGTTTGAGAGCCACTGTATGTTATATTATTTAACAACTACCTTGAGTAAAAAAAAAACTCTTTATATAAATTGAACCACCCTAATGTTCCTCATGCATTTATAACTGTCATATTTTTGTAAGAGTATGCTGGAATAAAAGATTTTATCCTCCAACAAAAAAACAATAACAAATGTTCTCATATAAAATATTTATTTTTAAGCCGCTTTAAGCTCGCGGCTGTCTCGTTCCCTAGACATTTTTATTTCTTTAATTTTTGCACACAAAATGCTTTTTTATTTTGTTGTTTTCATAATTTTTATTTTCAAAAGTTTATTTTTTCTTTCTGCTTGCAGCTATTGTTATTATTTTTCTAACGACGCTTGTTTTTGTGTTAACAAAATTGGGTTGTATTTTTCTTGTTCGTTTTTTTTTTTTCGTTGGAACGGCTGTTTGCATCGCTAATAATTGAATTTGTAAAGTTTGAGTAGCACTGTAGGAAATAGAGATGCCACTTGTAGGCTTATGGATGAAATTCTGGAAACAAATATTTCGGCGGCTTTACTAGATGACAAGTTAAATCACGTACCTTGCCAGATCCTCTGAGAATGTGAAAAAAGCCCAGCCACAGGCCTCAAGCCTTCTGGTCGATCTACGCAAAATATTCAAACTGTCTCTGAGTGTGGTTTTGATGGCCCAGACCAGACGAGCTATCCACCATGCCAAAAATTGTCCGCAAAATGCCTGAGGTCTGCTGATGTTCGAATTCCCTGGTGCATTAGTTTGCTGTAATCTAAATTTTCCATTTTTGTTTTTTTTCTTTTATTCGCAATTCTCATATTTTTTAATTTTCTTTTGTATTTTATTTGTTTGAGTGCATTCGCTTGAGTGCCGCCACCATTTTAGTGAGCAATGTAGCGAGTTGCTTGCTGTACGGTTTTAAATAGAATAACTGTAATTTCGCCTATCACCGGAAGCGAAAATTGCATTTTCTTTATTGCTTTTATAATTCAATTAGTTCGACGAGTATGAGGTGCAGTGATTGAACAAAAAGATAGCAACAAAAAAAATGTGTGTTAGTATGGATTGGTTCAAAGCAAGAAGTGAAACCGGAAAAAATGGAGATATGAGATGTAACCCTTTCAGCCTCTAGGCACACTATTGTCCCACGACAATTTTGTAAGCTCCTGAAGCTTTTATATGATGAATCACATAACTAAACTGATATGCTTTGCTGCCGCACTCAAATTTTGCTAAAACTAAGCTTATAGCTACATTTTAGCTATACAAACATAACCTCATATTTGAAAAATTTTGCAATTATTATGGGCGTGGCAAGGTAACGAAAGATCTAAAAACCTATGGTAATACGTACTTTTAAGCTCTGATTACCACGGAACAGCTCAACCGATTTCAAAGAGAGTTCTTTCATTAGAAAGGTAATTAAATTGGCTTTCGGAAATCTGCATTGCAAAATTCTATAAAACAAATTTGTAAGCTATGAAAATATTTGAGAGGCCAAACGTTTTCAAAAAAAAAACAATTTTTAGAAAGATATTTGTAGCTATATTTTAAAAATAAAATGTTTTTTGTTTACATGTAATTTCAAATTTTTTTTTTTAATAATATACTAAAATATTATTAATTATATAGGTATTATATATAAACAACAAAATAAAATATCATGTTAAGAAAATATTTCAAATGCCAAGTGGTTAGAAAAAAAAAACAAAGTGTTAGAAATCTGTTTTTAATATACGTACATATGTAGTATGTATGTATTATACCTTAATAATAAAGCGTAGACAATATTTTAAATAACAAGAGTTTTCTTTTTCTTACCTTAAAAATAAAATGTAAAAATATTTTTAACAAATTAAATATAGAAAAATAAATTTTTAAGCCAAGAAAATATTTGAAAACACAATAATTGATCAAAAAAAATTTTAAATGTCTAGGTATTAGGTTTTTTTTTTTTTTTTTTTTTTAAATACATTTTTAAGCTAAGAAAATACTCCAAAGCCAAAGAGTTAAGCAAAAAAAAAAAATTTTTTTTTAAATGTCTATTTAGTGAGTTATTTTTATTTTCTGTTTTTCCGACAGGGTGAATGCCGGTTTGTAAACAAACAAAAATTGACAAGGGATGACGGAAAATCGTTCCAATATAAATCTAGTCTATTTAGTACATATAACATATCTAAAAACTAAAATGGCGTATTTTTTTCTTTTAAACATTTAACGTTTTATACTTCTCAGTGATTTTTTTGTTGTTGTTTTTTTTTTGTCTTTAAGTACATCATTAAAATTTTATATAAATCATTTAACGTGCAACGAAACGAAAAATGTTTCAAATGTGAGCTACGCCAGACGTTGAACGCCTCATGAGCTTCTAAACACCTACGTATGTTGGTCTATTAAAACAACTGTGTGTGATTGTAATGCATCATTTTAGAATAACATACAACATATCAAGTGTCAAAGTGACAGCATGCTATTTACATAACAAAAGTAAACTAACATGACAGATATGAGGACACATAATATCTCCATAAGAGTGAGAGTGCGTCGCTTACATTCTTCTCAGACACACGCACCTGTCATTCAGTTATTTTACGTATTTATTACGCACGATGTGGCAATATATATTTCATTTTATGTGTATGCGATAAACGTGCATGGCATGACTAAATTATTAAAATGTTCAAAAACTACGTTAAAACCAAAGAATTTTTGCTCAGCGAGGAAAGGTACGTGCCCAGTGGCGGGCGGGTGAGGATGGATAACTATTTCGTTTTTCAACATTTTTTTTTTTCGGTGATTATGTGCAAATATTCGCTGATTAACAGTTTGACACATGGAATATATTGGTAGGTAAGCAGAACTATACGGAATGTGAGAGGAAAAAGTAAGGCAGTAGGTTTGACAATAACCGAAAGTTGGAGGTATTTATTCGTCGACACATGTCAAAACTACTCACAACTTTTTCGTCAGTATTAAAAAAAAATTGTGTGCCTCTATTTTGGTGATCAAAAACTAAATATATCAATACCGGGATCCCGAAAAGTGTAATTTATTTTTTATATAAATTGGAAATTTATCGACTTATTCAACATAATCTTTTGATTAATATTTAATAACTTTTTATTTTTTGATTACATTTTAAAAAAAATGTTTTTTTAGTTTTATTTTTTTTTTACAAATTTATTTATTTTTTTTGATAATAAACAACAGAAAAAATTTAGAAGCACTTACAATTGTTTTTCTCAACCCACAAACGAAAATGTTACATTTGATTTTTAAATTAAATTTCAAATTTAAAAAAAAAGTGTACATTGTTCTTTTTTCATTTGTCGCTTAATGCTTACAAAAAAAAAAATTATGTACAACAGGGTTATGCGCTTCAATGTTACTCATACGCCGTGCATCTGTCAATATTCAGATATTACTCAACTTAGAAAGCACGTATGACTTGTTTTTTTTTTTGTTTTCTTGGTGCTAAATAAAAACATTTACCGGTTTCCTCAGCTTATTTGAAGATCTAATATTGGCAGATTGAGTTTCATTGATGGTCCATAGCTTGGACTATTAAATTTTTTAATTTTTATTTTTTTTTTTATATTTTTTTTTTTTTTTTATTTCTTTTTGCTTGTTGCTCCCGTAGTCTACCATTTTCATAGCTAAAATCACGTATAAATATCAAATAAAAATTAAATTTTTACTATCACTTTTCACAAAGTTACTTTGCCAATAAATGCAGTTATTCACTTCAAGTACTTTCAAATGCATTTTGCCATTTCCAATGTATTTACTACTATTGTTGTTGTTGTTGTTGTTGCCACAGCTACTTTCTCCACGCATCATGCATTTCCTTTTAGCCATTATTTAATTTATGACATTTGAACTTGCACTTGATTCTATTTGACTATTTGAACACACAATCACATGATAGCCTTCACATATAAACATACATACATACATACATACATACATATGTACATACAAAAAAAATATATGAATGCATGAACTTACGATCTTTTGCGTGTATTGCAAGCTCTTCGCAAACTTTTCATATATTCGTTTTCAATTCCGTTTTCTTTCAATTCTATTTGTACTTGAAACTTACCTGACTGAAATTGACTCTTTGCGCCATTTATATTGGCAAAAGTTATGAAATCGAGTTTATACGCCCCAGCTGGTCCTACGCTGTACGACGACATATAAACACGTGAAAGTTTTGTTGCGTCTAGACGTTTACACAACTTTCATGCTTCATCGAGTCATGATTTTACTTTTTCTATGACAGAGATTCTGTTAAAAATTGTTTACAGGATGCAAATGTTGAACGGAATCAACATACATAAATACTCGTATGTACATATGTACATATGTACATATATCTATTTCCAAAGATTATGTTTACAGGCATCCGACTAGCCTAGGCTTCATCGAAAAGCAAGAAAGATGCGACTAATGCCAGTTCTGGTCACTTTTTATGGTTAGAAGTGTTAAAATTTATTTGACCATGTTGCTCATACGCCACGTATCTATTTAGCTGCTAGAGCGTTCTGCATTTATTTTTACTTTTTTCTCTTTTTTAAAGTTTATTATTTACCTTGGCACTTTCTAAGTAGAGGTACAGAAAAAATTTTTGGAAAAATAAATTTCTGAAAACGAAAAAAAGTCTTTTTTTCGAAACTTAAGGAAATCGATAATTTCGATTGTTTTACCCTTTTCCGATCTTGTAAATCTAATACATATAAAAATACCTTGGAAAAAAAATAGTTTGAGAAAAATCTAAAAAAATTTCTTTTTTTAGAAAATTAAAATTACAAATTTTTATTTTTTTTTTTTTCAATTAAATTTTTTTTTAAGTTATGCAAATTCAAAAATTCACTTATTTTTACTTTTTACCTCTTTTGTAAAAGTTATTATTTAACTTGGCACTTTCGAAGGGGATACTTAGAGGTACATACATATATAAAAAATGTTTTGAAAAAAAAAATTCTTAAAAAGCAAAAAACTTAACAAAATCAAAAATTTCAATTTTTTGACATTTTTTCTATTTTCTATATCTTGAAGAAAAATTTCTTATTGTAGAAAATTAAAATTAGAAATTTATATTTTTTTCCAAATTAATTTTTTTCCCCAAATTTATGCCTATTCAAAAATTTAATAATTTTTGCTTTTTAAAAAGTTCACTTTTTTCAAAAATATCACTTTCTTTGCAAATTTCATTTTTGCATGTTTGGGAAGCTCGGGTAAATAAAAAAATTTACTTTGGCACTTATATATATGTATATGTATATATGGCGCGATGTACAACAATTATATCATCAACCTCCTAGGAGATTTTTGCGCCGAGCTTCTCTTCCAATTTGTGGTGTGCCGCTTTGAAGTTTTTCCTACAAATTGGCGGGACCTACGGTTTTTCGCCGACTCCGAACGGCATCTACAAAGCAGATGAATTTTTGCTGAGAAGCCTTTCATGGCAGAAATACACTCGGAGAGTTAGCCAAACCACTGCCGAGGGGCGACCCCGTTTTGAAAAAACTTTTCCAAACCACCTTTTGATGTAACCTGTACCAGGGCTCGAACCCGGACCTTCGGTATGGTAGGCCGACAACACTACCTCCACTCCACGGAGACATAAAAAAAAAAATTTTTAAAAAAAATTTCAAAATTTCTTATTTCATAAAAG
>CATOCK010000009.1:0-2500 GCA_951509765.1 Sphenella marginata
TCAAGTCGTGTGGTATGTACTAATGTGTGAGTTAATTATCAGCTTAGTACCTATTGTGCAAGTCGATGTGTAGCGATCTATGTTTGCGATACTAATTCGCTTACCATTACTTACAAGCGCTATAAACTGCCTTCAAATGGTTCTAAAAATTCTAGTTTTATTGTAATGCGCTTGAAGACTTTGGTTGGATTGATAACTAAAATGTGTAAAGAAAGTCACCTAGCAAAAAAAAAAATCAAATGCGACGAGTGACATTAAAAGTTGTTTAGACTTAGTTAAGGAATTTTTTGGTATTTCCACCAGAAACTAGACGTTCACAATACTGTAATTGTAGGGTATTTTTTTTAATTAAACTGTTTTTTTGTTTTATTTTTTTTTTTTTTTGTAAAATTTGTTTTTGTTATAATAAATGAAATAATTTTGTTTTACTCATAACTTTTTTTCAAACATTTTTTTTTTGTTTTTTGTTATTTTTATTTTTTTTATTTGAGAACTATTTTCTCAGTTTCGGCAGTTTTTTTTCATAAATTTTTCTTTGTAAAATTTTTTTTTTTGAAATTAAACGGAAAAATTTTATTTTACTCATAAATTTAAAAAAATATTTTTTTAAATTTTATTTATTGTTTTTTTTCCTTAGGTAAGAACTATTTTCTCAGTTTCCGCTGTTTTTTTCATACATTTTTCTTTGTAAAATTTTTTTTTGTGAAATCAAACGGAAAAATTCTGTTTTACTCATAATTTTTTTTCCAACAATTTTTTTTTTTTATTTTTTCTTTTTTTTAAACTGTTTTTTCGAGTTTCGGCATATCTCAACCACTACTTTTGAATATTTTTTGTTGTGTAACATGTGGTAACAGCTGCAGGAAAATCGCGAAAAAAAAACATTTAATACAAATAATTAATAAAATCTTCACACTACAATTATTATTATTATTTTTTTTTTTTTCAAATCGGGTGAAACTGCGACTTTCAGACTTTCATAGAATATTATCCGTAACGCAATGGAAGCTGCTCATCCTTTTTAAAAATATTTAATTCACACTCAATTTTCAAATTTAAAATTTGTTTGAAAAATTTGGAGTTTGATATATTTTTTGGGACTATTTTCAGTATTTTTTTAGCCTTATGAAAGTTGTATTAAGCTGTGGTCATAAGCGATAACCACCTAACTCGACTTAAGAAATCTTCCTAAGATATGAACAATTGATTTCCTATTATTTACAAACATGTTCAACTCCCCTTTAACCTCATTTATCTATTTAAATTATATTTATTTTTTAATTATAAAACCGCATACTAAAAAATTCTGAAAAATCTAATATGTATAGTATATGTACATACATACACATAAAGGTATATATGATTTTATTTCTCTGGTCATATACTACGTCTAACAAAGGCTGCAGTAGGTAGCTAGAAGTCTAGTAAACAACAAAAGAAACAAAGCAACTAAAATTATGCCCGTTCAATAATAAATTTTAATCATCACATCAGAGGCAAAACAATGAGGTGCAACGATCACCTCATTTCAATGATGACTCATGATTTCTCTTATTGACGGCAACGGAACTTGGACAGTGACAGCTGCCGCCCAAATGGGCAAACAAAGCTACAAATAAAGCTAAGCCAGAAAAATGTAACCCACTTAGCACATGCTTAGAAGATTTCTTATGTGTTTCGGGATCTTATGATTAGTAAAATTATGTTATGTTATGTTATGTTATGTTATGTTATGTTATGTTATGTTATGTTATGTTATGTTATGTTATGTTATGTTATGTTATGTTATGTTATGTTATGTTATGTTATGTTATGTTATGTTATGTTATGTTATGTTATGTTATGTTATGTTATGTTATGTTATGTTATGTTATGTTATGTTATGTTATGTTATGTTATGTTATGTTATGTTATGTTATTTTATGTTATGTTATGTTATGTTATGTTATGTTATGTTATATCATGTTAAGAAAAGAAAAAAACAATTCGTAAGACCGTATTTTCAAGTACATATTTCGGAGCAAGTTGTATGTTGCTTATCATTGCTTACTGGGTAACACACAAGAAGTGCAAACCTTTGTCCACTTCAAGCTATAAATAATGAAGTTTTCTTGTAGATTTACCTTCTTGATGTTTGCATATTTACCTTTTTTCTTGGTTTACGCCTTTGAGCTCCTCTACCGACTACAATTGTAGCGCGTAATCGATTGAATCGATCGAATGCTTGTTGATCTTCACATTTTGTGGCCTATTCGGATGGAAGCAAACAAAAGACTAGGTATAACCAAAGTAATTTCGCACATATTTGCAAATTTAGTAATGCAGCGCATGGACAACACACAGCAGAACAAAAATCCGTGAGCCTCACTACCGCCGACAAACAAACCAATGACGACGATCTTCTTTGATTGGGGTCCCGCCGCCAACGGTGCTGTCGCCACCATGGCTTGCAATGTCTGCCAGCTTGACGGGGCGCGTTTACTCGGTGGAGCCTGATCTT
>CATOCK010000009.1:7500-15706 GCA_951509765.1 Sphenella marginata
TTGACGTGCAAGAAAGAAAATTCTGCGAATGGAATGTTTCCAAACTTATAAAATAACTTTGTGCGGGCGGTCTTTGATGTTTGTATGAGTAATAATGAGGTGAAGACGATTTTACACCATTTTAATCAGCTCAATTTGATTGCATGGTGTGTGGAGTGTTGGAGTGATAGCAGATTTTACAGTTTAAGACTTCAATAATATGCTTACTGCACTGAGATGTTTATGCCGAAAAAGAGTAGCTGCTCCAAATTTTTGCAAAGTCTTAAAGGTTTCAAGTCACCTCAGTAATGGAGCAACGCTTTGAAGCAACTTCATTGCATACATTTGATACACATAAATATTTAACTAAAATTTCTATATTTGAACATATATATACTTCTGTCAGAATATCGCTTTGAAGCTGTTAGTAAAGCTCTATAATCAATTTAAAATTTTACTTTTCAAATATTGCACACTTGACCCATATATTTTGCATGTCCCAATTTTGACTTTTTCTGTCCCACTTACTTTCTTGCTAACCCAAAAAAAAAAAATCATTACATTCGAAAAACATAAATATTCATGAAAGCATTAAACAATATTATCAACATGCATAACAAAGTGGTGACTAGCAGAAGCTTATTTCAAGCACAGTGTGTTGTTTTGGTTTCTGAATGGAACTTTCCTTGAAATCCCAAATGTTGATTTTATGGTGCTTCGATCAAATTTTCTTTGAATTGTTGTTGTTGTTACTTTTCAAGTAGTGCACACATTTTTTTAGAAAATCAAACTCTTTTTAGAATAATGTATTTATTAAAAAACGCTTGCAACATATTCACTTAAAAATTAAAATTTTCGATTTGAGTCCATTTTCAAAGTATTTAATTTAATGCCTTGCACTGAACCTACTACCTGAATTTCAATATTTTTTTGCAAATCATTATAGTCCGATTTGAAATTTTAATTTTCATAACTAAATAACTCCTCAAAAACCCAAACAACTACACCGTGCAGCACTGAAGCAAAAGGTGTCCACCAACCGTTGCTGATGACTGCATGACTCATATTCATGTTTGCAGTGTTGAAGCTTCATCAGCCAAAAAAAAAATGGTATTTTGTCCAAAAAGGAAAGAAAAATAAAAACAGAATGTGACTCAATTTTTTTCTTTCATTATTTATCTACATATTTATTATTTATTTATGAAGCCGCTCTGCTCTGCAAATCGCATTAATAAGCAAAAATTCAACAGGTTCGTCATACATCAACGGACACCAAATGGTTGAACAATTTAAAAACCACACACACACACACACATAAGCTACAAAATTATAAGCATTTAAAAGCTGCATATTCATGTGCATATTAATACATTTTTTTATTTTTTATTTTTTTTTTATTTTTTTCTGTTGGTAGCAACAGTTACGGTAATAAAGTTAAGCATGGCAAATAATCAGTTGTTTCACTTTACGACGCATCACTGCAGAAAAATGTAATATAATCCCTTTTAGGGATAAACAAACAGACAAACATTTGAATGTATGTAAGTAAACATGTCATATATGTATGTAAGGGTATGTAGTACATACATATCGTATGTCGACTTAACACATGTACCCACTTAAATAGTACGTTGAAGTGAGTGTCATATGCATCAAAGCATTGACGGCCACTTCAAAATATAAAGTCGATAATGGACATTTGTAAGCTGCTTCCGTACAGGAGCGTATCAGTGTAGTGGATTGAGAAGTAGATAGTTGAAAAAAACGGAAATTTTAAATATTTTTTGGGCCTTTTACAAAATTCAAACAATCAGAAAAAAAACTAAAGACTTAGGACACGAACTTGGTTGTAAAAATGTACGATATTGATGAATTTCATATCAGAAACTGGAAAAAAGCCACCAATTTTAATGACAATGCTCACACAGCAACTTTTTACATAACTACAACTACAACTTCGAAAAATTGTGGGCATGGCGAGGTATCAAAAAAGGTAAGAAATAACGGTAGTAGGTACTTTTAAGCGCTGATTTCTAAGTAACGGCTCCACCTCTTTGTATATTTTTGTACCATAAGAAAGATATTTAAATCAGCTTTTGAAAATATGTATTGCAAAAATTTTAAATTACCCCCAAAATAAATCGAACGAAAAACGAAAGACTTAGGACACGAACTTGATTGTAAAAAATATGAAATAAATAAAAAATAAGATAAATTTTCTAAAAATATTTACTGCAAAAATTTTATATTACGCCCAAAAAAATTTTAAAAAAAAACTAAGGACTTAAGACACGAACTTGATTGTAAAAAATATAAATTAAATATGAAATAAGATAAATTTAATAAAAAAAGTGACAGATAAATAAAATAAGATAAATTTTATAAAGATATTTACAGCAAAAATTTTATATTACGAACAAAAAAAAATTAAAAAAAAAACTAAAGACTTAAGGCACGAACTTGATTGTAAAAAATATAAATTAAATATAAAATAGGATAAATTTAATAAAAAAATGACGGTTTGAAATTTTGCTACATCTTATGATATGAAATTCAACATCGCATAAGCAACACGATACCCTTTCGTCACTTCAGTTTCCAATCCGCACATGTTAGCACTTCTTTCACGCTTCAGCTAAACTGTAATAAACCAAAGATGTGAAAATGCACTTTAATGGAGCGAAGTAGTTGATTTTATGACCGTCAAATGGTTTGTCTAAAAATGCCTATGCGAATGACTAATGCTGTTGATATTCAAATGCGTGCTACGAGTGTGCTAAGTATGGCAAATGAGGAAGTAGCAGCGCATGAAATAGAAGAAGAGTATATGCAAATGAAAAGCAGTGGTGGTGGGTAAGGATAGACTGACCCCCATATAAATAAAAAATAAAATTGGTTTATAAATCTTTTTAATATGACAGTCCTATGCAAATTTTAAATTATAAGAACTTTTTTATTTTTTTATGATTTCAAATAGCCAATGCTAGAAAATTATTATTTAAAAATATTAAAGAAAGTAATATGATCAGTATAAAGATAAAATTTTAGTGACTTCAAATAGCACCCCTACGCAATACATTTTTTGCATACACCACTGCTTTGCTGCGCTGTCATCTAAGCTTTACCTACAAAGTGCCAACTGATTACTCATCATTGTATGGCATTTAGTGGCAGAAACTAAGTGCGTTTATATAATTTTTAAAGCCTTCTTGAGCATAGATATTGTTATTTGAAGTAGCAAAATGATATTTGTGTGTATTAAGCTCTTCATGTAAAATATTGAAGATGCGCTTACCTGTTGTTGTTGTGCCTCTAATAGGAAAAATGCGCAACGAAAGTTTTGAAGTGCTGGGAGTGATATGATTAGTAATGTCGCACCCCCAAGCACTCAAGCCCTCGAGAAAGTGATTTCAAATCACCCTGCAACATGCTTTTATCCGAGCTCGCTCTTAGAGAGCAGGCATAGGAGATAGCTCTCTGCAGTATATTGCTGAAATCCATCATCAATTGGGCTGAGTAGTCCCCTTTTTGTTTTCTTGATGATAAAAGTGTTGACGAGCCATTCACACTCATCACTAATGATGACTCACAGCTTCCAACCGTCGTACTGAAGTAGTCTCTAGTTTTTTTTTATTTGACTAGCGCTTAATTCTAGCCTATATCTGTCTATCTACAAGCAACAAATTAGCCGCACCACAAACATTTATTTATGCCACCAAATTTATCAACCTTTGTGTGGCATGAAAACAAAACGCTGCCTGCCATTGCGTGACCAATTAGGGCAGCTACTCAGTAGCCCCAACAAAATAAAAATATGCAAGTGAGTGAGTGCACCTATAATTTGCAGCCGCTTTATTCACACCTCCGCCTACCCCAAACTTTCGCAGTAGCCAGCCAAGCGCTTAAAACAATTGCTACAAAGCGCCAACAAATGCGTCGATGCGTAACGAAATGGTCACATTAACAATGAATTAGCTGCATTCAGCGCCAGCGTTCTTTTTGTAGTAACTCACACTGGGTAATTAAAGCTCGACATGCATTCATAAATACTTACATTTATGTATATTTAATAAACTAAATAAAATAAACAATATAAAGTGCGCTTGTCAACTGTCATGCCAACAACAACAACATTCATTACGAAAGGAAGTTCAAATTGCTTTTTAACTGGAAATTGTAGCTTTGTGCAAAAGAAGAGAAATAAGATACAATTAAAATTGAAATTAGCTCAAATATATGTATGACAAGTGTACATAAAAGGAATACGCAAAACTTCTTTATTCTCTGCTTCTCGCTACCCACAAAAGTCAGAACAACAAAAGCACGAGGTGCTAAAGTTAATTTCTTTGTAAGTAAATATGACGCTTTAATGAACTATCCCGACCATTGCGGCTTTGTGCCATTTTAGGAAATGTGCCGCATAAACTTAATTAGCACTGTGAGTCAATAAAACATTCAGGCGCCTACCACAAAAAACTTAATGACCCGCAAAAGGAGGCGTAACCATTGAAGCTGAAATGTGCGTTTACGAGCAAATGAAATGTTATATAATTAGTGCAACAATGGATTAAGCAGCGCAGGAACTATGCAAAACTTTTGTAGAAAGCAACTAGTTTTTATTTGTATAAAATTGTTAGTGTGCCTTTGTTTAAGTTGGGCTATAATGTAAAAATTAAACAAAGATGGGCGTCTAAGCTCATGTGCAGTGAAGTTAATAAGGCCATTTGTAAGCTTTTATTACTTTTGATTTATAGTTTAGGTACAACACGCCCACTTTTTTGTACAAAAATTTTTTCTGAACCATCTCTGCGGTTGTAGTTGAAACTGTTTATTACCGCTTCTGAATTTTTTAGCTATAAAATGTGAATAAAAATCTACAACAAATTTAAGGGGAGGGGTGTTAGAATTTTGCTTGAATGTGTTTGTGTAAAATAACGATGCATAATAATTCCAAACGCCCCAAAAGTTGCTTTTGTTTATTGTTATTTACCAGACATGGGCAGAACTGGCAAAAAATTGCCCAAAATTCGAAATCAAAATTTTGAAAAACACACCTCTGAAATATGAGTATTCATACATCAAATTTATAATAAAAAAGAAAATTTTGAAAAAACTTAATTTTTACAGTTTTGAAAATTTTAAAAAATAATTTTTTTTAGTTTTCAAAATATATATATTTTTTTAGATACAACAAATTTATAATAAAAAAAGAAAATATTGAAAAAACTTCATTTTTACAGATTTGAAAATTTTAGAAAATAAAAAAACTACTTTATTTTTATTTTGCAAAATACATATTTTTTAGATACATGAAATTTATAATAAAAAAATTTTTTTGATAAAATTTTGAAAAATTTAATTTTTGCAGTTTTGAAAATTTTAGAAAATAAGAAATTAATTTTTTCTTATTTTTCAAAATAGTATACATATGTATTTTTTTTGTATATATGTACATAAGTCGAAATACAGACGTAGAAAGTTTGTAAGACTTTCTCGGGAATAAAATTGTGAAAACTATTATTTTTTTTCAATAATATTTTTTTTCTTGGGTATTGCCGATACAACCAACACTGACTACTTTCATCAAGTCAACAAAGTGGTTCGAGTATGAGGAGTAACGGTGTCTTCTGTGGTATCACAACGTGCCTACTATGAATGGCCTAAGTGAGCCTCTACTGCAGCTTTTTCAACTTAACCTAAATTTCTTTAAAAAATTTAAAAATTGGAAATAAAAAAACTTTTTTTTTGAAAAAAATTATTTTTAAACGGCTAAACACCCAAATTAAAAGTGTGTAAGAATTTCTGAAATAAATCACAAAAAAGTGTGAAAAATTATTTTTGATCAATAATGACATTATTTGGTGGCTATGGACTATGCAATCATCTTCGCTTTTTAAAGAAAAAAAGTTTATCCTGTTTTATCGCCAATTAAAAATTATTTTGGGTCTGAAAAATGAAATATTGAAAAAATTTACTTAATAACAAAATATGAAGTTTTGAATTTGCGAAAGGTTTAAATAAATTTTTTTTTTCTGATCCAGAACTTCGTTTTATAGATTAAAAAAACCGACAAAAAAAATGTGAGAAATGATTTTTCTAATTAGAAAATTATATGAAACCTGACAGCCCTACTAATAATTTTTCACTTAAATTTTTTTCTGAAGCTGACTGATAGATCTCCGAAAATATATTTTTGAAAAACAGAAAAAATAGATACAGACATGAATAAGCGAAAGATATATTCTTGAAATTATTTCACAATGCGTAAAAGAAAGATGTGAACCTACTTGTATAACCACCTCTGTGTTTTTGGTAAAAAAAATTCTTACTGCTGTAAAAAGGGTTACAGACTTTAGGTTCCATATCTAATAATACTTCCATGAAAGTTGAGATCAATTCCATGCATCAATTTTTGAGTGATGCGTGTTCAAACAGACAAACAAACAGATAGATAACCGTTGGAAACACCTTTTTTTCTACGGTAATAATTTTTTTTTTGAACATATATTATGAAGTAACAACCAATTGCAATTCAAAAATTTTTAAATACATAAATTATTTCTTGTACTCGCCTTTACCCGCTTAATTTGGCATAATGACATACGTGACTAAGTCACTTAACTGACTCTTCAGCGCAGCGTATGAAGCTATAAATCTTATCATTAAACTCGAAAAAAACCATATATTTAACTCGTCGAATTAATAGGCAATTCCGCTATTATTAAAGATAATCACCATAATCTGGTTGAATTCTACCATCCACTTCAAAACAATAATAAAGCTTCTATTCAAACTAGGCGACAACTCTACTATTACCGGTAACAACTAGAATAAGCTCATAAATTTTATTCTTGCAAAACAACTATTTTTATTTCTCTTGCTTCTTTAACAACCGTTAAGTACTTTTTAACAGTAGCAACTTTCTTCTAATCAATTCTTTCTCTGTTGTCTTCCTTTTTCTTTTTATTTGCATTGTGGCGGAAGTGCCAAACAAACACAGCTGTCACAAATTAATGCTCGCTCTCTCTTGTTATATTGCGAAAATTATACGTTAGACTATTTAAACTTGTATAACTTGATATTGTTATTGTATGGCTTCTTTATGCACAACAACAACACAACAACAAACATATTTCTTCAAGTAAATGTTAGATCTGCCAAGAATTGATATGAGTTTCCAGATCGTTAAGTGAAATTATTAAATGATAAACGAAATGATATATTAAGTTAATTACATGGAAATTTCCACATTTTGCTTTGGCTCTGGATGCTGTCTTTTTATACCTTTCATGAACATGAAATGGTATTATAACTTTGGTCCGATGTTTGTAAGTATGAGAAGAAGAAGAGATAGACCCACCATTAAGTATACCGAAATGATCAGGGTGACGAGCTGAGTTGATTTAGCCATGTCCGTCCGTCCGTCCGTCTGTCCGTCTGTCTGTTTGAACGCAAACTAGTCCCTCAATTTTAGAGATATCTCGATGAAATTTGGTATGGAGCCGCCATTTTGTATTATATTAATCATTTGTCGAAACCAGTAAGATCGGACCAATACAACGCATAGCTCCCATACAATCGATTGTTCCGATAAATGGGTTTTGGCCTATAACTCTTGCAATCAAAAAGCTAGGAGAGCGAAATTTTGCAGGTTTAGTACATATTATATTTGTAACCTGTGTAGTGAAAATCACCCAGATCGGACCAACAAAACATATAGCTCCCATATAATCGATAGTTCCGATAAATGGGTTTTGGGCTATAAATTTTGCAGTTAAGAAGCTAGGAACGTAAAATTTTGCAAATTTGGTACTTATTATAAATGTGATGTGTGTAATGAAAATCATCCAGATCGGAGTAACAAAACATATAGCTTCCATATAACCGATTGTTCCGATAAATGTGGATTGACCATGTAGGACACTTAAAAAAAATATGCGTATTCATGAAAGGTATAAAGCCTTCGGCACAGCCGAAGACAGCCCTTTCCTTACTTGTTTTTTTTTAACTTTTTGTGTAACGGGCAACTAACTAAATTAGGGGGTGTGATCCGATTGTTTATAGCCCATTAAGTACCGATATCTAACACACCTTGAAGTAATTTCATAATTTTGTTGCATTCGATGATGGGTTGGATCATATTTTGATTTCCTGCACTTACGCGTCCACAAACCCACCTCTTACACAAATATACATTCCTTTGTTTTGGTCGGCATTGAGACAGTTG
>CATOCK010000010.1:0-20712 GCA_951509765.1 Sphenella marginata
GGCTGGAGTACGATGATTTAAAAAACAAATGCCAAATACGCAAAGAAACGTACAGGGTATCTCCCCATTTACTTTTATTTATCAACCTAAATTAAGCAATAAATAAAATAATATTTGGACAATTTTCATTGTTTGATTATGGTAACATTTTATTAGTGGTTGGGCTAGCTTGAATATAAGGTTGGGCTGGTTGGGCTGACCAAGGGGGCCCGATATTTTTTAAAAGACAAGTGTAATAAATAAAATGAATGCGTACTAAATTAGCAATAAATATAGGGATATTTAGTACGTTTTCATTTTTTGATTATTGTAAAATTTTTTTCGTGGTTGGGCTAGCTTAAATTTAAGGTAGCCCAACCCTCGATATTTTTTAAAAGACAAGTGTAATAAATAAAATGAATGCGTACTAAATTAGCAATAAATATAGTGATATTTAGTACGTTTTCATTTTTTGATTATTGTAAAATTTTTTTGGTGGTTGGGCTAGCTTGAATATAAGGTTGGGCTGGTTGGGCTGACCAAGGGGGCCCGATATTTTTTAAAAGACAAGTGTAATAAATAAAATGAATGCGTACTAAATTAGCAATAAATATAGGGATATTTAGTACGTTTTCATTTTTTGATTATTGTAAAATTTTTTTCGTGGTTGGGCTAGCTTAAATTTAAGGTAGCCCAACCCTCGATATTTTTTAAAAGACAAGTGTAATAAATAAAATGAATGCGTACTAAATTAGCAATAAATATAGTGATATTTAGTACGTTTTCATTTTTTGATTATTGTCAAATTTTTTTGGTGGTTGGGCTAGCTTGAATATAAGGTTGGGCTGGTTGGGCTGACCAAGGGGGCCCGATATTTTTTAAAAGACAAGTGTAATAAATAAAATGAATGCGTACTAAATTAGCAATAAATATAGTGATATTTAGTACGTTTTCATTTTTTGATTATTGTAAAATTTTTTTGGTGGTTGGGCTAGCTTGAATATAAGGTTGGGCTGGTTGGGCTGACCAAGGGGGCCCGATATTTTTTAAAAGACAAGTGTAATAAATAAAATGAATGCGTACTAAATTAGCAATAAATATAGGGATATTTAGTACGTTTTCATTTTTTGATTATTGTAAAATTTTTTTCGTGGTTGGGCTAGCTTAAATTTAAGGTAGCCCAACCCTCGATATTTTTTAAAAGACAAGTGTAATAAATAAAATGAATGCGTACTAAATTAGCAATAAATATAGGGATATTTAGTACGTTTTCATTTTTTGATTATTGTAAAATTTTTTTCGTGGTTGGGCTAGCTTAAATTTAAGGTAGCCCAACCCTCGATATTTTTTAAAAGACAAGTGTAATAAATAAAATGAATGCGTACTAAATTAGCAATAAATATAGTGATATTTAGTACGTTTTCATTTTTTGATTATTGTAAAATTTTTTTGGTGGTTGGGCTAGCTTGAATATAAGGTTGGGCTGGTTGGGCTGACCAAGGGGGCCCGATATTTTTTAAAAGACAAGTGTAATAAATAAAATGAATGCGTACTAAATTAGCAATAAATATAGTGATATTTAGTACGTTTTCATTTTTTGATTATTGTAAAATTTTTTTGGTGGTTGGGCTAGCTTGAATATAAGGTTGGGCTGGTTGGGCTGACCAAGGGGGCCCGATATTTTTTAAAAGACAAGTGTAATAAATTAAATGAATGCGTACTAAATTAGCAATAAATATAGGGATATTTAGTACGCTTTAATTTTTTAAATTTTGTAAAATTTTTTTGGTGGTTGGGCTACCTTGAATATAAGGTTGGGCTGGTTGGGCTGACCAAGGGGGCCCGATATTTTTTAAAAGACAAGTGTAATAAATTAAATGAATGCGTACTAAATTAGCAATAAATATAGGGATATTTAGTACGCTTTAATTTTTTTAATTTTGTAAAATTTTTTTGGTGGTTGGGCTACCTTGAATATAAGGTTGGGCTACCTTGAATATAAGGTTGGGCTGGTTGGGCTGACCAAGGGGGCCCGATATTTTTTAAAAGACAAGTGTAATAAAATAAATGAATGCGTACTAAATTAGCAATAAATATAGGGATATTTAGTACGCTTTAATTTTTTTAATTTTGTAAAATTTTTTTGGTGGTTGGGCTACCTTGAATATAAGGTTGGGCTGGTTGGGCTGACCAAGGGGGCCCGATATTTTTTAAAAGACAAGTGTAATAAATAAAATGAATGCGTACTAAATTAGCAATAAATATAGTGATATTTAGTACGTTTTCATTTTTTGATTATTGTAAAATTTTTTTGGTGGTTGGGCTAGCTTGAATATAAGGTTGGGCTGGTTGGGCTGACCAAGGGGGCCCGATATTTTTTAAAAGACAAGTGTAATAAATTAAATGAATGCGTACTAAATTAGCAATAAATATTGGGATATTTAGTACGCTTTAATTTTTTTAATTTTGTAAAATTTTTTTGGTGGTTGGGCTACCTTGAATATAAGGTTGGGCTGGTTGGGCTGACCAAGGGGGCCCGATATTTTTTAAAAGACAAGTGTAATAAATTAAATGAATGCGTACTAAATTAGCAATAAATATAGGGATATTTAGTACGCTTTAATTTTTTTAATTTTGTAAAATTTTTTTGGTGGTTGGGCTACCTTGAATATAAGGTTGGGCTGGTTGGGCTGACCAAGGGGGCCCGATATTTTTTAAAAGACAAGTGTAATAAATAAAATGAATGCGTACTAAATTAGCAATAAATATAGTGATATTTAGTACGTTTTCATTTTTTGATTATTGTAAAATTTTTTTGGTGGTTGGGCTAGCTTGAATATAAGGTTGGGCTGGTTGGGCTGACCAAGGGGGCCCGATATTTTTTAAAAGACAAGTGTAATAAATTAAATGAATGCGTACTAAATTAGCAATAAATATAGGGATATTTAGTACGCTTTAATTTTTTTAATTTTGTAAAATTTTTTTGGTGGTTGGGCTACCTTGAATATAAGGTTGGGCTGGTTGGGCTGACCAAGGGGGCCCGATATTTTTTAAAAGACAAGTGTAATAAATTAAATGAATGCGTACTAAATTAGCAATAAATATAGGGATATTTAGTACGCTTTAATTTTTTTAATTTTGTAAAATTTTTTTGGTGGTTGGGCTACCTTGAATATAAGGTTGGGCTGGTTGGGCTGACCAAGGGGGCCCGATATTTTTTAAAAGACAAGTGTAATAAATTAAATGAATGCGTACTAAATTAGCAATAAATATAGGGATATTTAGTACGCTTTAATTTTTTTAATTTTGTAAAATTTTTTTGGTGGTTGGGCTACCTTGAATATAAGGTTGGGCTGGTTGGGCTGACCAAGGGGGCCCGATATTTTTTAAAAGACAAGTGTAATAAATTAAATGAATGCGTACTAAATTAGCAATAAATATAGGGATATTTAGTACGTTTTCATTTTTTGATTATTGTAAAATTTTTTTCGTGGTTGGGCTAGCTTAAATTTAAGGTAGCCCAACACTCGATATTTTTTAAAAGACAAGTGTAATAAATTAAATGAATGCGTACTAAATTAGCAATAAATATAGGGATATTTAGTACGCTTTAATTTTTTTAATTTTGTAAAATTTTTTTGGTGGTTGGGCTAGCTTGAATATAAGGTTGGGCTGGTTGGGCTGACCAAGGGGGCCCGATATTTTTTAAAAGACAAGTGTAATAAATTAAATGAATGCGTACTAAATTAGCAATAAATATAGGGATATTTAGTACGCTTTAATTTTTTTAATTTTGTAAAATTTTTTTGGTGGTTGGGCTAGCTTGAATATAAGGTTGGGCTGGTTGGGCTGACCAAGGGGGCCCGATATTTTTTAAAAGACAAGTGTAATAAATTAAATGAATGCGTACTAAATTAGCAATAAATATAGGGATATTTAGTACGCTTTAATTTTTTTAATTTTGTAAAATTTTTTTGGTGGTTGGGCTACCTTGAATATAAGGTTGGGCTGGTTGGGCTGACCAAGGGGGCCCGATATTTTTTAAAAGACAAGTGTAATAAATTAAATGAATGCGTACTAAATTAGCAATAAATATAGGGATATTTAGTACGCTTTAATTTTTTTAATTTTGTAAAATTTTTTTGGTGGTTGGGCTACCTTGAATATAAGGTTGGGCTGGTTGGGCTGACCAAGGGGGCCCGATATTTTTTAAAAGACAAGTGTAATAAATTAAATGAATGCGTACTAAATTAGCAATAAATATAGGGATATTTAGTACGTTTTCATTTTTTGATTATTGTAAAATTTTTTTCGTGGTTGGGCTAGCTTAAATTTAAGGTAGCCCAACACTCGATATTTTTTAAAAGACAAGTGTAATAAATTAAATGAATGCGTACTAAATTAGCAATAAATATAGGGATATTTAGTACGTTTTCATTTTTTGATTATTGTAAAATTTTTTTCGTGGTTGGGCTAGCTTAAATTTAAGGTAGCCCAACACTCGATATTTTTTAAAAGACAAGTGTAATAAATTAAATGAATGCGTACTAAATTAGCAATAAATATAGGGATATTTAGTACGCTTTAATTTTTTTAATTTTGTAAAATTTTTTTGGTGGTTGGGCTACCTTGAATATAAGGTTGGGCTGGTTGGGCTGACCAAGGGGGCCCGATATTTTTTAAAAGACAAGTGTAATAAATTAAATGAATGCGTACTAAATTAGCAATAAATATAGGGATATTTAGTACGCTTTAATTTTTTTAATTTTGTAAAATTTTTTTGGTGGTTGGGCTACCTTGAATATAAGGCTGGGCTGGTTGGGCTGACCAAGGGGGCCCGATATTTTTTAAAAGACAAGTGTAATAAATTAAATGAATGCGTACTAAATTAGCAATAAATATAGGGATATTTAGTACGCTTTAATTTTTTTAATTTTGTAAAATTTTTTTGGTGGTTGGGCTACCTTGAATATAAGGTTGGGCTGGTTGGGCTGACCAAGGGGGCCCGATATTTTTTAAAAGACAAGTGTAATAAATTAAATGAATGCGTACTAAATTAGCAATAAATATAGGGATATTTAGTACGCTTTAATTTTTTTAATTTTGTAAAATTTTTTTGGTGGTTGGGCTACCTTGAATATAAGGTTGGGCTGGTTGGGCTGACCAAGGGGGCCCGATATTTTTTAAAAGACAAGTGTAATAAATTAAATGAATGCGTACTAAATTAGCAATAAATATAGTGATATTTAGTACGTTTTCATTTTTTGATTATTGTAAAATTTTTTTGGTGGTTGGGCTAGCTTGAATATAAGGTTGGGCTGGTTGGGCTGACCAAGGGGGCCCGATATTTTTTAAAAGACAAGTGTAATAAATTAAATGAATGCGTACTAAATTAGCAATAAATATAGTGATATTTAGTACGCTTTAATTTTTTTAATTTTGTAAAATTTTTTTGGTGGTTGGGCTAGCTTGAATATAAGGTTGGGCTGGTTGGGCTGACCAAGGGGGCCCGATATTTTTTAAAAGACAAGTGTAATAAATAAAATGAATGCGTACTAAATTAGCAATAAATATAGGGATATTTAGTACGCTTTAATTTTTTTAATTTTGTAAAATTTTTTTCGTGGTTGGGCTAGCTTAAATTTAAGGTAGCCCAACCCTCGATATTTTTTAAAAGACAAGTGTAATAAATAAAATGAATGCGTACTAAATTAGCAATAAATATAGGGATATTTAGTACGTTTTCATTTTTTGATTATTGTAAAATTTTTTTCGTGGTTGGGCTAGCTTAAATTTAAGGTAGCCCAACCTTCGATATTTTTTAAAAGACAAGTGTAATAAATAAAATGAATGCGTACTAAATTAGCAATAAATATAGGGATATTTAGTACGTTTTCATTTTTTGATTATTGTAAAATTTTTTTCGTGGTTGGGCTAGCTTAAATTTAAGGTAGCCCAACCCTCGATATTTTTTAAAAGGCAAGTGCAATAAATTAAATGAAAGCGTACTAAATTAGC
Organism: Sphenella marginata; assembly: GCA_951509765.1. Classification (NCBI taxonomy): domain Eukaryota; kingdom Metazoa; phylum Arthropoda; class Insecta; order Diptera; family Tephritidae; genus Sphenella; species Sphenella marginata. The sequence goes on from CATOCK010000010.1 coordinate 5,998, forward strand.
AATAAATATTGGGCAATTTAGTACGATTTCCGTTTTTGATTGGGCTATGAAGGTTGGGCTAGCTTAAGGGAGCTGCTTTATTGATTATTTAATGTGGAAGAAAACAGGAAATTGGTAGTGGGAGGTGAAAAATGTCATAATTGGTTATCATCAATCAAGCACTTCACTACTCATTTTGGCACATGATGCACTGAGATCTAAGACTTTGATGGAAGAACATCTTGCTCAGGGCTGTTTAGTCTATCACGGCCGATAATGGACTTCTTCTTTTTAGTTGCGTTATTTATTCTTTTATTTTATGTATATGCAAGCATTACTATTTCTCTGTAACTACGAAACTGTCGACGCATTATCACACATAAAGTCATGTACATATTGACATAAAGATAAGAATTCGCACATACGCTAGCTTAATCACTAGAACTAATTAAAGTACTTATAGACATATCATATTGGGAATTATTTACATAAAAATAAAACGCAAAAGTACGCGTAGGATATATGTAAATAGACGAATGCAAATGAGACATAGCGAACTATTTAGAAAATATATCAACTATGTATGTACGATACTCTGGGTACATACGGCACGATTTGAGTCAGGCAAAATAAAAAATCACACGCAATTGAAGTCAATATTTTATTCCACTTTTTGTTATTTCACAATTCACCTTATCAGCAAACTAAGCACCAACCATGTCACCTCACCTTTAGTCCGTCAATGAACCCCCCAATTCGTGTGATTTTTGTCAACAAACGAAAGCTGCTCCATATGCTCTGATATTTATGGATGTATGTATGAACTTTTGTAGAACCTGAGGCGAAACTTTTTATCAATTTTGCTTTTAGGTGTTATTGGGAGTGCTGTCTGTATGTCGCACCAAATCGATCATAAAAAAAAATGTATAGAAATGAATAAAACAAAAGCATGAAAATGTATCCAACACTTTCAATATGAATTACTTCATTAACGTTTGCATTTTAATCTAAAATTTAAATCAAATATTTGATCGAGTGCCGGGTGATACTCCGCAGGTGATAAACAGTGTCGCCGAACTGTGTACATTAGGGTGTTGCATTATCACTTTTTTGTTTGTTTTGCTTTGTTCCAAATGACAATCGAGCTCAGTACAAATAAATATCTGATTATTTATAACTGAAAAATATTTATTAAAAACTAGTACAGGAGTGTCTATTCTAATAATAATATATTAAAAAAATTTAATTTCTCAAAATTTTATTAAAAACGATTTTACTTATTTGGGGACGGTATTTTTAAACAAATTCTAAGATTATTTTAAACAGGGAAAGATCTGTCTGGTCAATATGCTACCTCGTTGAAGTTAAGAAAGGTTGTCCTCTTTAATGAGCTCATTCATAAAAAAAGTAACACCCTAATGTACATATGTTTGTATGTCGGTGGTTGAAGTACTCAAATTGACGGTAAATATTATAGGCAATCATAATGGCGTGATCCACTTACTTCAATGGAAAATTAATAAACGAATATGAGTGCTTCTATTCGTTGTGTTGCATTGAGCCACTGTCTGAAACTATTAATTTGAGTTGCCGTTTTGTCACTTTGGGTAGCAAAGAGTTCGTAAACGATTAATAGGGAGGACTCTCAGAGGTCTAAAAACTGCAGAATCAAAGGGATTGGAGAGCAGCTGTCTGACTAATGGTAAAAATTAAGCTGATTGGTGGTAGGAAGATTTTTTTTTAATATTTTGTAAGGTCACCCTGTGTCAACTATTTCCTACACAAACCAAATCATAGCTAGAGCAATAAGCGAAAAAGGGCCAAATTCAAGTTTGGACTAAGCGATGTCACAAATACGACCATAGACACATACCGTGATTTAACTCTAACTCCACTAACCCAAATACAATCCAAAAACAAGTAAAGGAAGGCGTAGGTCCATAAAGCTAGCAGAGCAAAGTTAGCAGAACAAAAAACTAACTTATGGACAATGATGTGCTCCAAATGTGCTAATTAAGTGCCCTAATCCCAAAAAATGTGCTCCTCTATTTTTGTCAAAAAATGATGTTCTGCTAGCTTTAGGCTAAACCTAGCAGAGCAATATGCGTAAACAGTGAAACAAGACAGTTAGCGCAAATGTTATTATGCAGAAATTATGTGCTCCAAATGTGCTCTTGAAATAACCTACCCCCAAAAAAATTGCTTCCCTTTTTGTAAAAAAAATTTCATGTTCTGCTAGCTTTAGGCTAAACCTAGCAGAGCAATATGCGTAAACAGTGAAACAAGACAGTTAGCGCAAATGTTATTATGCAGAAATTATGTGCTCCAAATGTGCTCTTGAAATAACCTACCCCCAAAAAAATTGTTCCCCTTTTTTAAAAAAAAAATTCATGTTCTGCTAGCTTTAGGCTAAACCTAGCAGAGCAATATGCGTAAACAGTGAAACAAGACAGTTAGCGCGAATGTTATTATGCAGAAATTATGTGCTCTTTAAGTGCCCATCCCCGCAAACAGAAAACGAATATATGTGTATATCAATAGAAATTAGATTATTCAGTATTTAGTGACTTTTTTGAAAATTAACATGCTTGGACAACATAGCATTGTGTCTCCTCTAGTTTTTTCATTGTCTTGCAAATCGTCGAATTCTGTCCATTTTCCGTCAGGACGGGGGCAAATGGCAGTGTAGTGCCCGACTCCCATTTTTCGTGGCTTGACGTTCAACTAAGCGCCACAACTTTGTTTTGGGATTATAGGTACTGCACACATGTATGTACATTAAGGTGCCTCACGATCCATACAAAAATAAATGGACACCCTGTTTCCATCGGAATTATAAACTTCAATGTATTCTAAGACTTTGGTCAAAATATTTCGAAAAAATATTAAGATTTACCGGAGCTAAACCGCGTTAAAAAAACGCTAAAAATATCGTTTTTTATGTATAAAAGGAGTATGAAAAACAATTTTTTAATAAAAAGCACCTGAGATGATGAATTAGCTGGAGTACAAAAGGTAAGAATAAAAAAGTTTGAAAATTTTATCAACGCAATCCAAATATTGAGATGTATGATGCTGTTTTTGGTCATATTTCGAGGGGTAGGTTTGTGGAAAACTTTAATAACTCAGCCAATTATTGACGGATTTGGACGATTAGGATATCATTTGAAAGGTATTTTCGAGACGTTGCCATTTCTGCAAAATTTAACCCCTTTTGGTCCAATTTTACACATTGCGAATATCAGCACACAGGTATACAATAATAGTATTGATAAAATGTTTAAACTTTTTTATGCTTACCTTTTGCACTCTATCATCTCAGATGCTTTTTATTAAAAAATATTTTATCATACTCCTTTTATACATAAAAAACGATATTTTTAGCGTTTTTTTAACGCGGTTTAGCTCCGGTAAATCTTAATATTTTTTCGAAATATTTTGGGGGAGTCCTTAGAAATTCCGGTGGAAACAGTGCAACTTTTTTTGGCGAGGCACCTTAATGTACATATGTAAATATACTTTCCTATTACTAGTTTTGCGATCGAATTGCGCAGTCCGCGAAACATTGCAGCAGAGACAAACAATGCGTAAAGGATACAAGATTTCAGTCGCGGGGGTTGAATTTTGCCAGACAACCACTCATACATTTGTACAAAACCATTAAGCCAGGGTGATGACAATATTTGTTTTTTTGCCCCTCGCACTTGTCATTCAAGCTGACCAGGTATGATCGCTACTGCGCTAGTTTTTTTCTTTCTTAATGTCCACAAATGCATAAGTGTATATGTATGTATGTACAAAACAATACATAGAAAGCCAGATATGGTTATTATAGGGTGAGCAGGTCGTCTTTTTTGGGGGTAGGTTATTTCAAAAGCACATTTGGAGCACATAATTTCTGCATAATAACATTTGCGCTAATTGTCTTCTTTCACTGTTTACGCATATTGCTCTGCTAGGTTTAGCCTAAAGCTAGCAGAACATGAAATTTTTTTTAAAAAAAGGGGAGCAATTTTCTTGGGGGTAGGTTATTTCAAGAGCACATTTGGAGCACATAATTTCTGCATAATAACATTTGCGCTAATTGTCTTCTTTCACTGTTTACGCATATTGCTCTGCTAGGTTTAGCCTAAAGCTAGCAGAACATGAAATTTTTTTTAAAAAAAGGGGAGCAATTTTCTTGGGGGTAGGTTATTTCAAGAGCACATTTGGAGCACATAATTTCTGCATAATAACATTTGCGCTAATTGTCTTCTTTCACTGTTTACGCATATTGCTCTGCTATGTTTAGCCTAAAGCTAGCAGAACATCATTTTTTGACAAAAATAGAGGAGCACATTTTTTGGGATTAGGGCACTTAATTAGCACATTTGGAGCACATCATTGTCCATAAGTTAGTTTTTTGTTCTGCTAACTTTGCTCTGCTAGCTTTATGGACCTGGAAGGCGTTAGTTACTGGTTTTGTGATATTCCCAGACCAGTGCAATGTTATCTGCATTTTACTTCCCCAAACATAAAATAGCTATAGTTACTGTTGTTTTTACTTTTTCAAACATAAGGTCAACTTAGCAATTGCATATATTTAAAGGATGTTTCGACGTTTTTACAATAAAACTGTAATTAAACTTATAAGCATGCAAAACCTCTAGGCATAAATACGAACACACCACGACACTTTCAGCAAGTTTTTTTTTTTATTACAAAAATTCCCTAACATTGAAACCGTCTGAAACTATAAAAGCATGCACTTCGATAACCGTTATGTAATTAGCCGCAGGACAAAAGGAACACGCAAACATCCAAAAAAGCGAAAACTTGACAATTTTTAAACTAATCCACTTTGTTGGAATTTTAAATACTTTACGTATATATTCATATTTACGGCCATGCATGCATTGTAAAGAGAGGTGTAAAAAGGTCAAACAGAAAGGGTGCGCACGCACAACGGGCTTCTACAAACATACACAATCATCCCTCGTAAAAGTTTTTAAAGGTTTTTTCAACCACTAATTTGCATATGATATATTATGTACAGTGTTGTGTAGCTTATTAGATATGAACCTAATAGCTACTTACATAAATCAAAAATGTGGACATCGTAGCTCTGCTTATCAGGTTCCGAAGTGAATTTTGTTGCGCAATGACGGTGTTTTCAATTTTTCGCACACAACTGTAATAATGCATATTTAACTCTACAAAGTCGCTTTAACTGCCGCCACGACACTGACCAAGCTGGGTGTCAGTTTTTGAACTTGTGCACGCCACACGACCACGCTATATTACTAACACCATGTTTGAAGCTTCGAACTGACTATCAGCATTTCCATACATAAATGTCGGTGGCGCGTAGAATAAATACTAATGTACATACGTGCCTACCCTTAGCTACAAAAAAAAAATGTTAAACGCAACGTGATAAATACAAATATGTTGGTTAAATTAAGTGGATAGTTAATATACAAACAGTTTGCCACACCTCTTACTTAAAGATTTTTTTTTTATAAACAAAACTCATTCCTATATACATATGAATACGGTTATGTACATAAAAGGTTTAAACATAAACTTATTTAAAATATATAAAATAATGCTGCTTAATTTGTGTTTACAAAATGTTTTTTTTTGTTTTGTTTTTGGCTTTCAAGTTTATCTTCATAATGAGTTAACCCTTATATGATGCCGTGTTAAAAAAAGAAATATCTACTAACTTTGGTCTCAATTCAGCACGATCAAATTTTTGCTTTTAGCTTCTTGCAGTCTTGTTAAATTTGATTAGTAATTAGTAATTAATTGATTATACGGATTTTTAACTGGTTATGATTATTTTAATAGTTTTCAAGAAAAACAATTATAAATTGATTACCAATAAAAGAAATCCTGACTTCCTACGATTATTAAAAAAAAATATAAAAAATCATAAAAACTTTTTTATTACTTTGGATTATTTTTACTAATCGTGAAAAATCATGAGATGTTTGCATTATTTTTTAACTAGTTGAAATAATCATTAAAAACTTAAGGTAGGCGCAATAAAAAAACCAAAAAAGCATGACTTTTTACAATTTAAAAAAAGAAAAGAATAATGTAAAAAAGTTGGTCGATTACTTATGATTATTTAAAATTTTTATTTTTTTATTTTTTTCTTATCGTGAGAAACTATGATTTGTTTTTATTATATTTAATTAATTCTTTTATTTAAATTAATCAAAAATAATCATTAGAAATTTAATGTAATCGAAATTAAAAAAAAAGAAACAAAAAAAAAATCAAGAGTTTTTACAAATACAAAAAAGAATAATCAAAAAACGTTGTTTGATTACTTTTCATTATTTTTACTAATCTTGAAAAAAATATGATTTGTTTTGATTATTCTTTAATTGATTGGAAAATTATCATTAAAAACTAAAAGTAATGGTAATAAAAAAGTCATGAATTTTTACGATTATTAATTAAAATTGAAAAATAATGAGACAAGTATTTTGATTAGTTACTTTTGATTATTTTTACTAATCGTGAAAAATCATGATCCTTTTAAATTATTAATTAATTGGAAAATAATGATAAGCAATTAAAAGTAATGGTAATAAAAAATCTAGAAAAATCATATTTTTCTTTATTTATTAATTAATTGGAAAATAAGCATTAAAAATTTAAAGTAATGGTAATCAATTAAACCAATAATCATTACGATTAGTAATAATTTTTGCATAGATCTGATTTATTGTTTTACTGACTTTGTTCCGTTAGCTTTACGTGCTTCGTAAAAACCACAAAATTTAACTGAAACAAAAAATATTTTTTTTTTTACAAGTTTCTGAATTTTATATAAAAATTCCAAATTCGAAATGAAATATATTTAATCAAGACAAAAAACAAATTTCTCCCTACCCAGAACCACTAACTAAGGATTAAAATAATAAAAGCTTAAGCATTCACACCACCCAACGCGCTTTTCCAGCCTAACTACAACTTCATCCCTTCCCCTTCCCTTTATGCTCGTAAGCTCATTCTAACACAGCGTGTTTCCATAGCCATGCGCTGCTTAACCTCGTCGCATAATTATGTTAAATTGAAAATTATTTACTCATTTATTTGCTTCAGTCCATTCGTCTACTAATTATGCGCTATGCGTTCGCCGGCATTTAAAGTACTAACAACAACAAAAAAAACAAGCTCTTGAATGCTTTGAATAGACAAAAGAAGCGTAAGCACAAAGTGCGGAGTACGACTTTTGACGCGTTCCTTTAATCAAAACGGAACTAAATTTAATTATCACTGTCTGTCTGTCTGTTGTTGTTGGCGTCAAATATCATGACAAACTTTGTGTTTGAGTGCTTTATTGTGCGGAAGTGAGTGAGTGAGTGGATGAGTTGTCGTTTGGTTAGAACATTTTGTAATTTATTGCTACTACATACATACATACCTGGCAATTGAAAGCCCACACACACAAACATTCCGCCACAAAATATTTCACCATAAATTCCATCAATTTTTTCCCTCAATGCTGGGTGTGTTTAAGATACTCTATAGTTATGTCCTATTTCCTAGTAGCGCGCACAGGTACTTCAAGGATATCGCTTGCTTAATGTTGAATGTTGCAAAATGTTTTCTTTGTGATTTGGCTTTTGTGACGATTTTCGTGTCCCAGTGCTCTTTCGACTTTTGTTTTCATTTCTTTTTTTTTTTTGTTTTGATATGCAAATGCTCATAGGCGTCGTTTAAGTAAGAGCTGCACTTTGTTATGTCTGAGTTATGGGCGTGTCGCCTGACTTGACGGCTCTAAAAAAAAAAAAAAAAAATACAAAATTGTTAGGTACGTATATACATTTTTACGTAATAGTAAAAAGGTGAAATGAAGGTGAGTTTAATTGTAGGTAGGTAGATAAATTAAAAATCCAGCGCGTCTCAGGATTTTATGTAAAATAATGAGTTCTGTAATAAAACGCTGGCTAGCATGACAGCCGTTTAGTTATTCTTCAAATTGGGTCATACATTTGTGTCATGTTTGCTTGAACCAGCCGTGCGTATGGTTGTTGTTTGTGAAATATGTCAGCAGGAATTTCATTTTTAATTTATAAAATGCTATGGGAATACTTTTACATTTTTTTGTTGTGCTCTCAGGTTAATAATAAGTATGTAGTTTCACTTTGCGTGGCTACTTTTTATGGTGCTGATATTAAAAAAACAAGAAAAATGTTTTTATATGCACAGTAAGGTACAAAAATTTAGTAGTTAGCGCAAATTTTTAAATTTTTTTTAGTGTGTACATAATTTTTTTTTTTAAGTTTTGTTCAAATCAATCATTATGGTGAGATTAAATGAACGATGTTTTCTTACGTCCGTTCATGAATTTTATTTTTTATGATTATTTTGTTTATTTCGACATTCCATTCTTCTCTATAAAATGTTGGTGTCGGAGAGTTCTTTGCTGTATTCTGGTTTTCCACAATTTCTTTCGGGCTTTCAATCCTTTTAAACCAGCTTCCATAGGCCTTCTTCTATATATTCCAGCACTAACAAATCTTGAGACAGCCTAGCTAAAAGCGCAGAAGAGAAGTTTTAAAATTCTTGAGCGACTCGAATATGAGGTTTTAATATTTTCGTTTATTCCAAATCGCTTAAATTTTTAAATGGAAATTTAGCTGATTTTTGAAATTTTTGGAATTTTTTTTCTGAAGAGCTTGATTGTCTTTTTCCATTAAAAAAAATGACGTATATAAATGTATGTATATGGAGGAAAATCCTAAAGTAAATAAAATCGCCAAAAATCAGCAAAATTTCTCACGGACCTACGGCTTACACATTATGATACTGAAATTGGTCTACAAATCTGCATACTCAAAAAAATTCAAAACATTCTGAGAAAATATTGGAAGAAATTGGAAATTTTGCGAATTTTTCACATATTTTTAGAATCTAATTTAAAGTCGATGTGTTCGATCAAAAGAAATTAGTTAAAATAAATTTGTTGAAGTCAAAAATTGTGAGAGCTGCCAAAAAGGGGGGCGTACTTATGTATGTGAGTGACTGTATATCGATATAAATGATCGATACTATACCATTTGCAAACAAAAATTGTGGAACTACTAAAGCAAAAATGCGCCGATTAATTTTCGATTATTATGCAAAGCTAGTCCGATCGTAATTATGAAATATTTTCAAAGTTTCAACTGGGGCAAGTAAATTTTCGAAAACTTATCATTAACTACTCAGAGCATGTTTGGAACTTGTTTCAGATCAGAACCAATACTAGTTATCGCTAGTAATAAAGCATCGTTAGTAATATATAAATGTGTGAAAACTATCGATATTTATCGATAACTACTATCGTTTATAATTTTTCACCTCTAATATCTACAAAATTTATGAGTACTGACTTTATGTAAACAGCGTTTGAAATTCTCTGACTTAAAGCAGACACCTAAAGCAATCAATACTAAATATTTAAACTTCATTTACTTACTCGCTTTCCAATGTGTAAATACATAGTACCACGAGTTGTAGGTAAACAAAGCGTCGAAATAAAAGAAAAATAGCAAACATATGAGGGGAGATCCATATGAAGGGCAAGTCACAAGTATAAGCGCATTTTTTTTTCGCAGTGCAAAAATTCAATATAAATGAGCGTCATTCTCAGGTTACAGCGCGCAAGTACATACTAAAGTCAACCGCCAAACAGCACATCGTAGAGTATTCTTAACAGTAAAGGACGTCAACTCAAACGGAAGAAGAAATGCCAAAACGCAAGCACATTTCCACACCCTAATAGAACCGATTTGCTTTTGTCAGCCAAAGCTCATTCATACGAGACGAGAACAAAAACATAACCAAGCAATCGAGCGTTAAAATATTTCAATAATCGGAAGTGTATAAATTTAAAATTATGTATGAGTAGTAGTTACTATGTTGTCGTTATTGCCGAGGGGGGCGAGGTGAGCACGCAAAGTCAAACGTGAATGACAAAGTGCAGTGACTGAGAAATTGCTTTTCCAGCGCAGTTGATTACACCTGCAAACAAGGTTTTTGTAATTTTTTGTTGTTGTTTAAATTATTCTATGCAAAAGAAGTGAGCTTTAAAATTGCAAAATTGTTGTGTGGTAAATAATTTAATATTTACATTTTCACAGATTTAAAAAAAAAAATTTTCAGAATTTTTTTTCAAGAACGTTTGAATCAAGAACGCTCAACTCGGAATGAGCTTCAAAAACTTTATATCTAAACGAAAATTTAATAGATTTTTTAGCTGAGTTGGGAGGTTTTTGAATCAAATTCTAAGACATGGCGTTTTTGAAAAAAAAAAAATTTATAATAATTCTGAAAAAGAGGAACGTTTTTGGAAAATATTTTTTTTTGATCTTCCATTCAAAACCATTCCTACCAAAAAAATGGATTGCTCCCATTTAAAAAAAAATAACCTCATACCGTATAGCCACAGAAGATATTGTAGGAGGCCATCGAGTTCGGAACAACAACTGGTATTGGTCGTGCCGTAAAGAGGTTAAGGAAATCATGATCCCATATTAATGAGCATCAAGTTAGCGAAGCACCCAAAACGAATCGAGACGGGACCAGGTGGATAATTTGCCGCTAATTTGCCGTGATTTTGCCGGGAAAGAATTAATTTTGCCGTGTAATTTTTTCTCCGAATTTTGGGGTGCTTCGCTAACTTGACGTCAACTTAGCGAAGCACCCTAATGAAAACCATGTTAGGGACTAGATATCGAATCCGGACTTGTGCCATAATTTGCCGCTAATTTGCCGTAAATTAGCCGGGAAAGAATAAATTTTGAATTTCAATTATTTTCAGATTTTTTTGTATGGGGAACTTCGTGTCAACTTAGCGAAGCACCCTAATGAAAACCATGTTAGAGACGAGATATCGAATCCGGACTTGTGCCATAATTTGCCGTAAATTAGCCGGGAAAGAATAAATTTTGAATTTCAATTATTTTCAGATTTTTTTGTATGGGGAACTTCGTGTCAACTTAGCGAAGCACCCTAATGAAAACCATGTTAGAGACGAGATATCGAATCCGGACTTGTACCATAATTTGCCGCTAATTTGCCGTAAATTAGCCGGGAAAGAATAAATTTTGAATTTCAATTATTTTCAGATTTTTTTGTATGGGGAACTTCGTGTCAACTTAGCGAAGCACCCTAATGAAAACCATGTTAGAGACGAGATATCGAATCCGGACTTGTGCCATAATTTGCCGTAAATTAGCCGGGAAAGAATAAATTTTGAATTTCAATTATTTTCAGATTTTTTTGTATGGGGAACTTCGTGTCAACTTAGCGAAGCACCCTAATGAAAACCATGTTAGAGACGAGATATCGAATCCGGACTTGTACCATAATTTGCCGCTAATTTGCCGTAAATTAGCCGGGAAAGAATAAATTTTGAATTTCAATTATTTTCAGATTTTTTTGTATGGGGAACTTCTTGTCAACTTAGCGAAGCACCCTAATGAAAACCATGTTAGAGACGAGATATCGAATCCGGACTTGTACCATAATTTGCCGCTAATTTGCCGTAAATTAGCCGGGAAAGAATAAATTTTGAATTTCAATTATTTTCAGATTTTTTTGTATGGGGAACTTCGTGTCAACTTAGCGAAGCACCCTAATGAAAAACCATGTTAGAGACGAGATATCGAATCCGGACTTGTACCATAATTTGCCGCTAATTTGCCGTAAATTAGCCGGGAAAGAATAAATTTTGAATTTCAATTATTTTCAGATTTTTTTGTATGGGGAACTTCGTGTCAACTTAGCGAAGCACCCTAATGAAAACCATGTTAGAGACGAGATATCGAATCCGGACTTGTACCATAATTTGCCGTAAATTAGCCGGGAAAGAATAAATTTTGAATTTCAATTATTTTCAGATTTTTTTGTATGGGGAACTTCGTGTCAACTTAGCGAAGCACCCTAATGAAAACCATGTTAGAGACGAGATATCGAATCCGGACTTGTACCATAATTTGCCGCTAATTTGCCGTAAATTAGCCGGGAAAGAATAAATTTTGAATTTCAATTATTTTCAGATTCTTTTGTATGGGGAACTTCGTGTCAACTTAGCGAAGCACCCTATTGAAAACCATGTTAGAGACGAGATATCGAATCCGGACTTGTGCCATAATTTGCCGCTAATTTGCCGTAAATTAGCCGGGAAAGAATAAATTTTGAATTTCAATTATTTTCAGATTTTTTTGTATGGGGAACTTCGTGTCAACTTAGCGAAGCACGCTAATGAAAACCATGTTAGAGACGAGATATCGAATCCGGACTTGTACCATAATTTGCCGCTAATTTGCCGTAAATTAGCCGGGAAAGAATAAATTTTGAATTTCAATTATTTTCAGATTTTTTTGTATGGGGAACTTCGTGTCAACTTAGCGAAGCACCCTAATGAAAACCATGTTAGAGACGAGATATCGAATCCGGACTTGTACCATAATTTGCCGCTAATTTGCCGTAAATTAGCCGGGAAAGAATAAATTTTGAATTTCAATTATTTTCAGATTTTTTTGTATGGGGAACTTCGTGTCAACTTAGCGAAGCACCCTAATGAAAACCATGTTAGAGACGAGATATCGAATCCGGACTTGTGCCATAATTTGCCGCTAATTTGCCGTAAATTAGCCGGGAAAGAATAAATTTTGAATTTCAATTATTTTCAGATTTTTTTGTATGGGGAACTTCGTGTCAACTTAGCGAAGCACCCTAATGAAAACCATGTTAGAGACGAGATATCGAATCCGGACTTGTACCATAATTTGCCGCTAATTTGCCGTAAATTAGCCGGGAAAGAATAAATTTTGAATTTCAATTATTTTCAGATTCTTTTGTATGGGGAACTTCGTGTCAACTTAGCGAAGCACCCTATTGAAAACCATGTTAGAGACGAGATATCGAATCCGGACTTGTGCCATAATTTGCCGCTAATTTGCCGTAAATTAGCCGGGAAAGAATAAATTTTGAATTTCAATTATTTTCAGATTTTTTTGTATGGGGAACTTCGTGTCAACTTAGCGAAGCACCCTAATGAAAACCATGTTAGAGACGAGATATCGAATCCGGACTTGTACCATAATTTGCCGCTAATTTGCCGTAAATTAGCCGGGAAAGAATAAATTTTGAATTTCAATTATTTTCAGATTTTTTTGTATGGGGAACTTCGTGTCAACTTAGCGAAGCACCCTAATGAAAACCATGTTAGAGACGAGATATCGAATCCGGACTTGTGCCATAATTTGCCGCTAATTTGCCGTAAATTAGCCGGGAAAGAATAAATTTTGAATTTCAATTATTTTCAGATTTTTTTGTATGGGGAACTTCGTGTCAACTTAGCGAAGCACCCTAATGAAAACCATGTTAGAGACGAGATATCGAATCCGGACTTGTACCATAATTTGCCGCTAATTTGCCGTAAATTAGCCGGGAAAGAATAAATTTTGAATTTCAATTATTTTCAGATTTTTTTGTATGGGGAACTTCGTGTCAACTTAGCGAAGCACCCTAATGAAAACCATGTTAGAGACGAGATATCGAATCCGGACTTGTACCATAATTTGCCGCTAATTTGCCGTAAATTAGCCGGGAAAGAATAAATTTTGAATTTCAATTATTTTCAGATTTTTTTGTATGGGGAACTTCGTGTCAACTTAGCGAAGCACCCTAATGAAAACCATGTTAGAGACGAGATATCGAATCCGGACTTGTGCCATAATTTGCCGCTAATTTGCCGTAAATTAGCCGGGAAAGAATAAATTTTGAATTTCAATTATTTTCAGATTTTTTTGTATGGGGAACTTCGTGTCAACTTAGCGAAGCACCCTAATGAAAACCATGTTAGAGACGAGATATCGAATCCGGACTTGTACCATAATTTGCCGCTAATTTGCCGTAAATTAGCCGGGAAAGAATAAATTTTGAATTTCAATTATTTTCAGATTTTTTTGTATGGGGAACTTCGTGTCAACTTAGCGAAGCACCCTAATGAAAACCATGTTAGAGACGAGATATCGAATCCGGACTTGTACCATAATTTGCCGTAAATTAGCCGGGAAAGAATAAATTTTGAATTTCAATTATTTTCAGATTTTTTTGTATGGGGAACTTCGTGTCAACTTAGCGAAGCACCCTAATGAAAACCATGTTAGAGACGAGATATCGAATCCGGACTTGTGCCATAATTTGCCGTAAATTAGCCGGGAAAGAATAAATTTTGAATTTCAATTATTTTCAGATTTTTTTGTATGGGGAACTTCGTGTCAACTTAGCGAAGCACCCTAATGAAAACCATGTTAGAGACGAGATATCGAATCCGGACTTGTACCATAATTTGCCGCTAATTTGCCGTAAATTAGCCGGGAAAGAATAAATTTTGAATTTCAATTATTTTCAGATTTTTTTGTATGGGGAACTTCTTGTCAACTTAGCGAAGCACCCTAATGAAAACCATGTTAGAGACGAGATATCGAATCCGGACTTGTACCATAATTTGCCGCTAATTTGCCGTAAATTAGCCGGGAAAGAATAAATTTTGAATTTCAATTATTTTCAGATTTTTTTGTATGGGGAACTTCGTGTCAACTTAGCGAAGCACCCTAATGAAAACCATGTTAGAGACGAGATATCGAATCCGGACTTGTACCATAATTTGCCGCTAATTTGCCGTAAATTAGCCGGGAAAGAATAAATTTTGAATTTCAATTATTTTCAGATTTTTTT
>CATOCK010000011.1:0-19299 GCA_951509765.1 Sphenella marginata
ACCAAATTCCATGCAAATATCTCAGTTTTTACGCAAGTTATGTCAATTTATGTAATTTTCGAAATTTTCGATATCGAAAAAGGGGGCGTGGTTATCATCCTATAGCGATCATTTTCACAGCAGCTCACCTTGGCCAGAAAGTAATCTGTATGCAAAATTTCATGCAAATATCTCAATTTTTACGCAAGTTATGTCAATTTATGCGATTTTCGAAGTTTTCGATATCGAAAAAGGGGGCATGGTTATCATCCGATTTCGTCCATTTTCAATAGCAACCTACCTTGGCCAAAAAGTAACCTGTATAACAAATTTCATGCAAAGATCTCCATTTTTACACTAGTTATGTTAATTTATGCGATTTTGGAAATTTTCGATATCGAAAAAGGGGGCGTGGTTATCATCCGATAACGCCCATTTTCAATAGTAACCTACCTTGGCCAAAAAGTAACCTGTATAACAAATTTCATGCAAAGATCTCAATTTTTACACTAGTTATGTTAACCCATATGATCCCAAGCAAAATTTTTTTTAGCGTATTTGAATGAAACTTGTAGATTAGGGTAAAAATGGGTCGCTGAATCCATATTTGTGGTCAAAAATTTTTTATGAATTTTAGTTTTCGAGATACGAGGTGTTCGATTTATCGAACACTGGGCACAAGTAGGTGTTTTTTTTTTTAAATTTTTTTCATCTGCTTATGGATTTAGCTAAGTAAAAAACTAAATTATTTCATGGTAACGATTTATTAAATAACTTTTAAAAGAACAAAACAAGTTAATATATTGCTCAAGTTTTCTTTTTTAAATGATATGACTCAAAACAATGGGTGTGTAGTGCAATGTTACATCTCTTGCATATGAAAGAACTAGGCTTGTGGCACAATTTGCATCTCCATTTTTTATTATTTTCGATTTTCGCAATAAGGTGCTGTCCGGCAAGTTTCGGGATATTTTTAGGATGACTATCCTTTGAAGATCCTGGGAAATAATCAAGGTCAGTTTCTTCGTCTTCTGCAGCGTTTCCGACGTCTTCATCATCAGCAGGATGCTTTTCTTATAATATCGACGAGAAACACAGTCAAGTTTCCATGCGTTCACAATAGCAGAATTTAATACAGAAATCCATAAAGGCCAATACCATTTTTTGGATCGAATCGCAATGTAATAGTTCTGGGCGGCATTGTCGTGAAGATCCACTCCACCCATACCCATATTATAATTTTTAATTAGCTGCGGCTGGTTGTAGTTTGCATATCCTCCAGGTTGAAGAATTTCCCCACAAGCGCTTACTTTTTGCTTCTTCCACCTTTTTACAGGCACCATTGGCATGATTTGCTCGAAGTTTGTGGCAATCGTAACCTCGCTATTGTCCTGCCAACGACAAACCAAAATCTTGTTGTTGCTATCAAATTGGTAGTCATGATTGCCCCTCTCCAATTGCCTTCCAGTTTTAAGTTGTGCACCTCCAATGCGATTTCCCCGTACGGTGCCAGTTGCGCAGAGTCTTTTCTCAGATAATAGGCACATTAAGTAGTAGGACGTAAAAAAATTGTCAAAATATACCATATGACGACTTGGATACACAACATTTTCCAGCAACCGTAAAACCACATCCGCTCCCAATCCAAGCTGTTTGTCGTATTTATCGGCTGCTCCAGCATATGGTGTACAAGTATAAAGGTAGCCAGAAGCCGAGCAAAGACACCACAATTTGTAGCCGAAACGAATGGGTTTCCCACGTATGAACATTTTGCAAGAATGACGCCCAAAGTATGGAACCATTTGTTCATCGATTGAAAGCGTCTCCTCCCAAACACCAAATTGCATAAATTTTGCGTTCATAACTTCATACAATGGTCTTACCTAAGTAAACCGAATACAGTTTATAAGTAAATCATACAAAATGAAAAAAAATTGATTAAAGTACCTTAGCCAGTCTATCTGTTGAATCAAGATTGTAGTTGTTTCCGAAATGGATGAACCTTTTGATATCTTGAAAACGATTCCTGGACATGCATACTTTCACGATAGGTACGCCTAATGTGGGGTTTGTTGACCAATAGTCACGAGTTGTCGGCAAAGTATGATATCCTGATAAAATTAAAATACCAAGAAATCGCTTCAAAGCAACTTGATCAATGCGAAAGGGTTCGTTTTTCTGCTGAGCATATCTATTTGTTTCTTCGATAATCATGTCAAGGACTTCGTTATCAAAAAAGAGTGAAAACAATTCCAATGGGGTTTTGGTTTGGAAGCTTTCTGCCAAGTTTTTTTTAACATCATCCAATGGCTCGGTTGTAGGGGAAATATCATATTCGAATGTCCCGTCACGGTTTTTTCTCTGCCCCCACTTGGGCTTACTAAAAGTTGATAAGGGCTTATATTTTTTAACTGGTGTTGCATTTGTCTCAATGCGCTGCCTTTTGGAGGGATTTTCTAAGACAGGTGATGTTGTATCTGACGAAATTTCGGTACCAATGACGTTGTTTTCTTCGATATGGTCATTTTGATGTATACAGTCTCCTGTAGTTTTTTCAATCGCGTCTAGCTCAAACGTTCCAACACATTCCACTATATCTTCGCACTATTAAATAGATTATTTAATATTTGAACAAAATAAAAAAAATTATTCTAATAATTCAAGGCTCGTCAGAGAAGTTGTAAGGCTCACACTTACTTCACGCATAGTTATTACATCATCATCAAAATCTTCTTCATCAGTATTTTCGTCAACTTTTTCCGGTGGTACAATTGTAACTGTAGCAATTTCAGTTTCATCGTCACTCCAGTCTTCAATAATAGCCATCATTTCAGCTTTAGTAAGAGCTCGACGACTAAGAGATCTAGCACACTGTTTTTCCATTTTTCAATCACACAATATACCACTTTCTAATTACAAATTGCTACGACTAAACAAGTTCACTGAACCGCACACTTATTCAGACTAAATTTGAACACGTGCTTATAGTTATTCCGACTAAAATATATCTACGCAATTGAACAAACGGTAAATACATTTCAAATTGCAACCGAATTCAAAGAGGAAAAAAAATGCTGAATTGTGCCCAGCGTTCGATTAATCGAACACCTAACTTCACATACATACAGGGGCTGTTTTTTTAAATTTGCAAACACGAAAACTATCAAAACGAAAACTTCAGTTCATACGCATCAAAACCTTATACCAGGTTTTCATATTTTCTAATTCTTTTTAGTTTAAATAATAATTTTTAAAACATGCTAAAATTAGTGAGTTTTTATTATGCTCTGTGAAAAGACTGGGTGATGGTCAGAAAAATAATTGTTCGTAATTATGTAGAAAACACTCCAAACCAACATAAGACGTCATAATTTCGTAGCTCACCTTTAAAGAAAACCCCTGGAAAAATTGCAAAAAGCAGTAAAAATTACTGTTCGATTATTCGATCAATGGGACGATATGGGTTAATTTATGCGATTTTCGCAATTTTCGATATCTAAAAAGGGGGCGTGGTTATCATCCGATAACGATCATTTTCACAGCAGCTCACCTTGGCCAGAAAGTAATCTGTATGCAAAATTTCATGCAAATATCTCAGTTTTTGGCAAGTTATGTCAATTTATGCGATTTTCGAAGTTTTCGATATCGAAAAAGGGGCGTGGTTATCATCCGATTTCGTCCATTTTCAACAACAGCCTACCTTGGACAGAAAATAACCAATACACCAAATTCCATGCAAATATCTCAGTTTTTACGCAAGTTATGTCAATTTATGTAATTTTCGAAATTTTCGATATCGAAAAAGGGGGCGTGGTTATCATCCTATAGCGATCATTTCCACAGCAGCTCACCTTGGCCAGAAAGTAATCTGTATGCAAAATTTCATGCAAATATCTCAGTTTTTACGCAAGTTATGTCAATTTATGCGATTTTCGAAGTTTTCGATATCGAAAAAGGGGGCATGGTTATCATCCGATTTCGTCCATTTTCAATAGCAACCTACCTTGGCCAAAAAGTAACCTGTATAACAAATTTCATGCAAAGATCTCCATTTTTACACTAGTTATGTTAATTTATGCGATTTTGGAAATTTTCGATATCGAAAAAGGGGGCGTGGTTATCATCCGATAACGATCATATTCACAGCAGCTCACCTTGGCCAGAAAGTAATCTGTATGCAAAATTTCATGCAAATATCTCAGTTTTTACGCAAGTTATGTCAATTACTGCGATTTTCGAAGTTTTCGATATCGAAAAAGGGGGCATGGTTATCATCCGATTTCGTCCATTGTCAATAGCAACCTACCTTGGCCAAAAAGTAACCTGTATAACAAATTTCATGCAAAGATCTCCATTTTTACACTAGTTATGTTAATTTATGCGATTTTGGAAATTTTCGATATCGAAAAAGGGGGCGTGGTTATCATCCGATAACGCCCATTTTCAATTGTAACCTACCTTGGCCAAAAAGTAACCTGTATAACAAATTTCATGCAAAGATCTCCATTTTTACACTAGTTATGTTAATTTATGCGATTTTCGCAATTTTCGATATTGAAAAAGGGGGCGTGGTTATCATCCTATAGCGATCATTTTCACAGCAGCTCACCTTGGCCAGAAAGTAATCTGTATGCAAAATTTCATGCAAATATCTCAGTTTTTACTCAAGTTGTGTTAATTTATGCGATTTTCGAAGTTTTCGATATCGAAAAAGGGGCGTGGTTATCATCCGATTTCGCCCATTTTCAACAACAGCCTACCTTGGACAGAAAATAACCAATACACCAAATTCCATGCAAATATCTCAGTTTTTACGCAAGTTATGTCAATTTATGTAATTTTCGAAATTTTCGATATCGAAAAAGGGGGCGTGGTTATCATCCTATAGCGATCATTTTCACAGCAGCTCACCTTGGCCAGAAAGTAATCTGTATGCAAAATTTCATGCAAATATCTCAATTTTTACGCAAGTTATGTCAATTTATGCGATTTTCGAAGTTTTCGATATCGAAAAAGGGGGCATGGTTATCATCCGATTTCGTCCATTTTCAATAGCAACCTACCTTGGCCAAAAAGTAACCTGTATAACAAATTTCATGCAAAGATCTCCATTTTTACACTAGTTATGTTAATTTATGCGATTTTGGAAATTTTCGATATCGAAAAAGGGGGCGTGGTTATCATCCGATAACGCCCATTTTCAATAGTAACCTACCTTGGCCAAAAAGTAACCTGTATAACAAATTTCATGCAAAGATCTCAATTTTTACACTAGTTATGTTAACCCATATGATCCCAAGCAAAATTTTTTTTAGCGTATTTGAATGAAACTTGTAGATTAGGGTAAAAATGGGTCGCTGAATCCATATTTGTGGTCAAAAATTTTTTATGAATTTTAGTTTTCGAGATACGAGGTGTTCGATTTATCGAACACTGGGCACAAGTAGGTGTTTTTTTTTTTAAATTTTTTTCATCTGCTTATGGATTTAGCTAAGTAAAAAACTAAATTATTTCATGGTAACGATTTATTAAATAACTTTTAAAAGAACAAAACAAGTTAATATATTGCTCAAGTTTTCTTTTTTAAATGATATGACTCAAAACAATGGGTGTGTAGTGCAATGTTACATCTCTTGCATATGAAAGAACTAGGCTTGTGGCACAATTTGCATCTCCATTTTTTATTATTTTCGATTTTCGCAATAAGGTGCTGTCCGGCAAGTTTCGGGATATTTTTAGGATGACTATCCTTTGAAGATCCTGGGAAATAATCAAGGTCAGTTTCTTCGTCTTCTGCAGCGTTTCCGACGTCTTCATCATCAGCAGGATGCTTTTCTTATAATATCGACGAGAAACACAGTCAAGTTTCCATGCGTTCACAATAGCAGAATTTAATACAGAAATTCATAAAGGCCAATACCATTTTTTGGATCGAATCGCAATGTAATAGTTCTGGGCGGCATTGTCGTGAAGATCCACTCCACCCATACCCATATTATAATTTTTAATTAGCTGCGGCTGGTTGTAGTTTGCATATCCTCCAGGTTGAAGAATTTCCCCACAAGCGCTTACTTTTTGCTTCTTCCACCTTTTTACAGCCACCATTGGCATGATTTGCTCGAAGTTTGTGGCAATCGTAACCTCGCTATTGTCCTGCCAACGACAAACCAAAATCTTGTTGTTGCTATCAAATTGGTAGTCATGATTGCCCCTCTCCAATTGCCTTCCAGTTTTAAGTTGTGCACCTCCAATGCGATTTCCCCGTACGGTGCCAGTTGCGCAGAGTCTTTTCTCAGATAATAGGCACATTAAGTAGTAGGACGTAAAAAAATTGTCAAAATATACCATATGACGACTTGGATACACAACATTTTCCAGCAACCGTAAAACCACATCCGCTCCCAATCCAAGCTGTTTGTCGTATTTATCGGCTGCTCCAGCATATGGTGTACAAGTATAAAGGTAGCCAGAAGCCGAGCAAAGACACCACAATTTGTAGCCGAAACGAATGGGTTTCCCACGTATGAACATTTTGCAAGAATGACGCCCAAAGTATGGAACCATTTGTTCATCGATTGAAAGCGTCTCCTCCCAAACACCAAATTGCATAAATTTTGCGTTCATAACTTCATACAATGGTCTTACCTAAGTAAACCGAATACAGTTTATAAGTAAATCATACAAAATGAAAAAAAATTGATTAAAGTACCTTAGCCAGTCTATCTGTTGAATCAAGATTGTAGTTGTTTCCGAAATGGATGAACCTTTTGATATCTTGAAAACGATTCCTGG
Source organism: Sphenella marginata (assembly GCA_951509765.1). Classification (NCBI taxonomy): domain Eukaryota; kingdom Metazoa; phylum Arthropoda; class Insecta; order Diptera; family Tephritidae; genus Sphenella; species Sphenella marginata. Next base: position 6,772 of record CATOCK010000011.1, read on the forward strand.
ACATGCATACTTTCACGATAGGTACGCCTAATGTGGGGTTTGTTGACCAATAGTCACGAGTTGTCGGCAAAGTATGATATCCTGATAAAATTAAAATACCAAGAAATCGCTTCAAAGCAACTTGATCAATGCGAAAGGGTTCGTTTTTCTGCTGAGCATATCTATTTGTTTCTTCGATAATCATGTCAAGGACTTCGTTATCAAAAAAGAGTGAAAACAATTCCAATGGGGTTTTGGTTTGGAAGCTTTCTGCCAAGTTTTTTTTAACATCATCCAATGGCTCGGTTGTAGGGGAAATATCATATTCGAATGTCCCGTCACGGTTTTTTCTCTGCCCCCACTTGGGCTTACTAAAAGTTGATAAGGGCTTATATTTTTTAACTGGTGTTGCATTTGTCTCAATGCGCTGCCTTTTGGAGGGATTTTCTAAGACAGGTGATGTTGTATCTGACGAAATTTCGGTACCAATGACGTTGTTTTCTTCGATATGGTCATTTTGATGTATACAGTCTCCTGTAGTTTTTTCAATCGCGTCTAGCTCAAACGTTCCAACACATTCCACTATATCTTCGCACTATTAAATAGATTATTTAATATTTGAACAAAATAAAAAAAAATTATTCTAATAATTCAAGGCTCGTCAGAGAAGTTGTAAGGCTCACACTTACTTCACGCATAGTTATTACATCATCATCAAAATCTTCTTCATCAGTATTTTCGTCAACTTTTTCCGGTGGTACAATTGCAACTGTAGCAATTTCAGTTTCATCGTCACTCCAGTCTTCAATAATAGCCATCATTTCAGCTTTAGTAAGAGCTCGACGACTAAGAGATCTAGCACACTGTTTTTCCATTTTTCAATCACACAATATACCACTTTCTAATTACAAATTGCTACGACTAAACAAGTTCACTGAACCGCACACTTATTCAGACTAAATTTGAACACGTGCTTATAGTTATTCCGACTAAAATATATCTACGCAATTGAACAAACGGTAAATACATTTCAAATTGCAACCGAATTCAAAGAGGAAAAAAAATGCTGAATTGTGCCCAGCGTTCGATTAATCGAACACCTAACTTCACATACATACAGGGGCTGTTTTTTTAAATTTGCAAACACGAAAACTATCAAAACGAAAACTTCAGTTCATACGCATCAAAACCTTATACCAGGTTTTCATATTTTCTAATTCTTTTTAGTTTAAATAATAATTTTTAAAACATGCTAAAATTAGTGAGTTTTTATTATGCTCTGTGAAAAGACTGGGTGATGGTCAGAAAAATAATTGTTCGTAATTATGTAGAAAACACTCCAAACCAACATAAGACGTCATAATTTCGTAGCTCACCTTTAAAGAAAACCCCTGGAAAAATTGCAAAAAGCAGTAAAAATTACTGTTCGATTATTCGATCAATGGGACGATATGGGTTAATTTATGCGATTTTCGCAATTTTCGATATCTAAAAAGGGGGCGTGGTTATCATCCGATAACGATCATTTTCACAGCAGCTCACCTTGGCCAGAAAGTAATCTGTATGCAAAATTTCATGCAAATATCTCAGTTTTTGGCAAGTTATGTCAATTTATGCGATTTTCGAAGTTTTCGATATCGAAAAAGGGGCGTGGTTATCATCCGATTTCGTCCATTTTCAACAACAGCCTACCTTGGACAGAAAATAACCAATACACCAAATTCCATGCAAATATCTCAGTTTTTACGCAAGTTATGTCAATTTATGTAATTTTCGAAATTTTCGATATCGAAAAAGGGGGCGTGGTTATCATCCTATAGCGATCATTTCCACAGCAGCTCACCTTGGCCAGAAAGTAATCTGTATGCAAAATTTCATGCAAATATCTCAGTTTTTACGCAAGTTATGTCAATTTATGCGATTTTCGAAGTTTTCGATATCGAAAAAGGGGGCATGGTTATCATCCGATTTCGTCCATTTTCAATAGCAACCTACCTTGGCCAAAAAGTAACCTGTATAACAAATTTCATGCAAAGATCTCCATTTTTACACTAGTTATGTTAATTTATGCGATTTTGGAAATTTTCGATATCGAAAAAGGGGGCGTGGTTATCATCCGATAACGCCCATTTTCAATAGTAACCTACCTTGGCCAAAAAGTAACCTGTATAACAAATTTCATGCAAAGATCTCCATTTTTACACTAGTTATGTTAATTTATGCGATTTTCGCAATTTTCGATATCGAAAAAGGGGGCGTGGTTATCATCCTATAGCGATCATTTTCACAGCAGCTCACCTTGGCCAGAAAGTAATCTGTATGCAAAATTTCATGCAAATATCTCAGTTTTTACTCAAGTTGTGTTAATTTATGCGATTTTCGAAGTTTTCGATATCGAAAAAGGGGCGTGGTTATCATCCGATTTCGCCCATTTTCAACAACAGCCTACCTTGGACAGAAAATAACCAATACATAAAATTCCATGCAAATATCTCAGTTTTTACGCAAGTTATGTCAATTTATGTAATTTTCGAAATTTTCGATATCGAAAAAGGGGGCGTGGTTATCATCCTATAGCGATCATTTCCACAGCAGCTCACCTTGGCCAGAAAGTAATCTGTATGCAAAATTTCATGCAAATATCTCAGTTTTTACGCAAGTTATGTCAATTTATGCGATTTTCGAAGTTTTCGATATCGAAAAAGGGGGCATGGTTATCATCCGATTTCGTCCATTTTCAATAGCAACCTACCTTGGCCAAAAAGTAACCTGTATAACAAATTTCATGCAAAGATCTCCATTTTTACACTAGTTATGTTAATTTATGCGATTTTGGAAATTTTCGATATCGAAAAAGGGGGCGTGGTTATCATCCGATAACGATCATATTCACAGCAGCTCACTTTGGCCAGAAAGTAATCTGTATGCAAAATTTCATGCAAATATCTCAGTTTTTACTCAAGTTGTGTTAATTTATGCGATTTTCGAAGTTTTCGATATCGAAAAAGGGGCGTGGTTATCATCCGATTTTGCCCATTTTCAACAACAGCCTACCTTGGACAGAAAATAACCAATACACCAAATTCCATGCAAATATCTCAGTTTTTACGTAAGTTATGTCAATTTATGTAAGTTTCGAAATTTTCGATATCGAAAAAGGGGGCGTGGTTATCATCCTATAGCGATCATTTTCACAGCAGCTCACCTTGGCCAGAAAGTAATCTGTATGCAAAATTTCATGCAAATATCTCAATTTTTACGCAAGTTATGTCAATTTATGCGATTTTCGAAGTTTTCGATATCGAAAAAGGGGGCATGGTTATCATCCGATTTCGTCCATTTTCAATAGCAACCTACCTTGGCCAAAAAGTAACCTGTATAACAAATTTCATGCAAAGATCTCCATTTTTACACTAGTTATGTTAATTTATGCGATTTTGGAAATTTTCGATATCGAAAAAGGGGGCGTGGTTATCATCCGATAACGCCCATTTTCAATAGTAACCTACCTTGGCCAAAAAGTAACCTGTATAACAAATTTCATGCAAAGATCTCCATTTTTACACTAGTTATGTTAATATAACAAATTTCATGCAAAGATCTACATTTTTACACAAGTTGGGTTAATTTATGCGATTTTCGCAATTTTCGATATCGAAAAAGGGGGCGTGGTTATCATCCGATAACGATCATTTTCAATAGCAACCTACCTTGGCCAAAAAGTAACCTGTATAACAAATTTCATGCAAAGATCTACATTTTTACACAAGTTGGGTTAATTTATGTAATTTTCGAAATTTTCGATATCGAAAAAGGTTGCGTGGTTATCATCCGATAACGCCCATTTTCAATAGCAACCTACCTTGGCCAAAAACTAACCTGTATAACAAATTTCATGCAAAGATCTACATTTTTACACTAGTTATGTTAATTTATGCGATTTTCGCAATTTTCGATATCGTAAAAGGGGGCGTGGTTATCATCCGATAACGATCATTTTCACAGCAGCTCACCTTGGCCAGAAAGTAATCTGTATGCAAAATTTCATGCAAATATCTCAGTTTTTGGCAAGTTATGTCAATTTATGCGATTTTCGAAGTTTTCGATATCGAAAAAGGGGCGTGGTTATCATCCGATTTCGCCCATTTTCAACAACAGCCTACCTTGGACAGAAAATAACCAATACACCAAATTCCATGCAAATGTCTCAGTTTTCACGCAAGTTATGTCAATTTAAGTAATTTTTGAAATTTTCGATATCGCAATTTTCGATATCGAAAAAGGGGGCGTGGTTATCATCCGATAACTATCATTTTCACAGCAGCTCACCTTGGCCAGAAAGTAATCTGTACGCAAAATTTCATGCAAATATCTCAGTTTTTGGCAAGTTATGTCAATTTATGCGATTTTCGAAGTTTTCGATATCGAAAAAGGGGCGTGGTTATCATCCGATTTCGCCCATTTTCAACAACAGCCTACCTTGGACAGAAAATAACCAATACACCAAATTCCATGCAAATATCTCAGTTTTTACGCAAGTTATCAATTTATGTAATTTTCGAAATTTTCGATATCGAAAAAGGGGGCGTGGTTATCATCCGATAACGCAAAATTTCAATAGCAACCTACCTTGGCCAAAAAGTAACCTGTGTAACAAATTTCATGCAAAGATCTACATTTTTACTCAAGTTGTGTTAATTTATGCGATTTTCGAAGTTTTCGATATCGAAAAAGGGGCGTCGTTATCATCCGATTTCGCCCATTTTCAACAACAGCCTACCTTGGACAGAAAATAACCAATACACCAAATTCCATGCAAATATCTCAGTTTTTACGCAAGTTATGTCAATTTATGTAATTTTCGAAATTTTCGATATCGAAAAAGGGGGCGTGGTTATCATCCTATAGCGATCATTTTCACAGCAGCTCACCTTGGCCAGAAAGTAATCTGTATGCAAAGTTTCATGCAAATATCTCAATTTTTACGCAAGTTATGTCAATTTATGCGATTTTCGAAGTTTTCGATATCGAAAAAGGGGGCATGGTTATCATCCGATTTCGTCCATTTTCAATAGCAACCTACCTTGGCCAAAAAGTAACCTGTATAACAAATTTCATGCAAAGATCTCCATTTTTACACTAGTTATGTTAATATAACAAATTTCATGCAAAGATCTACATTTTTACACAAGTTGGGTTAATTTATGCGATTTTCGCAATTTTCGATATCGAAAAAGGTTGCGTGGTTATCATCCGATAACGCTCATTTTCAATAGCAACCTACCTTGGCCAAAAAGTAACCTGTATAACAAATTTCATGCAAAGATCTACATTTTTACACAAGTTGGGTTAATTTATTTAATTTTCGAAATTTTCGATATCGAAAAAGGTTGCGTGGTTATCATCCGATAACGCCTATTTTCAATAGCAACCTACCTTGGCCAAAAACTAACCTGTATAACAAATTTCATGCAAAGATTTACATTTTTACACTAGTTATGTTAATTTATGCGATTTTCGCAATTTTCGATATCGAAAAAGGGGGCGTGGTTATCATCCGATAACGATCATTTGCACAGCAGCTCACCTTGGCCAGAAAGTAATCTGTATGCAAAATTTCATGCAAATATCTCAGTTTTTGGCAAGTTATGTCAATTTATGCGATTTTCGAAGTTTTCGATATCGAGAAAGGGGCGTCGTTATCATCCGATTTCGCCCATTTTCAACAACAGCCTACCTTGGACAGAAAATAACCAATACACCAAATTCCATGCAAATGTCTCAGTTTTTACGCAAGTTATGTCAATTTAAGTAATTTTTGAAATTTTCGATATCGCAATTTTCGATATCGAAAAAGGGGGCGTGGTTATCATCCGATAACGATCATTTTCACAGCAGCTCACCTTGGCCAAAAAGTTATCTGTATGCAAAATTTCATGCAAATATCTCAGTTTCTGGCAAGTTATGTCAATTTATGCGATTTTCGAAGTTTTCGATATCGAAAAAGGGGGCGTGGTTATCATCCGATTTCGCCCATTTTCAACAACAGCTACCTTGGACAGAAAATAACCAATACACCAAATTCCATGCAAATATCTCAGTTTTTACGCAAGTTATCAATTTATGTAATTTTCGAAATTTTCGATATCGAAAAAGGGGGCGTGGTTATCATCCGATAACGCAAAATTTCAATAGCAACCTACCTTGGCCAAAAAGTAACCTGTGTAACAAATTTCATGCAAAGATCTACATTTTTACTCAAGTTGTGTTAATTTATGCGATTTTCGAAGTTTTCGATATCGAAAAAGGGGCGTCGTTATCATCCGATAACGCCCATTTTCAATAGCAACCTACCTTGGCCAAAAAGTAACCTGTATAACAAATTTCATGCAAAGATCTACATTTTTACTCAAGTTGGGTCAATTTATGTAATTTTCGAAGTTTTCGATATAGAAAAAGGGGGCGTGGTTATCATCCGATAACGCCCATTTTCAATAGCAACCTACCTTGGGCAAAAAGTAACCTGTATAACAAATTTCATGCAAAGATCTTAATTTTTACGCTAGTTATGTTAATATAACAAATTTCATGCAAAGATCTACATTTTTACACAAGTTGGGTTAATTTATGCGATTTTCGCAATTTTCGATATCGAAAAAGGGGGCGTGGTTATCATCCGATAACGATCATTTTCACAGCAGCTCACCTTGGCCAGAGAGTAATCTGTATGCAAAATTTCATGCAAATATCTCAGTTTTTGGCAAGTTATGTCAATTTATGCGATTTTCGAAGTTTTCGATATCGAAAAAGGGGCGTGGTTATCATCCGATTTCGCCCATTTTCAACAACAGCCTACCTTGGCCAGAAAATAACCAATACACCAAATTCCATGCAAATATCTCAGTTTTTACGCAAGTTATCAATTTATGTAATTTTCGAAATTTTCGATATCGAAAAAGAGGGCGTGGTTATCATCCGATAACGCAAAATTTCAATAGCAACCTACCTTGGCCAAAAAGTAACCTGTATAACAAATTTCATGCAAAGATCTTAGCTTTTTACTCAAGTTGTGTTAATTTATGCGATTTTCGAAATTTTCGATATCGAAAAAGGGGGCGTGGTTATCATCCGATAACGCAAAATTTCAATAGCAACCTACCTTGGCCAAAAAGTAACCTGAATAACAAATTTCATGCAAAGATCTACATTTTTACTCAAGTTGTGTTAATTTATGCGATTTTCGAAGTTTTCGATATCGAAAAAGGGGCGTCGTTATCATCCGATTTCGCCCATTTTCAACAACAGCCTACCTTGGACAGAAAATAACCAATACACCAAATTCCATGCAAATATCTCAGTTTTTACGCAAGTTATGTCAATTTATGTAATTTTTGAAATTTTCGATATCGAAAAAGGGGGCGTGGTTATCATCCGATAACGCAAAATTTCAATAGCAACCTACGTTTGCCAAAAAGTAACCTGTATAACAAATTTCATGCAAAGATCTTAGCTTTTTACTCAAGTTGTGTTAATTTATGCGATTTTCGAAATATTCGATATCGAAAAAGGGGGCGTGGTTATCATCCGATAACGCAAAATTTCAATAGCAACCTACCTTGGCCAAAAAGTAACCTGAATAACAAATTTCATGCAAAGATCTACATTTTTACTCAAGTTGGGCCAATTTATGTAATTTTCGAAGTTTTCGATATAGAACAAGGGGGCGTGGTTATCATCCGATAACGCCCATTTTCAATAGCAACCTACCTTGGCCAAAAAGTAACCTGTATAACAAATTTCATGCAAAGATCTCCATTTTTACACTAGTTATGTTAATTTATGCGATTTTGGAAATTTTCGATATCGAAAAAGGGGGCGTGGTTATCATCCGATGACGCCCATTTTCAATAGCAACCTACCTTGGCCAAAAAGTAACCTGTATAACAAATTTCATGCAAAGATCTCCATTTTTACACTAGTTATGTTAATTTATGCGATTTTGGAAATTTTCGATATCGAAAAAGGGGGCGTGGTTATCATCCGATAACGATCATTTTCACAGCAGCGCACCTTGGCCAGAAAGTAATCTGTATGCAAAATTTCATGCAAATATCTCAGTTTTTGGCAAGTTATGTCAATTTATGCGATTTTCGAAATTTTCGATATCGAGAAAGGGGCGTCGTTATCATCCGATTTCGCCCATTTTCAACAACAGCCTACCTTGGACAGAAAATAACCAATACACCAAATTCCATGCAAATGTCTCAGTTTTTACGCAAGTTATGTCAATTTAAGTAATTTTTGAAATTTTCGATATCGCAATTTTCGATATCGAAAAAGGGGGCGTGGTTATCATCCGATAACGATCATTTTCACAGCAGCTCACCTTGGCCAGAAAGTAATCTGTATGCAAAATTTCATGCAAATATCTCAGTTTCTGGCAAGTTATGTCAATTTATGCGATTTTCGAAGTTTTCGATATCGAAAAAGGGGCGTGGTTATCATCCGATTTCGCCCATTTTCAACAACAGCCTACCTTGGACAGAAAATAACCAATACACCAAATTCCATGCAAATATCTCAGTTTTTACGCAAGTTATCAATTTATGTAATTTTCGAAATTTTCGATATCGAAAAAGGGGGCGTGGTTATCATCCGATAACGCAAAATTTCAATAGCAACCTACCTTGGCCAAAAAGTAACCTGTGTAACAAATTTCATGCAAAGATCTACATTTTTACTCAAGTTGTGTTAATTTATGCGATTTTCGAAGTTTTCGATATCGAAAAAGGGGCGTCGTTATCATCCGATTTCGCCCATTTTCAACAACAGCCTACCTTGGACAGAAAATAACCAATACACCAAATTCCATGCAAATATCTCAGTTTTTACGCAAGTTATGTCAATTTATGTAATTTTCGAAATTTTCGATATCGAAAAAGGGGGCGTGGTTATCATCCTATAGCGATCATTTTCACAGCAGCTCACCTTGGCCAGAAAGTAATCTGTATGCAAAATTTCATGCAAATATCTCAATTTTTACGCAAGTTATGTCAATTTATGCGATTTTCGAAGTTTTCGATATCGAAAAAGGGGGCATGGTTATCATCCGATTTCGTCCATTTTCAATAGCAACCTACCTTGGCCAAAAAGTAACCTGTATAACAAATTTCATGCAAAGATCTCCATTTTTACACTAGTTATGTTAATATAACAAATTTCATGCAAAGATCTACATTTTTACACAAGTTGGGTTAATTTATGCGATTTTCGCAATTTTCGATATCGAAAAAGGTTGCGTGGTTATCATCCGATAACGCTCATTTTCAATAGCAACCTACCTTGGCCAAAAAGTAACCTGTATAACAAATTTCATGCAAAGATCTACATTTTTACACAAGTTGGGTTAATTTATGTAATTTTCGAAATTTTCGATATCGAAAAAGGTTGCGTGGTTATCATCCGATAACGCCTATTTTCAATAGCAACCTACCTTGGCCAAAAACTAACCTGTATAACAAATTTCATGCAAAGATCTACATTTTTACACTAGTTATGTTAATTTATGCGATTTTCGCAATTTTCGATATCGAAAAAGGGGGCGTGGTTATCATCCGATAACGATCATTTTCACAGCAGCTCACCTTGGCCAGAAAGTAATCTGTATGCAAAATTTCATGCAAATATCTCAGTTTTTGGCAAGTTATGTCAATTTATGCGATTTTCGAAGTTTTCGATATCGAGAAAGGGGCGTCGTTATCATCCGATTTCGCCCATTTTCAACAACAGCCTACCTTGGACAGAAAATAACCAATACACCAAATTCCATGCAAATGTCTCAGTTTTTACGCAAGTTATGTCAATTTAAGTAATTTTTGAAATTTTCGATATCGCAATTTTCGATATCGAAAAAGGGGGCGTGGTTATCATCCGATAACGATCATTTTCACAGCAGCTCACCTTGGCCAGAAAGTAATCTGTATGCAAAATTTCATGCAAATATCTCAGTTTCTGGCAAGTTATGTCAATTTATGCGATTTTCGAAGTTTTCGATATCGAAAAAGGGGCGTGGTTATCATCCGATTTCGCCCATTTTCAACAACAGCCTACCTTGGACAGAAAATAACCAATACAACAAATTCCATGCAAATATCTCAGTTTTTACGCAAGTTATCAATTTATGTAATTTTCGAAATTTTCGATATCGAAAAAGGGGGCGTGGTTATCATCCGATAACGCAAAATTTCAATAGCAACCTACCTTGGCCAAAAAGTAACCTGTGTAACAAATTTCATGCAAAGATCTACATTTTTACACAAGTTGGGTTAATTTATGTAATTTTCGAAATTTTCGATATCGAAAAAGGTTGCGTGGTTATCATCCGATAACGCCCATTTTCAATAGCAACCTACCTTGGCCAAAAACTAACCTGTATAACAAATTTCATGCAAAGATCTCCATTTTTACACTAGTTATGTTAATTTATGAGATTTTGGAAATTTTCGATATCGAAAAAGGGGGCGTGGTTATCATCCGATAACGCCCATTTTCAATAGCAACCTACCTTGGCCAAAAAGTAACCTGTATAACAAATTTCATGCAAAGATCTACATTTTTACACAAGTTGGGTTAATTTATGTAATTTTCGAAATTTTCGATATCGAAAAAGGTTGCGTGGTTATCATCCGATAACGCCCATTTTCAATAGCAACCTACCTTGGCCAAAAACTAACCTGTATAACAAATTTCATGCAAAGATCTCCATTTTTACACTAGTTATGTTAATTTATGAGATTTTGGAAATTTTCGATATCGAAAAAGGGGGCGTGGTTATCATCCGATAACGCCCATTTTCAATAGCAACCTACCTTGGCCAAAAAGTAACCTGTATAACAAATTTCATGCAAAGATCTACATTTTTACTCAAGTTGGGTCAATTTATGTAATTTTCGAAGTTTTCGATATAGAAAAAGGGGGCGTGGTTATCATCCGATAACGCCCATTTTCAATAGCAACCTACCTTGGCCAAAAAGTAACCTGTATAACAAATTTCATGCAAAGATCTTAATTTTTACGCTAGTTATGTTAATATAACAAATTTCATGCAAAGATCTACATTTTTACACAAGTTGGGTTAATTTATGCGATTTTCGCAATTTTCGATATCGAAAAAGGGGGCGTGGTTATCATCCGATAACGATCATTTTCACAGCAGCTCACCTTGGCCAGAGAGTAATCTGTATGCAAAATTTCATGCAAATATCTCAGTTTTTGGCAAGTTATGTCAATTTATGCGATTTTCGAAGTTTTCGATATCGAAAAAGGGGCGTGGTTATCATCCGATTTCGCCCATTTTCAACAACAGCCTACCTTGGACAGAAAATAACCAATACACCAAATTCCATGCAAATATCTCAGTTTTTACGCAAGTTATCAATTTATGTAATTTTCGAAATTTTCGATATCGAAAAAGGGGGCGTGGTTATCATCCGATAACGCAAAATTTCAATAGCAACCTACCTTGGCCAAAAAGTAACCTGTATAACAAATTTCATGCAAAGATCTTAGCTTTTTACTCAAGTTGTGTTAATTTATGCGATTTTCGAAATTTTCGATATCGAAAAAGGGGGCGTGGTTATCATCCGATAACGCAAAATTTCAATAGCAACCTACCTTGGCCAAAAAGTAACCTGAATAACAAATTTCATGCAAAGATCTACATTTTTACTCAAGTTGTGTTAATTTATGCGATTTTCGAAGTTTTCGATATCGAAAAAGGGGCGTCGTTATCATCCGATTTCGCCCATTTTCAACAACAGCCTACCTTGGACAGAAAATAACCAATACACCAAATTCCATGCAAATATCTCAGTTTTTACGCAAGTTATGTCAATTTATGTAATTTTTGAAATTTTCGATATCGAAAAAGGGGGCGTGGTTATCATCCGATAACGCAAAATTTCAATAGCAACCTACGTTTGCCAAAAAGTAACCTGTATAACAAATTTCATGCAAAGATCTTAGCTTTTTACTCAAGTTGTGTTAATTTATGCGATTTTCGAAATATTCGATATCGAAAAAGGGGGCGTGGTTATCATCCGATAACGCCCATTTTCAAAAGCAACCTACCTTGGCCAAAAAGTAACCTGAATAACAAATTTCATGCAAAGATCTACATTTTTACTCAAGTTGGGCCAATTTATGTAATTTTCGAAGTTTTCGATATAGAACAAGGGGGCGTGGTTATCATCCGATAACGCCCATTTTCAATAGCAACCTACCTTGGCCAAAAAGTAACCTGTATAACAAATTTCATGCAAAGATCTCCATTTTTACACTAGTTATATTAATTTATGCGATTTTGGAAACTTTCGATATCGAAAAAGGGGGCGTGGTTATCATCCGATGACGCCCATTTTCAATAGCAACCTACCTTGGCCAAAAAGTAACCTGTATAACAAATTTCATGCAAAGATCTCCATTTTTACACTAGTTATGTTAATTTATGCGATTTTGGAAATTTTCGATATCGAAAAAGGGGGCGTGGTT
>CATOCK010000012.1:0-53475 GCA_951509765.1 Sphenella marginata
AAGGGATCTGCACTTTGTTTTATCAAAATCGGACCACAAACAAAAAAGATATACTAATTTTTAGGGAGGAACCTATGAAATTTTTTTTCTTAAATAAATTTAAATAAATATTTATGTGGGTATCAGCATATCTATCTATCTATACTATAATAAATCTCTAGAAGGGTCGTGTCTGTACAATGAAAATTTCTTTGAAAAGATGACTGGGGATGACCTGGGGAATGCTATGGAGTTCATCTGACCCATTTTTTAAATTATTGTCTGTCTGTTTGTCTGTTTGTCTGTTTGAACTTAAGGATCTCGGAAACTAAGCAATGGATTTTGATGAGACTTTCACAAATATACTGCTTGAAGCTTAGAAAGGGATCTGCACTTTGTTTTATCAAAATCGGACCACAAACAAAAAAGATATACTAATTTTTAGGGAGGAACCTATGAAATTTTTTTTTCTTAAATAAATTTAAATAAATATTTATGTATGTGGGTATCAGCATATCTATGCTATAATAAATCTCTAGAAGGGTCGTGTCTGTACAGTGAAAATTTCTTTGAAAAGATGACTGGGGATGACCTGGGGAATGCTATGGAGTTCATCTGACCCATTTTTAAAATTAATGTCTGTCTGTTTGTCTGTTTGAACTTAAGGATCTCGGAAACTAAGCAATGGATTTTGATGAGACTTTCACAAATATACTGCTTGAAGCTTAGAAAGGGATCTGCACTTTGTTTTATCAAAATCGGACCTTAAACAAAAAAGATATACTAATTTTTAGGGAGGAACCTATGAAATTTTTTTTCTTAAATAAATTTAAATAAATATTTACATATGTGGGTATCAGCATATCTATCTATACTATAATAAATCTCTAGAAGGGTCGTGTCTGTGCAATGAAAATTTCTTTGAAAAGATGACTGGGGATGACCTGGGGAATGCTATGGAGTTCATCTGACCCATTTTTAAAATTATTGTCTGTCTGTTTGTCTGTTTGTCTGTTTGAACTTAAGGATCTCGGAAACTGAGCAATGGATTTTGATGAGACTTTCACAAATATACTGCTTGAAGCTTAGAAAGGGATCTGCACTTTGTTTTATCAAAATCGGACCACGAACAAAAAAGATATACTAGTTTTTAGGGAGGAACCTATGAAATTTTTTTTCTTAAATAAATTTAAATAAATATTTACATATGTGGGTATCAGCATATCTATCTATACTATAATAAATCTCTAGAAGGGTCGTGTCTGTGCATTGAAAATTTCTTTGAAAAAATTACTGGGGGTGACTTGGGGAATACTATAGAGTTCATCTGACCCATTTTTAGTATTATCGTCTGTCTGTTTGTCTGTTTGAACTTAAGGATCTCGGAAACTAAGGAATGGATTTTGATGAGACTTTCACAAATATACTGCTTGAAGCTTAGAAAGGGATTTGCACTTTGTTTTATCAAAATCGAACAAAAAAGATATACTAATTTTTAGGGAGGAACCTATGAAATTTTTTTTTTAAATAAATTTATATGAAGAAAAATTCACTTAGTTTGTCAAAAGAAAACTAAGCGTGCCTTTCTAAAATTTTTGTTTACTTTTTTTTCAATGTCTGCTAAATAAAAAATCAATTGCATAGGTACACTGCCGCGCTATGTGGAAAGTAACAAAGTTTGTTACGTTTTCACGCCAAAACTAAGGCACCTAGCAGTATGAAACTTTGTACACATTTTCTCTGTGACCTGGAAGGATTCATGGAGATGATATTTGTTTGATAAATTAATCGATAACAGAGTTATCGGCGAAAATAAGGTTGCCCTGAAACCTCAAAACTTTCCTACAATTTGAGTATCAACCGAAAGAGGAAGTCCCCTTTTTATACCTAGTAGTGCTTCGCACACAAGGTATATTAACTTCATTCGCCTAACGGTAGTATGTAACGGCATAAACGAATCGAGATAGATATTGACTTATGTATATCAAAATGTTCAGGAGGAAAAGAGAAATTGATTGAGCCATGTCCGTCCGTCCGTCCGTCCGTCCGTCTGTGAACACGATAACTTGAGTAAATCTTGAGATATCTCAATGAAACTTTGTATGCAGGTTCCTTTTTACTTATCTCTGAACGCTATTGAAAATAGGCAAAATCGGTTAAAAGCCACGCCCACTTTCTATATATATAATATTTTCGAAAATACAAAAAGAGTGACTATTCAGTACATAATACACCTATAAGGATAAAATTTGGAGTGTACCTTAGCGTTAAGGCAAAAAATAAATTTCTTAAGAAATTTTTAAAAAAGGGCGTGGCACCGCCCACTTTTGATTAAGTCAAATTTGGAAATATTATTAATCATAAATCAAACACCGCTCAAGATAGCAAAATAAAATTCAGCACACATATTTCTATTAATACAGCCAATATTTCGAAAAAAAATTAGCAAAATCGGATTAGGTCCACGCCCAATTTTATACGAAAGATTTTGAAAAGGATCATGGATATATTGAATATGCTATAACTTTGCTTAAACTAGCTGTGTATCATTTCTATTTCACCTCTAAAGTGTTCGCGGGCAAAGAAAGTCGAAAGCACAAAATTTTTGGAAAATGGGCGTGGCCCCGCCCCTTTATGGGGGATTATTCCACAAAACTTTCCATGCCATAACTCCGGTAAAAATTGACTTATTGAAACGATATTTAGAGAAAGTGTTCAACATATAAAGCTAACTCTTTGCTGAAAAAATAAACAAAATCGGTGAACGGACACGCCCACTTTTTGAACATAGTTCTAAAAAATGTCTTCGTAAAATTAAAATCGCGATATTTGCATAATTGTATAAGTTATATAAATAAGATTTTACACACATAATAGCCTTTTTAAACAAAACTAAACTGTAAACAAATTTTGTGGATTTTGGTGAAGTAGGCGTGGCGCCGCCCACTTTTTAGCATAAAAGCTCTGCTATTTTCAAAAGCGATTGCTTGGAATTTCAAGAATGTATTTCAATGAAATTTTGTGAGAGGGTTCCCAATAGTATGTTGTATACTCCTGCCAAAAATTACGCAAATCGAATAACAAACAAGCAAGATTTACGGGCAAGTAGTTAACACCCTACTGCCTTTTTTTTTAATTTTTTTTATTTTCATACCTTTCATGAACATGAGGAAAGCTATTTATATTTTGTTATTTAGTGATAATTGAATTTACCACTCACAAAAGAAGTGTTTTTAATCGAAAACAATCAGTTGCCTTAATAACAACTTTTCCGTTATTAAAATAGACCTGAGTAAATTGGGATACCAAAACAGATCACTACTAGGTATTTAATGTTCGGTTACACCCGAACTTAGACTTCCTTACTAGTTTCATTTAAACTTCGATATAATTCGATAAATTTATCGATAACTTAATTATACGTCAGAAAATCCAAAAATCTTAAAATTTCCCTGCAATATGGATATCAAATGAAAGGGGAGGTCCAAAGGTTTCATTTATACTAGGATATATTTCGATACATTTTTCCATAGCTGAGTTATCGGTCAAAATATGATTGCACAAAAACCTTAAAAATGGCCTACAATATGGGTATCAAACGAAAGAGGAAGGCCCCAGGTTTCATTTGTACTTCAATATTTTTCGATAAGTTTATCGATAACTGAGTCATCGGTCAAAATGCGATTGCCCGAAAACCTTAATATTACCCTACAATATGTTTATCAAACGAAATGAGATAGCTCCAGGTTTCTTTTGGACTTCGATATATTTCGATAAGTTTATCGATATCTGAGTTATCGGTGATTGCCCAAAAAACTTAACATTACCCCATAATATGGGTATAAAACGAAAGGAGAAGGCCGCAGGTTTCATTTAGACTTCGATTGGTTTCGATAAATGTATCGATGATGAGTTATCGGTGAAAATGTGATTGCCCAAAAACCTTAAACTTGCCCTACAATATGGGTATCAAACGAAAGGGAAAAGCTCCAGGTTTCATTTGGACATCGATATATTTCGATAAATTGATCGATATCTGAGTTATCGGTCAAAATGCGAATTCCCGAAAACCTAAATATTACCCTACAATATGGGTATCAAACGAATGGGGATGGTCCCGGGTTTCATTTTTACTTCGATATATTTCAATAAATTTATCGTTAATTTAGTTATCGGTGAGAATGTGATTGCCCTAAAACCTTAAAATTTACCTACAATATGGTATCAAATCAGCTTTTGAATTTCGATTCATCCTGACACAATTTGTCAAAATTGAATTCTTGAAAGGCCCCCTAACGTTACCAACGAATACGGCAAAAGAAAATTTTTGAAAACCGGTTTTTAATACTCTTTTTTCAAAATATTCGAATTTGGTAAATTCTTCAGTAGGCAATAATCTATATATATAAAATTCAAATTATGTAAATATATATGTATGTATGTATGTAGGTATAGATCGACTTGCGTCCTAAACTTATAAACCGATCGTAACCAAATTTTACACACCCACTGTACATCTTCCAGGGATGGTCACAGGCTAAAAAATATTTTGATATATATAGGGCGTGGCACCTCCCATACAAATGGAATTTTCCATTGTCCGTATCTCCGGAAGTATTTATGTTAGACCATTGAAACTCGGTAAGGGGTTATATGGGATCGATCCCTACCACCTCCAAAACAACTGGGTATAACGAAAAAGTGGGCGTGGCACCTCCCATACGAATGAAATACTTCTTAGTCGATATCTCTGGAACTATTTAGGTTAGACCACTGAAATTTGGTTAGGGGTTATATGGAATCGATCCCTACCACCTCCAAAAAAAAAACTGGGGATAACGACAGTGTGGGCGTGGCACCTCCCATACGAATGAAATACTTCTTAGTCGATATCTCTGGAAGTATTTAGGTTAGACCACTGAAATTTGGTTAGGGGTTATATGGAATCGATCCCTAAAACCTCCAAAAAAAAAACTGGGGATAACGACAGTGTGGGCGTGGCACCTCCCATACGAATGAAATACTTCTTAGTCGATATCTCTGGAAGTATTTAGGTTAGACCACTGAAATTTGGTTAGGGGTTATATGGAATCGATCCCTACCACATCCAAAAAAAAACTGGGGATAACGACAGTGTGGGCGTGGCACCTCCCACACAAATAAAATTTTTCATTGTCCGTATCTGTGGAAGTATTCGGGTTACACCACTGAAATTTGGTGAGGGGTTATACGAGATCGATCCCTACCACCTCCAAAAAAATTGGGGTCAACGAAAATGGGGGCGTGGCACCTCCCATACTAATTTTTCAAGCTAAATATCTCCAAAAGTATTTAAGGCAGGAACCTGGAAATTGGTATAGAGCTAAATGATATCAAAACAATTTTCGCGCATAAAAGTGGGGTTATCGTAAAAGTGTTAAAAGTTAGGACCTGAAAATTGATCAGGAGATTAATGATATCAATAGTTCCCGTATAGGAAAATTTTTTCGCTATTTACTTATGCTCCGGGACAGAAAACTAAAAATTTTGTGTATCGTGTAGCCTTAAACGGAATACTAAAATTTTATATTTTTGAAGTTGTATGCACAATGAAGTACTGAAAAATTAAAAAAAAATCTATTTTGGGAAGAACGAAGTGTGCCGGGTCAGCTATATTTTATGTATATAAATATGAAATCTTAAAGTATATTATTGATTTTGAAAGGCCCCCTAACTACTTACATCCCGAGCAACGCCGGGTACCCTGCTAGTATTTAATATTTTGTTAGCTCCTTCCTCCATTGATTTTCAAAATATACCTTTTTGTTTGACAATTTAATTAAATATTTCAACATGCTTTGTTCTCCACAACACACTGCACACTCTACATTCATGAACAATTTAAATGAACCATTAATTAGTTTACCAAATGAGACGTCTACTGAAGACGTTAGAAATCCATTTGAAAATCAAAATCAACATGAAAGTGTTGTTCGGAACGAAACTTCATCTGTTTCTGTTAAGCTTCCGCAATTTTGGACAAATTGTCCTGATGCATGGTTTATTCATGCCTACATGCAATTTAATACCAAAAACATTACACAGGAAAATACTAAGTATGAATATATTATCACAGCACTTCCCCAAGATGTTATTTTAACAATTTTAGATTTTATTCAAAATCCACCTATTAACAATAAATATTCTGAACTTAAAAAAACTTTAATTGAAAGATTTTCATTTAGTGAAAGTTCCAAATTAGACAAAATTTTAGGTGATTCGGAAATTGGTGATCGTAAACCTTCCGAGTTTTATCGGTCACTCATACTTCTTGCTGGTTCTGATTTTAGTCAGGATGTTTTAAAGAAATTATGGCTGAGAAAATTGCCTACTAATCTGAATGCAATTTTAGCTAGTTCAAGTACAAATGATATAAAAGAATTAACTAAACTTGCTGACAATATTTGGGAAGTTATTAATAAATCAGTTTCTGCTGTTAATAATTTTCAAAATTCAAAATCACAAGATATTCAGAATTTAGTCCAGACAACAAGTATTATGTGCGAAAATTTTCAAAAACTTTCTCTAGAATTAAGTGCAATTAGGCAAGAAATGAATCAAAATTCAAGATCAAGATCTTTTAGTAGGAATAATTATAGGAATTCGTTTAGAAATAGGTCACGCTCTAATTCGCGTAACAATCCAAATTGGTTATGCCGATATCATTATAAATTTGGAGATAAAGCTACAATATGTGAACAACCATGTGCTTTTTCTAGAAATAAGAACTCGTCAAACTAAATTCATCCGTTGTTGCGGCGACAAACAACGGAAATTTAGAAATTTCCACGCGTCGTCTATTTGTATTTGATAAAGCCAACAAATTAAATTTTCTTATTGATAGTGGAGCTGAAATTTCAGTTCTTCCAGTTACAAAATTTCCACATACAAAGCGATCTTCAGATTTGATTCTCACAGCAGCTAATGGTTCAACAATTTCCACATATGGTAAAATTGTTTTAAATATAAATTTGAGTTTGAGACGAGAATTTCCGTTTACATTTTTAATAGCTGATATAGCTAAACCTATTATTGGTGCTGATTTTTTATGCAAATATGGTCTTTTAGTTGACATTAAACACAAACGTTTAGTTGATCCTGTAACAAATCTTTCTGTAAATACGATTTCATGTGTTTGTAACATTTCCCTTCCCAAAATTTTTGTTGTTGACAATAAGTACTCAAAGTTATTGAGTGAATTTCCGTCATTAGTTATGGAACCAGATTATACAAAACCAGTGAAACATAGTACGGTACATAGACTTATTACAGAAGGAAATCTTCCATTTTCTAAACCAAGGCGTTTAGATCCTGTTAAATATAAGGTGGCTAAAACGGAATTCGATTTTTTGGTGAAATCAGGTATTTGTAGACCATCGAATTCCTCAGTTGCATCGCCTTTGCATTTAGTACCCAAAAAAGAATTAAATGATTGGCGTCCTTGTGGTGACTTTCGGAGACTTAATGTTGTGACTATACCTGATCGCTACCCATTATCTCATGTTCAAGATTTTAATATGCATCTCATAAATAAGAAAATATTTTCAAAAATAGATTTGGTAAGAGCTTACCACCAAATTCCGATGGCAGAAGAAGATATATTTAAAACTGCGATAACTACACCTTTTGGAATGTTTGAATTTGTACGAATGCCTTTTGGACTTAGAAATTCGGCTCAAACATTTCAAAGATTTATTAATGAAGTAGTTAACGGATTAGATTTTGTTTTTACATATATTGATGACTTATTAGTTGCAAGTGTTGATGAAGCACAACATTTTAAAGATCTAAGATTACTTTTTCAACGTCTTGCAGATTATGGTTTAAATATCAAATCAAACAAGTGTATCTTTGGTGTTAAAAATATTGACTTTTTAGGTCATAATATTTTACAATCAGGTATCAAACCTGCAGAAGAAAAAGTAACAAGTATTCGAAATTTTGAACGTCCAAAGACAATAAAAGATGCACAAAAGTTTATTGGGATGGTTAACTACTATCATCGTTATATATCAAATTTAGCAGAGTACACTGCGAAATTATATGATTTAATCAATCGAACAGATAAGAAACGAAATAAGGGTTTAGTTTGGGATGATACATCCAATTTAGCTTTTGAAAGTATTAAAGAAAAATTTGCATCTACGGTATTGTTAAACCATTTTAACAAAGATGCAAAACTTTCTTTAAACGTAGATGCTTCTAATACTGCAATTGGTGGTGTAATACATTTTCAGAACCACTTGCATTCTTTTCAAAGAAGTTGTCTCCGTAGGAAATTAAATATAGTGCATTTGATAGAGAACTCTTAGCTATATTTTTGAATATTAAGCATTTTCGCTATCTTTTAGAAGGACGAGAATTTACAGTATATACAGATCATAAGCCATTGATATTTGCTTTAAGTTCAAAGACTGAACGAAGTCCGAGACAAACTAGACATATGGAGTTTATTGCACAATTTACTAATGATATTCAGTATATAAAAGGGAAAGAAAACATTGTAGCTGATACATTATCGAGAGCTTTCGAAATTAATACAATTAAAAATACAGAGTTAAATTTTAAAACATTACAAGTTGAACAAGAAAAGGATAAAGAACTCAACCAATTGAAATCTAAAACGTCTCTAAATCTTAAATTTATTGAAATTCCTCTTTTAAACTTTAAAATTTGGTGCGAAATGACTGGTGATAATCCTAGACCATTTATACCAAACAGTTTACGAAAGACAGTATTTAATATGCTACATGACATTACACATCCTGGGATTAGAGCTACACGTCGTCTTATTATTAAAAAATACTTTTGGCCAAAAATTAACAAAGAAATTAATATTTGGTCAAAAGAATGTATAAATTGTCAAAAATCAAAAGTTAATCGTCACACTAAATCTCCAGTAATTAAAATTCCGATTCCTAAAAAAAGATTTGAACATATTCATTTAGACATTGTTGGACCTCTGCCTGTTTCGAAAGGGCATCGTTATATTTTAACAATAGTTGATAGGTTTACACGTTGGCCAGAGGCTTATGCATTAAGAGAAATTTCAGCAGAGGTAGTAGCAAGTAAATTTGTTAGAGAATATGTTTCGCGTTTTGGAGTTCCGTTACAAATTACTACTGATCAAGGTCCGCAATTTACGTCGAAATTATTTTCAGAATTAATGAGATTACTTGGTAGTCATCATATTACTCCATCTGCATATCATCCGCAAGGAAATGGTATGGTAGAAAGATTCCATAGACAACTAAAAGCTACGATTATGGCTAGAAATGGAACAAGTAAATGGTATGATGAATTACCGATAATACTTCTTGGTTTACGATCAGTATATAAAGAAAGCATATCAGCCACATCTTCTGAGATGGTTTTTGGACAAAATCTACGTTTACCTGGAGAATTAGTTATTCCATCTGAAATAAATATTTCTCCAAGTACAGTTTTAGAAAGTTTACGAACAAATTTTAAAAATTTAGATTCAAATCTAACACATAATCAAAATTCTAATACAGGTGTTTATATTCCAAAAGATTTAGAAATATGTTTTTGTGCGAATTATTAATAAAAAGAGTTTACAACAACCATTTGAGGTACCGTACAAAGTTGTGGAAAAAGACAAAAAATATTTTAAACTAGAAATAGATAATGAAATGAAAATAGTTCCGATAGATAGATTAAAACCGGCGTTTATTGAAGTTACACAAACATCCGATACTAACAATCACACTAATAACATTATTAAACACAAAAAGCATGTTACGTTCAATTTATTTAATATTAATTCTTTGGAAGGGGGAGTA
Source organism: Sphenella marginata (assembly GCA_951509765.1). Lineage (NCBI taxonomy): Eukaryota > Metazoa > Arthropoda > Insecta > Diptera > Tephritidae > Sphenella > Sphenella marginata. Next base: position 9,822 of record CATOCK010000012.1, read on the forward strand.
TTGTAGTGATTGTTTTTATTATTAATAAAAATACCTTATTTATTTTTACTTTAAGTATTTGTTAAATTTAGATTTAAGATGTTTTGAGTTTTTAGATTTTCAAAAAAGAAAATTTTTATTATTATTATTTTTAAAATAATTAAAAACAATACAATAAATTTCTTCTTTAAAAATATTATTTATAATTGTGGTTATTTAATCTACCACAACCTGCATGAAAAGTGGGCATAAGGAAAAAGGGGGCGTGCCACCTGCCGTACAAATAGAATTTTGCATAGTCCATATCTCTGGAAGTATTAAGGTTAAACCACGGAAATTCGGTATGAGGTTATATGAGATTAATCAATAACACCTGCATGAAAAGTGGGCATAACGAACAAGTAAGGAAGTCTAAGTTCGGGAGAACCGAACATTAAATACCCAGCGTTAGTATGCAAAATTTCATGCAAATATCTCAATTTTTACTCAAGTTATCGGACAGACGGACAGACGAACGGACGGACATAAATATAGCAAATAACATGGAAATATCTCAAGTTTTACTAAACTTATGTTAATTTATGTGATTTTCGAAATCTTCGATATCTGATTTCGACCATTTTCAATAGCATCCTACCTTGGCCAAAAAGTAACCCGTAAGCAAAATTGCATGCAAATATCTAAATTTTTACTCAAGTTATCGTGTACACGGACGGACAGACGGACATACGGACAGACTGACAGACGGGCATGCCGTTATCAATTCCTCTTTTCAACCTAAGAACTTTCATACCTGGAACTCTATATCTAACTCGATTATTTTGCGCAGTTACATAGTACCGTTATGTGGACAAAATTATAATACCCTTGTACTAGTACTACTCGTAGTACGCTGGGTATAAAAATGAATGTGTGTCTGTGTGCCCTTTATAGACGTCCAAAGTACTCAACCGATTTTTATGAAAATTTCACAGTATATTCTTGGGATCCTGGGTTAAAGCATAGGCTATATTAATTTTTGGAAAAGTGGGCGGTGCCACGCCCCCAAGCTATATAATGTTTAAATTCTTCAAAACTCTGAACATATTGGGTCTAAATCCAAAGATCCGTTTTTTGAGTTGGACGTCCAAAAAATTAATTTTCCAAATATCCAGACGTTAAAACCAGAAACATTCCTAAGGCACATCAATAAATGGAATGTTAAACTAGTAAGGAAGTCTTAGTTCGGGTGGAACCGAACATTAAATACCGAGTAGTGATCAGTTGTGGAATCCCAATTAACTCAGGTCTATTTTAATACCTGAAAACTTGTTATAAAGGCAACTAATTGTTTTCGATAAAAAAACACTCCTTTTGTGAGTGGTAAATTAAATTATTACTAGATTACAAAATATAAATAGCTTTCCCCACGTCCAGGAAAGGTATGAAAATAAAAAAAAAAATTATAAAAAAAGGAAGTAGGATGTTAACTACTTGCCCGTAATTCTTGCTTGTTTGTTATTCGATTTGCGTAATTTTTGGCAGGAGTATACTACATACTATTAGGGAGCATCTCACTAGCTTTCATGGACATGGCTAAATCAACTCGGCTCATCGCCCTGATCATTTCGGTGTACTTAATAGTGGGTCTGTCTCTTCTTCTTCTCATACTTACAAACATCGGACCAAAGTTATAATACCATTTCATGTTCATGAAAGGTATAAAAAGGCAGTAGGGTGTTAATTACTTGCCCGTAAATCTTGCTTGTTTGTTATTCGATTTGCGTAATTTTTGGCAGGAGTATACTATATACTATATACTATTGGGAAGTATCTCACAAAATTTCATTGAAATTCCAAGCAATCGCTTTTGAAAATAACAGACCTTTTTTGCTGAAAAGTGGGCGTCACCAAAATACATAACATTTTTTTACAGTCAAGTTTTGCAAAATCTTATTTATATAACTTATACAATTATGGAAATATCGCGACTTTAATTTTACAAAGAAATTTTTCAGTACAGTGTTTAAAAAGTGGGCGTGTCCGTTAACCAATTTTGTTTATTTTTACAGCAAAGAGTTAGCTTTATATGCTGAACACTATCTCCAAATATCGTTTCAATAAATCAATTTTTACCGGAGTTATGGCATGGAAAGTTTGGTGGTGCATGCGACTTTCTTTGCCCACGAACACTTAAGAGGTAAATTAGAAATGATATACACCTAGTTTAAGAAAAGTTATTGCATATTCAATATATCTATGATCCTTTTCAAAATCTTTCGTATAAAATTGGGCGTGGACCTTACCCGATTTCGCAAATTTTTTTTCGGAATATTGCCTGTATTAATATAAATATGTGTGCTGAATTTTATTTTGCTATCTTGAGCGGTTTTTGATTTATGATTAATAATATTTACAAATTTGACTTAATCAAAAGTGGCCGGTGCCACGCCCCTTTTTTTTAAATTTCTTTTTTGCCTTAACGCTAAAGTGCACACCAAATATTATCTTTATAGGTGTATTATGTACTGAATAACCACTCTTTTTGTATTTTCGAAAATATTATATATATAGAAAGTGGGCGTGGCTTTTAACCGATTTTGCCTATTTTCAATAGCTCTCTGAGATAAGTGAAAAGGTACCTGCATACCAAATTTCATTGAGATATCTCAAAATTTAGTCAAGTTATAGTGTTCACAGACGGACGGAAGGGAGGGCATGGCTCAATCAATTTCTCTTTTCCCCCTGAACTTTTTGATATGTATAAGTCAATATCTATCTCTATTCGTTTATGCCGTTACACGCTACTGTTAGACGAATGAAGTTAATATACCTTTTGTGCGAAGCAATACTATTTATAAAAATAATAGAAAAATATTTGAGAATGTATTTCTAGGGAAGTCACTGGTCAGGCAGAACAAAGTCTGCCTGGTCTGCTAGTATCTATATATTAATAGGCTAACACTCTCCCCATAGTAATTTTCGCAACCCAACTTCATATAGTATTTATAGATAGATCCCTATAAAAGTTATTTTGCCATCTTTGTATGGACTATTTCTACTGTCTCGGGGAAAATTTTTTTGAAAATTATGCTTTGTTTATTTGTTATTAAACAAAAATGCAGCCTACAAACTTTCCAAAACTCTCAAGCTATTTTGTAATCTCCAACAGCACAACATATATAAAAGCTTTTACCAAAAGCCAAAGCTACAGTATCTGACTGTTTCATTGTACGCTAGATAGACCCGTGCGCCTTGCGCAAAGAGTTTCACCACTACCCTCAGCGACATCTACATCCCAGTAGATAAAGTCTCTGATTCACAACAGAAATGATATACATGATACAGCAGTGGCGCAGGTGGTAAGGGTGCCGGCTCTGATGCGTGCGTTTACAGGTTCAAACACGGGTTGGGGGCAGGTTAAGTTGTTTGTTTTTTATAAATTAAATTTGCCTTGAAACATATAACATATGAAAACCTTTTATCATAATATTTTTTTTTCTTAATTTATTGAAGATTGGCCAGAAAAATATTACCAATTGTCTCATTTAGAGCAAAGCTGTAAATAGACGCTGGAAAGTATAAGTAGTTGCTGGCGTCATTTTAAATAATTTTGCTTGCTTTAAAAGAATTAAAAAAAAAACGATTCCCATTTTTGTCTTCACCGTGAATGCCGATTCACCGAGAATCCCTAGAATCGAAGTAAGGTGTCCTGCAAGTAGTATACATTTATACTGTAATGTTTGGAGTTGCAAGTATTGTCTTAGCTCTTCAGCCGCATTTGGGTGAGCATTAAAATGCCCCACAAAGATCCCAAAGTTAAAACGCAATGGTTGAGTCTTAAAATTGGAATGTTTTATTCGGCTCATCGCCGTTCCTTTTATATGCTTACAATCTACCTTACGAGTAATCTAATTTACAAACTTACATTTCTAAGTTGTTAGTCATGCTTATGATTCTACGTTGTTGTACATACATACATAAATATATATGGGTTCAATCGAGTTTATGTTATTGGAGAAGTGCAGCGCAAGCTAAATTGATTTAAATACTTTGGCCTAGTTATTGCCGAAGGTATATTGAACTTTTTACTTACAATTTGTTTTGTTTACCTGTCATGCTACACCTCCTTTCTTTAAAAGAATGCTCATACATTTGGGTTAATGTATGAGTATTCTATTTCAATGACCTAATCAGTAACAATTAATTATTAGGTAATAAAATGTTTGGCTTACTTAACTTATCGTTTATTGTTATGACACACCAAGTATCAAGCCGCCGTAACATTTGGTCCTTCGAGCCAGGAATATCCAGCAAATTTAAACACGATTCATCAACATTGTGATTATAAACCAGCGCAAAAATTATTTAAATTACAATTAAATACACGGAGACACATCAAAATCACTAACATAGCGAATATACAGAGCAGCGAGTGACAGCGTAACAGAGACAGCAACACTCACAACGCATCACATCACACGCATAATCGCATCACATCACACGCATAATCACATCACATCATCCATACACATCATACAGTCCATTAACATCATACCACAATGCAGACATCACACATCATACAGTCCATATATCATTTCACATTAAATTCGAGGTAAGTGGTTGATTTTTAGTGCACATTTTTTTTTATAGTACGCATAGACGTATCGCGAGTGATTGTGTGATATAATTTGTAGATCGGAGCAAGTGAAAGTTCTTGTGTTTGAAAAGCACACGTAGCGCCTTTTGACTATCGAGAAGTTCCCCCCCCCCAGTGGTAAGGGCTCCTCGACACAGCTCAAGGCAGACAGGCCGTGGCTCACCACCTTTATTTTTTTGTTTTTTATTTTACACTTCACCACAGCACAGTCTCTGTTCAAATAATCAGATTTTCCATTGTTTGTTGATTTTCAACAACAATTTACAATTCCACTTGGTTGATGCATTTGCAAATTAATACCACAATATACCCTCGATTTTTCTTTTTTAATACTTGCGGCAATATACAAAATACGTGCCGCTTCAAAATAATCACTTGCGTTGGGTGGCTAGTGGCATTTTTATTCAGTGCTACAACAGTCCAATAGTTGTTGCAAACTCACATATTTTAATCAACACAATATCTTGTATATCAATTCTAATCGTTTAATAAATAATATATTTAAACAACGTTTTTACACATTAATTGCGTTATTGGATTTTATTCACATTGGTTTTGGCTATTCAGCGTTTCGTTCAGTTTTGTTCTGATTCTTATCAGGGCCGTGCGCAGGAATTAGCCTTGGGGGGGGGTTTTAATTTAGATTTGCATTCGCATATATTTTTCACTAAGATAAACATATTTGCTGAAACAGATACCTAGGCCCATATATCATAAATTTAAATGTTCTTTAACTTTTCTGAAACTACATACTCTGATGCCTAAAACTATACCCCAGAAAATTTTATTGGTTGTACACATTCAGTGTTGCCATTTTGGTACTTTTAGAGCTAGATCTAGCTCTTTTTTTTGGCGTTTAGCTCTAAAATTCTGTTTTAGCTCCTAGCTCTTTTTCTGGTCCTTTCATTTCATTTTTAGCTCTTTTTTGGCTACAAATTTATTTGGACAAATGGTATTGTAAAATTAAGAAAGTTTTTATTTCTTTTATAATCGATGTCTAAATTATTATATTAGTTTCATTGTGTACCATGTGGCAACTCAGTTTCCCTCACCGATAACAAATGCCTAAATCGGTTAACTTGGTCGAGTAACATTCATAAATGCCATATATTTATATTGCGAACAAGAATTAAAATGGAAAGGTAAAAGTAAATTGTGTGTAAACAACACTTTCCTAATTTGCTAAAGATTCTTAACAACCTTACGGGGGTTCTGTCTTCATGATAAATAATCAGAAAAATATTTCAAAGATTTTTGATTTCTAAGTCAGAAATAAAATGACTTCATTTGGCTGTAACGCAAAAATACAAATTATTTTTGAGTTTTATTTATTAATTCGTTTAGAATTATTGTTAACTGGTCTCGAGCTTGCTCATAACTTACAAATTTGTAAAACAAAATAGACCGCAAAATCCAACAACAAAAAAAAAAAAAAAAAATTTATTTATTAAAAATTAAATATTTTTTTCTTAACTATTTATGAAGCTTCCCTACTAGACCGGCCTAACCACACTCACTAATACATGCAAGCGAAAATTGTAAATTACTAACACACACAAAGCCTTCTTTCAAACTTTGCTTTTTCTTTGTGTTTCTTCTTCTTGAAAGTGTGAGCAAAATGCAACTGCGTCTTTAAAATATGTAAAAAATATTAAAAAAGGAGTTTAGCAGTGAAATTACAACTAAAACGCCTTGATAAGGAAAGTATATAGTGCTTATAATTGTTATTTAACAAGTGAAGTACTGTTTTAAATATTTATGCACCAAATTTTTATACTTTCAGAGGGACGAGCAAATCAAGGAACCTTGAGGCAAATGGAGTAAAATTATATTTTTGCAAATGTTTAGTGATAGAAATATGTAATTGAAGAATTTACTGATTATTGTATAAAGTTTGCGTCATTCATAACCATTAGCGCTGGCTTGTGTTTGCATTATACCTGACTGTTAGCGCTAACCAAACTTTTCGTTATTGATAACATGAGTGAAGAGTGCGGATTTATGTGGTTTTACATGCGCTAGAATGAGATGCAGTATACGTACGTGTGCAAAAAAACAGCAAAGACACGGTTAGATTTGGCACACTGCTCTGCAGAAACTAATTGAGAAATATATGTAAAAATAACGCAAGCGCAAGTTAGGCCGAGAGGTTATCTGACTCGTCAAATAACCTGCAGCTGTCTAGTAGGGTTGAAAATATTTCAAGAACACACTTTTTTTTTTTTTTGTTGAGTTAATTATGTCTACTTTTTATACGTTTTAAACATCATAACTCTATACCATAATAAATTTCTAGAAAAGTCGTAAATTAAAAATTTCTTTGAAAAAATGACTGGGGATGACTTAGGGAATGCTGTAGAGTTTATCTGATCCATTTTTAAAATTATTGTCTGTCTGTTTGAACTTAAGGATCTCGGAAACTAAGAAATCGATTTTGATGAGAGTTTCACTAATGGACTGATTCAAGCTTAGAAACTGACCTGCACTTTGTTTAGGGAGGTACCTATGAAATTTTTTTTTCTTACACAAATTTATATGAAGAAAAATTCACTTACTTTGTCAAAAAAAAACTAAGCGTTCCTCTAAAGTTTTTGGTAACTTTTTTCAATTTCAGCTAAATCAAAAATCAATTGCATAGGTACACTGCCGTCCTATGTGGGTATCAGCATATCTATACTATAATAAATCTCTAGAAGGGTCGTGTCTGTACATTGAAAATTTCTTTGAAAAGATGACTGGGGATGACCTGGGGAATGCTATAGAGTTCATCTGATCCATTTTTAAAATTATTGTCTGTCTGTTTGAACTTAAGGATCTCGTAAACTAAGCAATGGATTTTGATGAGACTTTCACAAATATACTGCTTGAAGCTTAGAAAGGGATCTGCACTTTGTTGTATAAAAATCGGACCACAAACAAAAAAGATATACTAATTTTTAGGAAGGAACCTATGAAATTTTTTTTCTTAAATAAATTTAAATAAATATTTATGTGGGTATCAGCATATCTTTAATAAAACTCTAGAAAAGTCGTGTCTGTGCATTGAAAATTTCTTTGAAAAAATTACTGGGGGTGACTTGGGGAATACTATAGAGTTCATCTGACAGATTTTTAGAATTATCGTCTGTCTGTTTGAACTTAAGGGTCTCGGAAACTAAGCAATGGATTTTGATGAGACTTTCACAAATATACTGCTTGAAGCTCAGAAAGGGATTTGCACTTTTTTATCAAAATCTTAAATAAATTTATATAAAGAAAAATTCACTTAGTTTGTCAAAAAAAAACTAAGCGTGAATTTCTAAAATTTTTGTTTACTTTTTTTTCAATGTCTGCTAAATCAAAAATCAATTGCATAGGTACACTGCCGCGCTATGTGGGAAGTAACAATGTTTGTTACGTTTTCACGCAAAAACTAATGCACCTAGCAGTATGAAACTTTGTACACATATTCTCTGTGACCTGGAAGGATTCATAGAGATGATATTTGTTTGATAAATTAATCGATAATCGGCGAAAATAAGGTTGCCCTAAAAAATCAAAACTTTCCTACAATTTGAGTATCAGCCGAAAGAGGAAGTCCCCTTTTTTCATTTAAACTTCGATATAATTCGATAAATTTATCGATAACTTAATTATACGTCAGAAAATCCAAAAATCTTAAAATTTCCCTGCAATATGGATATCAAATGAAAGGGGAGGTCCAAAGGTTTCATTTATACTTCGATATATTTCGATACATTTTTCCATAGCTGAGTTATCGGTCAAAATATGATTGCACAAAAACCTTAAAAATGGCCTACAATATGGGTATCAAACGAAAGGGGAAGGCCCCAGGTTTCATTTGTACTTCAATATATTTCGATAAGTTGATCGATAACTGAGTCATCGGTCAAAATGCGATTGCCCGAAAACCTTAATATTACCCTACAATATGGGTATCAAACGAAAGGAGATAGCTCCAGGTTTCTTTTGGACTTCGATATATTGCGATAAGTTTATGCCCAAAAAACTTAACATTACCCCATAATATGGGTATAAAACGAAAGGAGAAGGCCGCAGGTTTCATTTAGACTTCGATTGGTTTCGATAAATTTATAGATGATGAGTTATCGGTGAAAATGTGATTGCCCAAAAACCTTAAACTTTCCCTACAATATGGGTATCAAACGAAAGGAAAAAGCTCCAGGTTTTATTTGGTCTCCGATATATTTGGATAAATTGATCGATAACTGAGTTATCGCTCAAAATGCGAATTCCCGAAAACCTAAATATTACCCTACAATATGGGTATCAAACGAATGGGGATGGTCCCGGGTTTCATTTTTACTGCGATATATTTCAATAAATTTATCGTTAATTTAGTTATCGGTGAGAATGTGATTGCCCTAAAACCTTAAAATTTACCTACAATATGGTATCAAATCAACTTTTGAATTTCGATTCATCCTGACACAATTTGTCAAAATTTAATTCTTGAAAGGCCCCCCCCGTTACCAACGAATACGGCAAAAGAAAATTTTTGAAAACCGGTTATTAATACTCTTTTTTCAAAATATTCGAATTTGGTAAATTCTTCAGTAGACAATAATATTATATAAATATGAAATCTTAAAGTATATTATTGATTTTGAAAGGCCCACTAACTACTTACACTCCGAGCAACGCCGGGTACCCTGCTAGTCTTTAATAAAACTCTAGATAAGTTGTGTCTGTATATTGGGAATTTCTTTGAAAATATGACTGGGGATGACTTGGGAAATGTTTAGGCACAACTAAAAAGTCAAATGAAAAGGAGATGACAAAATGTCTAAGTTAGAGTATTAATAAACGGTTCAGTTGGCGTCCGTAGACATAAACGGGATAGAATGTGGAAAAAAAATATTGTTCTGAACCTTCTCTGCCTGTAAATTGTCTTCTCAAGTGAGGGTGAGGGTATCAGAATTTTATGAACTACTTACATCCCGAGCAACGCCGGGTTTCCTGCTAGTAAAAAACAAGGTTTATGAAGTTTTATTGGCACAATTCGGAAAATATGAAATGTGCTATGTTTATTTTCTACAGACTATTGATAAACGTCCATGAAAATGGCGATCTTTATCTTCTGTTAGGTAAAATAAAATAAAAACCTCACAAAATGTTTGAAAACATTCAATCGCTCATCTGCTCTCCAAAGTTCATTTTCTCACAATTCTCTTTACGCCTACAACAAAAAGTGTCAGAAAACACCCGAAATCTTTCATATAATTGAGCCTTGCAGTTCATTTGCTCTACAATATTCATTTCTTCTCTCCGAAAAGGCTCCAATTACGGACTCTTTTTGGATGCTTTTTTGGAGTGCTCCGACTTTGGAAAGCTGGGATTATTCGCACTTTTATGAATACATTGCTATAATTAAAGTCGGTTTAACATTGCAACTCTTCGAGGTACGGAAAATAATTCTGTCAATACTCATGAAAAAAGTAGAAGTCAGCTAGTCACTTGACACAACCGTAGCATCATTTGGCCATGACATCAATTGTACTTGGACAAATTAGGGACGTGCAATGAACAGATTAAATCATATTTTGATTAATCATAATTCTGATTCATCAAAACCTAATTAATCAGGTCCTGAATAGTACTGTTTACAGTACTTGTTAATTGAAACTGCTCACTGTTTTCATCAGTAAAATTTTTTAAAATATGCCCATACGCTACACAACTTTGTAATTTCGGAAAGCTCCAAGTGCACTTCAAAGTGCCGGACTTATGTATTGGCCAACCTTATTCTTTGCAACTTTCACAAATTCTTCTTCCGTAAAATTATTTTAACTAATTTTGTCAAAAATTATGAGTCAAGATTCAATACAAGATTTATAAACTGTATTTTGAAAATTTTTGCAAAATCATTGCAACTTAGATTTCGCCATGGGGGGGGTTTTAACCCCCAAACCTCTCCCCCCCCGTGCGCACGGGCCTGATTCTTATACACACGTTCACTGGCAGCGTGCTAAAAGACACATTAAATCCTTGGGATTTCTATCTGTGTCACACACTTTATTTAAGACACATTAAATTGGCATTCCAAATTTCTATCTGTGTCACACATACTTCGCCACGATACAGATTTCTATCTGATTCACGTTCATATTTACAAACCTATCATTCCTTTGGTGATTTTTTGGTTAACAAATTAATCGCGCCACATATATATATACACTCTTATATTGCGACTGGAATATCACTTTGGTTTGGCTATACCAGGAATTATAGTCACTGGTTTTTTTAAATTTTTACCAAGATTTCACACAGAATCGGCATCCAGATCGCTATCTGTGGCACCCATAACTCGCTTCCGAGCACGAAAATTCTTGAGTCGGTATTCCTGTTCTCTGTTTCCTTTAAAGAGACAAGATATTCAAATTAATTAAAACTAGTAAGGAAGTCTAAGTTCGGGTGTAACCGAACATTAAATACCTAGTAGTGATCTGTTTTGGTATCCCAATTTACTCAGGTCTATTTTAATAACGGAAAAGTTGTTATTAAGGCAACTGATTGTTTTCGATTAAAAACACTTCTTTTGTGAGTGGTAAATTCAATTATCACTAAATAACAAAATATAAATAGCTTTCCTCATGTTCATGAAAGGTATGAAAATAAAAAAAATTAAAAAAAAAGGCAGTAGGGTGTTAACTACTTGCCCGTAAATCTTGCTTGTTTGTTATTCGATTTGCGTAATTTTTGGCAGGAGTATACAACATACTATTGGGAACCCTCTCACAAAATTTCATTGAAATACATTCTTGAAATTCCAAGCAATCGCTTTTGAAAATAGCAGAGCTTTTATGCTAAAAAGTGGGCGGCGCCACGCCTACTTCACCAAAATCCACAAAATTTGTTTACAGTTTAGTTTTGTTTAAAAAGGCTATTATGTGTGTAAAATCTTATTTATATAACTTATACAATTATGCAAATATCGCGATTTTAATTTTACGAAGACATTTTTTAGAACTATGTTCAAAAAGTGGGCGTGTCCGTTCACCGATTTTGTTTATTTTTTCAGCAAAGAGTTAGCTTTATATGTTGAACACTTTCTCTAAATATCGTTTCAATAAGTCAATTTTTACCGGAGTTATGGCATGGAAAGTTTTGTGGAATAATCCCCCATAAAGGGGCGGGGCCACGCCCATTTTCCAAAAATTTTGTGCTTTCGACTTTCTTTGCCCGCGAACACTTTAGAGGTGAAATAGAAATGATACACAGCTAGTTTAAGCAAAGTTATAGCATATTCAATATATCCATGATCCTTTTCAAAATCTTTCGTATAAAATTGGGCGTGGACCTAATCCGATTTTGCTAATTTTTTTTCGAAATATTGGCTGTATTAATAGAAATATGTGTGCTGAATTTTATTTTGCTATCTTGAGCGGTGTTTGATTTATGATTAATAATATTTCCAAATTTGACTTAATCAAAAGTGGGCGGTGCCACGCCCTTTTTTAAAAATTTCTTAAGAAATTTATTTTTTGCCTTAACGCTAAGGTACACTCCAAATTTTATCCTTATAGGTGTATTATGTACTGAATAGTCACTCTTTTTGTATTTTCGAAAATATTATATATATAGAAAGTGGGCGTGGCTTTTAACCGATTTTGCCTATTTTCAATAGCGTTCAGAGATAAGTAAAAAGGAACCTGCATACAAAGTTTCATTGAGATATCTCAAGATTTACTCAATTTACATGGCTCAATCAATTTCTCTTTTCCTCCTGAACATTTTGATATACATAAGTCAATATCTATCTCGATTCGTTTATGCCGTTACATACTACCGTTAGGCGAATGAAGTTAATATACCTTGTGTGCGAAGCACTACTAGGTATAAAAATGGAGACATACATACGACTGTCCGACTGTATAGTTGAGTTTGAGCAAGACTTCAGCTCTATACAGATCCAAGAGCTGGATAAGCACACACTTGCAATACAGCAAGAAGAGTTAAAGTCATTGTGGAAGAAGACTAAAGCCACATATGAGAGTCTACTCAGCTCAGCTGACCTCTCCAAAGAGGACTTGCAGTCTTTACGACATAAAAACAAGGCTTGTTTTGCTTGCTACGCGAAATGCATGGCCACAATTAATGCGGATGTCGAGAAGTTATCCGTACCTGCCACAACTCCCCCCAAAGTCTCTGAATCTTCCAGCAGAGAAAATAACATACGCCTCCCTCCTTGTGATACCGAAGTGTTCAAAGGCGACTATCTTTCTTGGCCAACATTTAGGGATTTGTTCACGGCCATCCATATATTGAACAAACGCCTTACCCCGGTTGAAAAGTTGTACCACCTCAACCTAAAAACTGAAGGGGAGGCAAAAGAAATTGTGCGCAGGTGTCCGCTCACAAACGAAGGCTTTTCAACAGCCTGGAAAAACCTGAGTGACAGGTACGAAAACAAACGTATCCTGGTTAACACTCAATTGAAAACTTTGTTTAGTTTAACCGCAGTTGAAAGTGAATGCGGTACGGGAATTAAAAAGTTGCAACGCGACATTAATAATTGCATTTCGGCGCTCCAAAGTCATCAAATCGACATTTCGAATTGGGATGCAATAATCACTTACTTATGCTCCACGAAACTCCCGGAATGCACTCTGGCTTTATGGGAACAAACCATAGAGAACAAAACAGAGATTCCAAAATGGGAGGATATTGACAAATTCCTGTCCAAACGGTTCCAAACGTTGGAAACCGTCTCTGACCTCCGGGGTAGCAAACCATCCAAAGCACCCAGGAGTCAAAATAATGCACGGGAAACGCCTGCGAAACTTGGAGTATACCAAGCCAACGTCCCAAAACCTTCATGTAAAATGTGCAACAGTAAAGAGCACAGATTACGAAATTGTCAGAAATTTCGCGGACTAACCACTGCAGACAAATTGTTGCTTGAACTGGCTGTCGGCGGGACACACAGTGACACGATGCACAAGTTCATTTAACTGCAGCTCGTGTCACGCAAGGCACAACACCTTACTCCACTTGGCAACAGCTCAGCCAAAAGCAACTAACCAGAGGTGGCGTCAAAATACGTCAGATGATAGGCCCTCAACATCACAGCAGGCGGGAGACAGTCTGGAATCTGAAAAGAGGAAAGATATTAATAACGTCTCGTCTTGCCATGCTAATACAACTAAGGGGGTATTATTAGGAACGGCTCGGGTTAACAGTTATAGGTTGAAGGTTGACAAATAGCTAAAAACATATAACATATAACATTTAGATAACCTCATGGGATTTAACAGTTCACTACATATATAAAATTAACATTCAACATATATTTGAAAAGTCTTATAGCTATTTATAAAAAAAAAAACTATCGCTTCTACGGCCTTGAGTATTGCATCCGTGCTCCACGTAGATGTCCCTGGACCATCGAACGGTGTCGCTTACCATGAGTCTTCTCATCAGTCTCGCATAGTATCGAGATACTCCGAGGAGGCTCATGGTTCGTTCGTTAGCGGTGCTCCAGCCGCCGAGCGCACCCACTACGAACGCGTCCACCCTGACCTCGTAACCGAGCTCCGTCAGCTGGTCAGCTAGAGATGCATATTTATCTAGCTTTCGCTGACGGGCCTCGTTAAAGGCTTCCATTCTATTTTCGAATGCAATGGCCACGTCTATCAGGGTAGCGCGCCGGCCAACATCGTCCATAACGACGATGTCGGGTCTTAAATTAGCCGCTGTACCGTGAGTGCCCTCTACTGTGCGATTTACGCGCACATTCCCGGGGCATCTTATAGCGCGCACTAGCCTGTTTTGTACATTGTTATGGCGCTCTTGGATGGCTGCGGAGTGTGACCAGCAATGGTTCAACACATGCGGGAGTGTTTCTAGGTTGTGCCCACATTTTCGACATCTTTTGTCGTTCCCTGTTAACCACCGCTTGGTGGCGTTCAGAGGCAGAACATCGAGGCGTGCCCTGTGTATGAACCGCCAATCGCAAAAACGGGTGAACTTCCCTGACCGGAGAAAGTGATTAGAGCACGAGTTTATCTTCGTGATCTCATACACTTTCCCCTGGTCCGGCTTGGCCAAAAGAGTTTTTTCATAGTGGCGCACTACCGATCGCCGTAGCGCAGAGACGATGCCCTTACCATCACCCGGCTCAATCACGGTGAAGGAGGGGTCGTTTGGTTGGCCGCACTGAATCCAAAACTCTCCTTCAGGTGCGGCCCATACCCAGCGCAAGTCTATTTTGGTGCGAAGTCTTGTGGTCGCTGTTCTGACTTTCGACCAGTAGTTTGCTAGGCAGCTTGAGCGAGGTAACTGTAGCTCGCTGGAGAGGTATTTGGCCATGTCAATATACGACGCTGGCTTTCTCTGCCTTTCTGCCGTGGCCTTCCTCAACGAGGCTACTGCAATACTGCTCACCGCAGGGTCTTTCGAGCTCAGCATCTTAAATGCGTGAGCTATTGTGAGCAGGTCGGTTAAGTCGGCCAGGGGTAGTAAACCGCCCCCCCCTTTATTGGGCGGCAGAAAAATGAGCTCAGCACTTGCTCTTTGAGGTAGACTCATCCATGTTTTTGCTAATTTTTTTATGGTTTTGTCTGCCTCGATCAAATACCCTTTTTCAATGTCAGCGCCTTGAAGCACAAAATCTAGTCTAGGGAGCAGAAATGTGGCTGTAGCGTCGAGTTTTTGCCACGGTGCCAGGCCTGACTGGTCCAAGGCTTGGACATCGCGTAGTAGACCGGCTATGGAGCTCACCGGCGTCTGCCGGACCTGGAACCCGGTGGGAATTCCCAGGTGTTGGTAGTGCTCTCCTGGGCCCAATGCCCTCATGGCGCGGCCTTGTATTCTGAAGGCAGTATCAGCCGTACCTGATCCGCTGGCGGTCAGGTGTAATGTGGCGCATTTTGTGGCATTATAACTTAGGCCAATCGCCTGTGCGCCTCTTTCTGCCGCTTCTAGGAGTTTGTGCATGTCATGAGGGGATTCCGCGATCAGCACCACATCGTCGGCATACGCCAGGTTGCTGATCAAGGCGTTTCCCAGTTTATAGCCGAGGCCTTCTTTGGCTATCTCACGGATGATGACCTCCAGGGTGAGATCGAAGACTATAGGGCTAAGTGGATAACCCTGTCGAACCCCCGCATTTAGGGTTATGGGTTGAGATAGCCCTTCAGGCACTTTCAGCGTGGTTATCATACCCTCATAGGTGGTTTTTATTGTATTTAACAATGTATGGGGTAGGCCATGCAGCTCCAGGGCCCTGAAAAGCGAGGAGTGAGGAACTGACGTGAACGCATTCGAGAAGTCTAGCCATGCCACGACTGCTTCTCTTTCCCGTTTTTTTGCGTCCCGTAGCACCTCCTGGAGCACGAAGTTGTGTTCAAAGCACCCTTCGAATTCCAGGAAACCCTTTTGCGTTGCGCTAAGTCGGTTATTCACCGTAGACCAAACTTTCAGTCGCTCGGATAGTGTTGCCGCGAACAGTTTTGGCACGGTGTTGCCTAGAGAGATGGGTCTCCAGTTTGTTACATCCGTTGCGTCCCCTTTTTTAAAGAGCAATATTGTCTGGCTCTGTTTCCAGGTTGTAGGCACCCCCTCTACCCGCAAAGCGGCATTAAATAAGGCCGTTAGCACCTGGGCCTTTGGGTCGGCCTTCCGCAGGTCGGAGTAAGATACGCCATTGGGGCCAGGGGATGAATTCGCCCTTTTCTTCAATGTGCCTACCACTTCCTCCCTGGAGAATGGCCGGACCAGAGACTCGTTGCTTGACGAGGATGGTTCCCCCCGGTCGAATACGTTGGGCCATTCGGCTTCGCCGTCTCTAGCAGCAGCTAATATTCGAAAGTGGCGTTCTAGAGTTGCTAAGGGTATTTGACAGGACCTATTTGGCCCCTGGTGGCGGCGCGCAGTCGATCGGAAGCCCTTGGTTGGGTGGGGGGGTGTCTAGCGCGCCGCCGTGGCTGAGGCCTGGCACCGCCTTGGGTGTCCTGGACCTGTGATAGTCTGTTGAGGTACCTCGTGGCCTCCGCTGTCACTTCATCAAGCTGCCGCTGGTCGCCGACTGAATTCAATAGTTCAATAATTCGCTGTTTTTCGGAATTTTCGCTTGAACGTATTGCAGGTGACACTAATTCTTCAGTTATCGGGCTGGCAGCTTGAATGGCTGGCGGGGTGGTCAAGGCTGGGGGTGGTACGCTGTGGGTAGGACTGACCCGCGGTATTTGGTGGGGTTCTACCTGGGGAGACGGTGGCACTGGTGTTTGTGTCGCTGGGCTAACTGTACTTGCTTGTACTGTTGATGGCGATGCGTGTGATATTTGTGACAATAAGCTAGGCATATTTAAAATAATATTTTCATTGAAATCAGCATTCAATGCTTGTGGGCTGTTTAAATCTACCTGAGCGTGGCGGGGACTCTGCTGTGTGGTGGGCGGCGTTGGCAGAGCGTTCCGTTGCTCTGCGCGAGTGCGCTGGCTTCGGCGCGGAGCTCCACCGATTGTCTGCCGGACTTCCCGTCGGCGCTCAGTGTCTCTCGCTCCAGCTGATACAGTTATGCGCTCAGGGACGCAGCTAGTACAGTGCTGCGTTACCACTTTGCGAGGGTATTTCGCGCTCTCCGGCGCCTCAAAAGCACATCTCCAGCATCGGAATTTTGCTGGCCGCTCTGGGTGGTGCTCTTTGATGTGGCGAATCAGGTTTTCCACCTTTCGCACACCCGCATAATGGCCGATACGCCTCTCAGCACACAGCGGGCAGAGCAGGGCGCTCTCGTCTACTGGCAGCAATATGACGACGTTATTGTCCTCATAGAGTCTTGGCCTCGGGCTCATCCGTCGCTCTCGCGTCCAGCGACATGGAGAGTAATCAAATCAAAAAAAATCTCTAAACAATTTGACAAGACGACCCTACACAAATATAAAGGCATTCAGCTGGGAACCCACTCACTCGAAAACAACAGCACACTTTCCAGCCACCAAGCTACTCTTGATGGCCCGTTTCGCCTGTCCCAGGGTTAACACAAATCTAAATTTGTGAAACCAACAAGCATTAATTCATACGACGATACAAATACTCAAACTCGTTTTTCGGACCAAATGTATTTTTTAGATTAGCCAGAAACCTTGCGGATCCGTCTATACTCAAAATTTATAAGCCAAAAAAATACACGCTTTGATCAATAGCATACACATTTGATCTACTACACATTTGATCTAAGCCTATAGGCCGAGAAGCGATCTAAATACGCTTCTCGCCCAAGAAACCGTCTTCGGTTGGATTTTAACCGGTCGCGCGGACGCACCTCACCCAACCAACCATCGCGTATCTTTTTTCAATGAAATCAACCTAGATAAGCAGTTAACCTCTTTCTGGGATTTGAAAAATGTGCCAAAGAAGCGGCAATTCAATGAAGATAATGCCTATTGCGAGGCACTCTTCAAGGCCACAACGACCAGAAACTCCGACAGGAAAATATACAGTCGCCCTCCCTTTCAAACAGGAGTTTCCTAACAACATCTGCTTAGGGCCTTCTCTTAAGGGTGTCTGCTCTCAATTCTATCGGAATGAGACGCGCCTATCAAAGACACCGGCCCTACAGACAGAGTACAATAGGGTAGTATCGGAATACGAGACATTAGGCCATATGTCAAAAGTTCCTAGTGTCATACCACCACAGTCCACAGACTGTTATTTCTTGCCCCACCACGCGGTCATAAAGGAAGACAGCACAACCACCAAAGTCAGAGTGGTATTCAACGCATCGTGTCCTACGGCTAATGGCACAAGTCTGAATGACGTGCTACATACAGGCCCAGTCCTCCAGGCCGACTTAAAGATCCTTTTACTGCGCTGGAGGTTCTTCAAATATGTTTTCAACAGCGACATCGAAAAGATGTACCGTCAGATATGGGTAAAGGCCAACCACACACAATACCAAAGGATCGTCTTTCGCACCAATCCCAAGGATCCCATCCGTGTCTACGAGCTGAAGACGGTAACCTTTGGTGTGAACTGTGCCCCATATCTGGCGATAAGGACACTGCACCAACTGGCAGATGACGTCGAGCCTTCATTACCAATAGGTGCAAATATCCTGCGGACAAGTATGTACGTTGATGACGTCCTGGCAGGAGGTCACACCATTGATTCTGCGATCCAAGCGAGAGACGAAATCACGCAAGCACTACATTCGGCAGGTTTCCCCCTTCGAAAATGGACTTCCAATTGCAGTAAAATACTCAAGGGGCTACCTAAACAACATTTACTCAATGAAGAGTTTCTGGAGTTCGAAGACTCCAGCACTGCCAAAACACTAGGTATACGTTGGAACGCACATTCTGATCACTTCTACTTTATAGCGAAACCAATCGACAATCGAGATCTTTTAACCAAAAGGGCAATACTCTCGGCTATTGCCAAACTTTTCGACCCCCTAGGTTGGCTGGCCCCAATCATCATCGTAGCCAAAATCCTAATGCAAAACATCTGGCTGGAAGGGACAGATTGGGACGAGCCAGTGTCGCCAACTACCCTCGAACGATGGCAAACTTGTATGCAGGATTACCCTGCAATTGATCAGATACGAATACCACGATGGGTATATTTTACACCGACTAACGACGTAGAAATACATGGGTTTTGCGACGCCTCAGAGAAGGCTTATGGAGCTACAGTCTACCTACGAGCAAAGGTGAAGGATCAAGTACACGTCAGTATTTTAATGGCGAAGACAAGAGTAGCCCCCGTGAAAACAATATCGTTACCACGACTTGAGCTATGCGGGGTTGTCTTGTTGGCCGAAATAATAGATTCCATCCGCGAAAACCTAAACATAGGAAATATAAACACACATCTATGGACAGACTCGACGATTGTTCTAGCATGGATCAGAAAACCCCCCTGCTCCTGGTCAACCTTCGTCGCTCACCGGGTAACAAAAATCATAGAGAAAGTTGGAAACAGAGCTTGGCACCATGTCGAATCCGCACACAATCCAGCAGATTTGGCCAGCAGAGGACTATCCGCGAAGGACTGAGTCGAAAACATTTTGTGGTGGCAGGGACCTTCTTGGTTACAAGAAGACAAGACAAAATGGCCTACCCAGGAAAAGGAATATGGTACGAACATTGAAGGGAAAAGGATACAAAGCCACGCAGCTGTGCAAGTAAAACATAGTGAGGACCCCCTTGATAGATTTTCCGATTTTTCCAGAGCTTTGAGAGTTATATCATACGTCATGAGGTTCTCTCAAAGAACTAATCCTAAGACCAAATCTTCGTTTAAAGCGCAGTCGTACCTCATTTTGCCCGACGAAATTAAGGCAACGACTAGACGCTTAATAGAAATTTATCAAAAGAAACATTATTCTGAAGAATTGGCTAACATAAAGTCCGGAAAACCCATCGGGACGAAAAGCGACGTCCTGCCCCTTAACCCCTTCGTTGACGACCATAACATTTTGAGGGTGGGCGGTCGTCTTGCGCATCCCAAGACCTCGCCTACAACGAGCGCCACCCGATCATTCTCCCCTACGCCTGTCGTTTCACGCGTCTTCTCGTCCAGTTTATCCACCAGATCGCACTTCACGGTGAAAACCAACTCATGTTGCGTCTCATACGTACGCAGTATTGGATCCCGAGGGTCAAAAATATGATCCGTTCTGTCATTCATAGTTGCAAGGTTTGCACTATTTACCGGAAGCGGTATCAAACCCAACTTATGGGGAACCTTCCACCGGAACGCGCTACCTTTTCCCGAGCATTCACTAATGCCGGCGTAGATTTTGCCGGACCTTTCGACATAAAATCCTACAGCGGAAGAGGATGTCGTGTTTCAAACGGCTACGTCTGCCTCTTTGTTTGTTTTTCCTGAGTACTGCCGCTTTCCTGGCAGCTTTCGATCGGTTCGTTGGTAGACGGGGTTGTCCAAAGAATACAGCCATCAAGCCCTGACATGGAATTTCATCCCAGAAGGCGCTCCTCACATGGGCGGATTATGGGAGGCGGGGGTAAAAGGCTTCAAGCACCACTTCAAGAGGATCGCTTCAGATCATAAATTTACTCTTGAAGAGTTCAGCACCCTACTTTGTAGAATTGAGTCGTGTCTCAACTCACGGCCATTAAGCCCCTCCTCAAATGAGCCGTCTAGCCTGGAGCCACTAACCCCAGGTCATTTCCTCATCGGTGGGCATTTATTAGCCCCACCGGAGATCGACGTTAGCGAGAACCGCGCTTCGCTCGTCAACCGATGGGAAAAACTTAAGTCCCTACACCAAACGTTTTGCAAACGATGGAAAACCGAGTACCTCACCGAATTGCAAAAACGTGTGAAGTGGAAGCATCCACAGTCTAACTTGAAACGAGGAGACCTGGTCGTCATAAAGGAGGACAACTTACCCCCCAACGAATGGAGATTAGGTCGATACATCAAGGGGCCAGACTACCAGACCAATTACGAAATTGGTCCTACTACCATCCGGTAACGAGGATGGCGAACATTAATCCTATTCCACTTCTCAATCTCCCTAATTCCACTTCTAATTACTTAACGAACTAGGGAGGTCATAGTTTAACATAAAGTCAGTCCGACATTTCACAGTAAAATCAATGCACTCGCTCAGACGGAACGAGGCCAACAGAAATCCTATCGCAGACGGACGAACCGATCTGCCACAGAAGTTGCTAATTTTGCGACAATTAGCCGCAAATCACCAAAACACCGCATTCATACCCATTTGCACATCACAAGACCACAAGACACGCCCAAGAGTCATAAAGGAGCAGTAAACTAAAACCCTTTTTTTATCATATTCATCAACAGGTTGAGGTACTGGAGAGACTTACAAAATTCAACAAAATGGAAAATTTTGGCTCTTAAATAACCGTGTTATTCACTTAAGAGTCTTACAAAATTCAACAAAATGGAAAATTTTGGCTCCTGAAATACGCCTTCGCGACTTCGAAATCGAAGATTTTTGAATAAGCTTTAGTTAGCAATTTTTTTGAAGCTATGGATTTTGAAGTTACGGATGAAATCCATGTAATAAAGGTGAAGGAATAATGAAAATTCTGATCAATTAAATTATGGCCCTGGCTCTGCGCTGGTGATATCAATCCAACGCAGCGGAAATAATTTAATTCACAGATTCATGTAATGGAGAAGATTCCTTTGATTGGGTTTTTGGTAAATTGCCGCAATTTTAAATGTTCTGTCAATATTTTGCACAACTTGTTCCCTAGCAATGTTTCTTCAAGCCCTCATTGAGTTGTTCAAAACTTAGTTCATAGTGCCTCAATTTTGTTTATTTACAAAAGGTGGTTATGCATAAAAAGATCCATATACTTAAGTGGATATACATATGAGCAAGAAAGGATCGCCACTGGGTAACTTACACCCACATTACTATTTCTAAGAGCTCTACTATTGTATAAACCAGAACTAACAGACAGAAATTAAGTCGGAGGAACTTTCGAGTGAAAATCACGGGTAAAAGCTATCATATGTATTTGTGGGGGTCCATTTCTTTGATGAAATGGCGAAAACTTAGGGATCAGGACATGATTTTTTTTCTCTAAGCCCCGGCACTTAGGATAACCATATTTCCTCGAAACAAACCATTTTCTTAAATTAATTAGGCAATCAAACTACATAAAACTAGCAAAATTTAAAGTACTCAAGGTGATAATAATCAGGGTAAGGAAATGCAACATCGGGCGATACTATTACAACCACTACTAATAGCACTACAAAATCTACCTTATACATAAAACATACTCACAACTCACCCGCAATTTATTTTATTGTATTTATGTTGGAATTGTTGTGGGCAACATTACTTGCATCTTCACCAGCACCATTTGAGTGTTTGGCGTGTTTCTGGGGATGGTTACTCTGTTCCGCAATTGCGTCGTTTCACTTGCTTGTAGGATTCCGTTGTGGTGGGGAAGCTGTCGGATCTCTACTCGTCACCGTTGACGTGTATTTGCCGGTGAGTGGTGGTCATCCCGTCGCCACCGCCACATTTGTTGACGCAGTTGCATTCGTAGTTGGGGAGGGTGATGGTGCCTGCTTTAACGTCCCACCATAACCATGATCCAGCAGATGCGTTGCTGTGGACGTTAAAGCAGCGCTACTAATCACTTGCGTCCTTTGTTGCCGGTGTGGGTGTTCCACATCCTACTGCAACATCGAACTAATTAAATTGTATTACCCCCGGCGCATTAAAAAATGGTACCACCCGCCCATGCGCCATGCCACAATGGGGCACTAATATTTGCGTCACACATTTGTGTGGCATGCACCGTTGGGGCATATAGAATGCTGCCCATTGATGGAGCATATGTTTGGCTGCTCATTGATGGGGAATATAGAAAGCTGCCCATTGATGGAGCATATATTTAGCTGCTCATTGATGGGGCATATAGAAAGCTGCCCATACAACCTAAAAAGATAAAAAATTAGAATTGGATATCTACATAATTTTCATGTATTTATGTATCCATCGCTGGGCGCCGGCCACCACAGCGAGTGATACACACACGCACATACATGGTTTCCACGCTGTCGAAACGATACAGGATTTCGGCAGCCTAAACTTATACTTACCTCTAAGGGCCACTTTCATAAAAGCCGGTTAAGCCTAATCGGTGATTAATTTGACAGCTAACCGTACAAAATACGTCAATTAAACTCCGGTTAGCGGCTACCGGCTTTTATGAAAGTGGCCCTAAGAGTCTCCTTTGGCCCAAGCATCCATTTGTCACCTGAAAAATAGAACAAATAAAACCATATATGTTAGAATAAAAGAGTTACAAATTAATTTAAGGAAAATTATCAACAACAAATTTTACTACTTACCTCGCTACAATTTTTCCATTAATGACATTTCATTCAGGAATGTATGCAGTGCTGAATGAATTAGCGTGGCCACTTCGAGTAACGATCGGTACCCACACATGATCGTGGCGGGTATGTACTCGTTGCAAAAATCCACCACTTTTTCGTAGCGTGCCGTATTGTGCGGGTGGATTGATTTCACTTGGGCCAGGTGAAGTCTTGGCCATTATGAATGTGTACGTCATCAAGTGGGAATATGCATTTATTAACTTTAAATTATGAAATACGACGTCCGGAAAAATACTTCAATCAACCGTTTATTGAAGGTCTTACTTTTCCACTGGACAATTTAATTAGCCTGCGATTTAGAATGGTGTCCCATGAATTTTGCAATAAAAGTGGTACATTTCCCAAACCCTACGATATATATATTTGTGATCAGGACAGGTCCCTCTACCATCCTGAAATACCCGGTATTTCCTATCAATGGGACCCCATTCTAAAATCGTCCCATTTTATTTGGTATGGCAGAATCGAAAATATTTTTACGTAATGATATGAGTACTTTTGGGCAAGTACTTTCTTGACTGAGCCGTGTTGTAGGCGAGCTGCGGCATAATGCTGTAAGCACATCCGCGGCAGCACGAATGTGTCGTACGCCGTATCGTACGGGCGAGAAACACGTCCTCTTGAGCATGATGTTTTAAAGGGTTTAACATATCAACAACGAAAATACCCAAACAGTTTCAAGTCCTTCTGCACGAATAAGCCAAAACCACGTTTGTGAAGGACCCATAAGCCACCCAACCTCCGGAAATCTCTAACCGTAGTAACCAACTACTATTCCAGAATGACTGGATTCAGCGTCAAACGCAATAAAACGGAGACACGTGGCACCGCGTTCACCATTCCATGCCGTTTGTGCCAGAAGTCTCATAGTATTCGGCTGTGTCCCGTTTACCGGCGCATGTCGAACGTAGAGCGTCTCAGGGTGATCATAGAGGCGCGGTACTGCGCAAATTGTCTGTCGCCGTTTCACCACAGTAGGGCATGCCCCAGCGAAGCCCGGTGCCATCGATGCAACGAACCGCACCATACCTCCACACACACTGACGAGGCACCACCGACCACCCACGAGAACAACGATGATGAAGCCAGTTCGGATGACGCTCTATCCATCCACATAGCGGAGAACACGATGTCATGGGCAGAACAAGTTGCGGACGAAGAAGTCACCAGGAGGGAAGACGTCACCGCACTGACATAAGCGACCCAACAGGTTGCATCGACACCCCACCGTTTTCAACCTCTGCTTCAGCACGAGAAGCCATTCAATAAGCAACGCGGGGATGGCGCGGAGACACGTCCTTTCCGCCCATCGCACCGTACTACCGGAGGGCGCCGTGGTGACGCGGAACCGCGTCCGTCCCGCTCGTCACGGCGGTCTTCGGCTAGGCCGGCCCCGTATAAATCACGTGCCCAAGACAGCACTCTCGCGCTTCAAAATATCGCTCCGTCCGGCTTCAGAACCGGGCGCTTAAGGGAGGCGCCCTTAGCAACCACCATAACACGAGCCTTCGTAGCCGGCACTGCGTACTACGCGAGGTGCACACTCATCCTTCGTGGAAAATATGGCACAGCTGGAGAGGTGACGACCCAGGCCACAACGGTGGCTCGATATTCGCGGCTTAGCCCAACCACATCGCTAGATCCGTCCGTAGCTACTCCGTTCCAGTTTATGAAGCTGGCGGATCCGACGTTCCACCGGTCCTCACCAGTCCGGCTTACTTTGGGCGCCGACGTGTACGCCAGCATTATGGTCAGCGGCGCGCCAACATCTGACACAAGCCACCATATTTGGTTTGGTCGTCTCTGGAGCCCACCCGCAATAACCGGGTATATGTTACAAAATAAGTAAAGTGCACTAGAATCAACCCACGTACATATCGACTAATAGTTTCTTTCACCCACAGGAACCGCACACAGGGAATCTGCGCAGCGTTGACGCTCCAGCACGGGACTCCAAATTAAATTTAAGTTTAGCCATATTAATCTTGCCTTTACGGGACTTGGCCGCCGGGTGCGTGTTAAATATTGCTTGCCGCAAGGGGGCCGGCACACCCTAATGAGCAGAGCTTTATTCCAATGTATCTCGGTTTAAAGCGATAACCGTGCACCCGGCCGGATAATAGCGAGAGCTAGCATTTGGAAAGGTTTTGGAGATGTCCCTAAAAATATTGACCAGGGAAACCTCATAAAGTGTTCTTTCAATATGAGCCCGTTTTCGAGATATTGGTCAAAATGTGAACCAGGAGGGGCACTCAATCAAATGAAAGGTGTTGACAAATGATTTAACATGTTTTAGCTATTTTCCCATATAAAACGAAGGTTTTTAGATATTAACCAAAACGTGGACCAAATTGGAGCTAGAAGGTTTTTGTGAACAAATGGGTCTAAAATGAAAGGTCTGCATGAGAGTTTTAAAATAAAGTAATTTTAAGTCCTTTTGGGATTGGGATTGAGAAAGGGATAGGTATACGGATGACAATTAAAAAGCAATATGAAAAGACAAAAGCATTTGAAGAGGATGGACGGAGAGAAAGATGTGGAGCTGAAATTATTAGGGCGACTCACATTTTGAATGCAAACAAGTTAATGTTTGGGCAGGACAACGTCTGCCGGGTCCGCTAGTGAATTATAATTTCTTTATTGTTTTTATTACTATTTCCTATGCTATGCGGTATTAAAGTGAAATTGTTGTTCTCATCGATATTTTTAACTTTGTAGTATCCGTTATATCTATTTTCTAGCTTATGGGAGGCCTCTTCTCTAACTAATACTAAGTCTCCTATGTTTATTTCCTTACTATAGCTACTTTTATCATAATTTGTTTTTTGTTTTTCTTTAGCCTCTTGGACTAAGCTCCTAGCTCTTTGCTGTGCTATTTGAAGTCTATATTTTACTTCTTTGTCATAAGCTTCGTGGTTATACAATGGGCTGATTTTATTTTCTTTTAAAAAATCGTAGTTCGGTGGGTTTTTTGCAAATATTAGTTCAAAAGGACAATATTTGTGTGTGGTTGATGGCGTCGTATTGTAACAATACGCGAAGTATTTAAGATATTCATCCCAATCATTTTTGTTACTTGATATATATGAACGTATACACTCATTGAATGTCCGATGACTGCGTTCTACAGTACCCAAAGTTTGATGGTGATACGGCGTTGAAGTTCTGTGTTCGATTTTTAACAATTTACAAAGTTCTTTGAACAGGCTATTTTTGTATTCTGTGCCCATGTCTGTTACTATCGTCTTCATTTGTCCGTAAATTAGGATGAAGTGCTCGAACATGACTTTAGCTACTGTTATTGCGTTTTTTCTTGGGACCGGGATGGCTACTAGATACTTGGTTAGGACGCAAATGATGGTAACTGCGTACTCGTTGCCATTTATCGACTTTGGTAATGGTCCAATTGTGACGATTTGTACAATATCAAATGCCTTCGGAGGTGTCTCCGTTATTGTCATTGGCTCTTTTATATGTTTGTTTGTCTTATTTTTCTTGCAGTGGATGCAGTTTTTTATATATTTTCTTATATCATTTTTCACGTTCAGCCAGCTATACTTCTGCTTGATCTTATC
Organism: Sphenella marginata; assembly: GCA_951509765.1. Classification (NCBI taxonomy): domain Eukaryota; kingdom Metazoa; phylum Arthropoda; class Insecta; order Diptera; family Tephritidae; genus Sphenella; species Sphenella marginata. The sequence goes on from CATOCK010000012.1 coordinate 36,906, forward strand.
TGTCATGCGATTTATTCCTGTGTGGCCACCACTAATAGGATCGTCATGATATTTGTGCAGAATTTCTTTAATTTTCCCGGGTTTTGTCACATATATAACCGCAGGGGTTAGTGCTATTGTTAACTTTTGAGAACTTTATTACCCTTTTCAATTAATTTGTCTACTGCAGTATTATTCTTTTTAAACAATTTGTCCCCTAAGGACAACTGTACTTGTACAAGTCCTAAATTACCGGCTTCTCTTTCAAGCCTGATAAAGAATTGATCTAAATCAATCTTATCCTCAACAATTAAATAGGTTGCTTGTATCTAAATTGCTACAAATTTTCTTTCCTTTTTTGAAATTTAATTTCGGAGGATTGAAAACGAGCTCGACATGTCTTTTTACTTCAAATTTATTTAGCGCTTCATAAATTTTGGGGTTTTCTGTGTGACTTTCTTTTTTCTCAATATTATTGCTGTACTTTTTAGCTGCTGATCTGGTAGTTACTTTTAATATTTTGCTTGCTTCCACTGACAAGTCTTTTAAATTTGTTATAGTTATGCGGGATAGTGCGTCCGCTACATGATTTTCTTTACCAGCTATGTACTCCACTTCAAAATCGTACTCTTCTAAATCTAGTCTTACTCGTGTCAGCTTTGAGGAAGGACTTTTCATTGAAAATAGGTATGTTAGTGGGCGGTGGTCGGTTTTAACTAGGAATTTTCTGCCATATACGTATGGTCTGAAGAAAGTTATGGCCCAATGGATTGCGGCTAATTCTTTTTCTATTGTAGCCTTGTTGGTTTCGCCTTTTGTAAAGGACCTTGAAGCGTAAGCAATTGGTAACTGTTTGCCATCATGGTCTTGGCTAACGACTGCACCACAAGCGTATCCACTAGCGTCTTTTGTTATGCAAAATTCTTTTCCGAAATCTGGGTATTGCAAAAGTTTTGGACTAATTAATGCTTCTTTAAGTAGACAAAAGCTTTTTGAAATTCATCTGTCCATTCGAAGGAAACATTCTTTTTGCACAGCCTAGTTAATTTTCTAGAATGTTCTGCAAAATTCGGTACAAATCTTCTGTAATAATTGCAGAAAGCTACGAATCTTTTAACTTCATCGGCTGTTTTCGGTATTGGATAGTTTTGAACGGTTTCAAATTTGCTTGGATCGGGTAATATTCCTTTGTTTGTGCATTTATTTTCATTTCATTTCATTTATTGAAAGTATAAGCATTAGTGCAATAAGAATTTCCTTCTTTTTTAGCACAACAAGTATGTCATTTACTACAAAATAATTACAGATATAATAATTTTATCTTAGATGGTACAAACAGTGAAAAAACAACAAGAATACCAAATAAACATATATAATTTTCAACAGTAATATATCTTAGATAATTTAATAAACTAAACTAAATTAATTTAATTTGATGGTCACTTGAGTTGATTGAAAAAAGGAATAAAGAACTTGTTTGACGTTGTTTTTATTCAATGAACTTCTAATTACAGAGGGTATAGTATTCCAGACTCTTATAGCATTGATGAAAAATAGCCTAGTCGATGTTATGAAGTTGTATGTAGGTAAAATTAAATCTTTTGAGCGCTCAGACCTAGGGAATATCAACTTCTCATAAAGATAGGAGGGCGTCTTGAAAGTGATGAGCCGATAAACAAAAATACAAGTTCTTGCCCTTTGATAGTTTTGAATTTCGCAACCAAGTAAACTTGTTCGCCATAGTGAAATATGATCGAACTTCTTTAAGCCATACACATATCTGGTTATATGGTTAAATGTTACATCTATTTTGTGCGCCGAAACCGAATCCAACATATTGTAGATTAGCTCAGAGTACGTTATAGTCGGAATTACAATTTGGATGGCCAGCTTCCGTCTTATGACTATTGGAGTAAAGTCTGCTGTTTGGCGAAGGTATCTCAGTGTAACATAGACTTTGGAAACAACAGAGTTTATATGATCGATGCAGGTTAAATTCGAATTAATAACGAACCCCAGATTGGTTATTTTGGTGACATATTTTAAGGGTGCATTTCCAAGAACCACTTGGGGTAAGATTGCCGTATCAAACTTCTTCTTGGCGATGGGTAAGATAAAAGACTTTCTGGAGTTAAGACACAGGCCATTGCTAATAGCCCATTCCTCAATAGACTTTAAGTCAAGGTTAAGTTGTCGAGTCAAAAGGCTTAGGTTCTCAAAGGAAAGTGACGAATTAAGCTGAATGTCATCCGCATAAGCATGCATTTCCGCATAGTGACACACGCCAAAGATATCATTTATGAATAGACTAAATAATAGGGGACCTAGAATTGAGCCTTGTGGAACGCCTGTGGTGAGCTTCCAAGTCTCGAAACTTTCCCGCCTACCCTGACTCGTTGATATCTATCTGTAAGGTAGCTCCTCATAAGATTAACAGAGTTTACATCAAAGCCAAAGAAAAATTCAAGCTTCTGACATGAAATGAGATGGTTTACTGTGTCAAACGCCTTAGAGAAATCAAGTAAACAAAGCAATGTCAGTCGGTTTTCGTCAAAAGGCACCCGGATGTCATCAAGAATTTTTAGCATGGCCATGGCACAGCTATGCTTTGGCCTAAACCCAGATTGTAATGGTGAAACGATATTATATTGATTAATATGCGCATTAATTTGTTCAGCTAACAGTGACTCAAAAACCTTGGAGAGCGCTGGCAGGATGCTAATAGGCCGGAAATCACCAATAGCACTAGCAGACGATGTCTTGGCAACAGGTTGCACACAAGCAGTTTTCCACAAATTCGGGAAGCAAGAGGTAGTAATACCATGGTTAATGACATGCGTGATGGACCCAAAGACATATCGCACACTAAATCAAAAACAGTCACAACTCAAAATCCGAGTAACTTTCAGTTAATTGCTTCTGGATCGCACAAAAGTGATTTGATTTTTAAAAACTTGACATCACTGTGCTCTTTAAAGAGTAACGATAATAGTCAAAAAGAAAAATATTGTATGTATTGGCTGCACTACTTTTTATTAGGCAATCTATGCCAAGAAAGCGACCTAAAAAAATTTTGAGTTGTGACTGTTTTTGATTTAGGGTGCGATATGGTAAGGCGATTTTAATAAATTTTATTGGCAGACCATCCTCCCCAGTTGCATTGGATTTAACTTTCAAAACACATCCAAATACATCACACTCAGAGACAGGGACAAATTCAAACTTAGGACCAGCAAATAGGGCATCGACTCGCGGGATAAATTGGGGCAAAGGTGAATTAGACGTAGCGCTTGCTAAGAAATTATTATTCAAGACATCAACATTAATATTACAGTCAGCGGCGTCACGAGCATGAACACGAAGATTTTTAATGTTACGCCATAATACCGAAGACGGAAATTTAGGGTCTAGCTTTGAGCAATAGAACTTGCGCTTTGCCCTCTTTATTGTAAGAGTAGCCTAATTCCCAGCATTACGAAACAAAGCCCAGTTCTCGTCAATAGGATTTCGTTTCCATGCCGTGGGTAATTTGTTCCTAAGTCGAATTGCAGCTAAAACTTCAACACCAAACCACGGGCAGGACGTTGACATATTTTTCCATTTACGGACTGGAACATACAAGTTAAAAGCATTCAGTAAGTTTTCGTTGAGGAAGCTAAGCTTTTCATTAACAGAAACTAGACGCCAGCAGTCACTCCAGTTAATAGACGCCAAGTGCGAATACAGGGAGTCATAATCTAGCCTCTTATAATCTCGAAATAAAAAGGTGTTATTGCAACTAGAGTGACCAAGATGAAGGTCAAAAGAACAAAAAATAAGATCATGGTCAGAGATAAAAGATAATTGGTCAAACTTGGAAATAAAAGTCGGGTCAGAAACAATGAAGTAGTCAAGAAGGCTGGGGTTAGAGTTATTCTCGTACCGAGTAGGTACCGTCATATTAACGATGGAAAGCCATGGCCAAATCATCTGTCAATTCGGAAGAGCTACGATCAAGTAAATTCATGTTGAAATCGCCACATATAACAAAGTTCATATAGTCTATAGAAAAGGAGGACAGAACTTCAATGAACGATAACAAGCAATTAGATACACGGGGGTTATAAACAAAGGAAACTAAGACTTTTGTGGAAGAGTTGAACAACTCAACAAAAATATATTCAACACTATCACCCTCGGATTTACATACAAGTTCTTGTAATAAATTGCTACACCTCCACCTCTTCTCCCCACACGGTCATTGCGTAAAAATTATAACTTTTCAAGCTATAGCTAACATCGCTTACATCATCAAGGAACCAAGTTTCAGAGACACATATAACGTCAATAGATGAACATTCAAAAACATTTCTAACAACATCAATTTTAGTGGAGTTAAGGCTTCGAGCATTAAAGTGCACAACTTTCAGGCCTTCATGACGCTTACATAATACATTTAACATCGCTAGACTATTGTCACTGGATATATTTTGACCCACCATTACTAAAAATCAATAATATTAATGAGAAGGTGGGAAGATTCGGACTCAACAAGAAACTAAAATGACCATCAATATCACAACGAAACTATAACTAGTATTACAAAAAGGAAAAATAATAATAATTAAATGCCGACTACTCATTATTTTAAACATCGCAGTAGCTCTCAAGCTCAGACAGGGTTTCAATTTTCTTCCCTGCAGATACGTTTCCTTTTTTAACATATACCGCTCCCCGAATGGTGAATACAGCTGAAAGCTTACTGGCGCGCCTCAGTTTAATAGCCTCTTGAAGAAGCTTTCTGTTATTCACAGACAGACTTTCATATATTGCCACATGTCCTTCAAGTGCAACAACGCTAAGGGAAACTTGTTCTTTCGTATTTTTGCGGAATGTTCTGAAGGCTGCTAAGGTGCGAGTTCGATCAATCGGTGAATGAAACTTCACTATAACCACCCCAATTTGGTGTTGACTTGAATGCGGCTTTGTTCTGAAGACGTCTCTTATTTGTGGCACTAAGAAATCAATCGACCGACAAATTATATTGAAAGTGCTTTTAAGGTTTTCGCCCTCCACATATGGCAGCTCAAAAATAACGTCGTCTGCACTGAATCCCAGAACTCCTTTTTCTTTTTGTATTTCAATTTGTTTGCTCATCAACTGAAGATTGCTTTCAAGAGAGCTCACACTGGCTTCAAGTGCAGTACATATGTCCGCCCGTAAGAAATTGTTGGCAAATTGTTTATTTAATTATTTATATGAAAAAGCTTAACACATGCCAGCCGAAAGCCAGAAGCAAGAACAGTGTTGCAGCTTTAATCTTTTATCTTTTAATGTCACTTCACGACACCATAAAAGCATCCGCTTCTGACGTAGGTTTAGCTACAACCTCCTATAGGTGTTGTTGGAGTATCACAGCCTTTTTGGCACAATTTTACATTCAATTTGCACCGATTTCAGACCGCAGACTTCACTTAACTCCACAAGCTTTACACGACGGGATGCTGAAGATTTGTCCTTTATTTAGAAATAAGTTACTTCTTGGCTGAAAAATAGGCATTTATCTGGATGTAATTTTAGGTTGTATTTTCGGCAAGTGGAGAATACGTCTCTTAGGTTTTTTAGCATGTGATTTTCGGAACAGCCTAATACAACTAAATCATCCATGTAGAGCAGGCCCGTGCGCACGGGGGGGAGGGGGCCAAATCTTAGTTGCAATGATTTTGCAAAAATTTTCAAAATACAGTTTATAAATCTTGAATTGAATCTTGACTAATAATTTTTGACAAAATTAGTTAAATTAATTTTGCGGAAGAAGAAATTGGTGAAAGTTGCAAAGAAGAAGGTTGGCCAATACATAAGTCCGGTACTTTGAATTGCACTTGGAGCTTTCCGAAATTACAAAATTGTGTAGCGTAGGGACATTTTTTTTTTAATTTTACTGATGAAAACAGTGAGCAGTTTCAATTAACAGAGCGAATGAACTGCAAGGCTCAATTATATGAAAGATTTCGAGTGTTTTCTGACACTTTTTGTTGTAGGCGTAAAGAGAATTGTGAGAAAATGAACGTTGCCTGGCTTTAGTTTGTTAATCGTCGAGATCTAAAACTGCTCAGCTAAAGAGCATTAAAATTTTCGAAAATTATATTACTGTAGAAATATCATTTATGAACAACAAGAACAGAATCGGGCCAAGTTGGCTTCCTTGAGGAACTCCTGAGGAGACATAAATAACATCGGATTCACAATTTTTAAACACTACTTTTTGTGCTCTGTCGCTAAGGTAAGAAGAGATCTAGCAATTGAGACCCGGCTGGAAACCCAACTGATCCAGTTTATGAATAAGTAAAGAGTGACACACTTTATCGAAAGCTTTGCTGAAATCAAAGTAAATTCAAGTAAGTTTGTAACGGTGGACTTTCCCTTACAGAACCCGTTTTGACTGTCGGAAATCAAGGTAGAGATAGGATTCGTAAGCTGATTGGTACCAATAGCTTCACAGACTTTTGGGATCGCAGAACCTTTGCTATGCCACGATAGTTCTCTATAGAAGCTTTGCTTCTGCTTTTATGAAGCGGTAGCAGAAACGACTCTTTCTATGCTTTGGGAAAAACACCACACTTTAGTGACAAATTGAACAAATTGGTAAAGTGTTGGTAAAGATTGTTAGCATACTTCTTCAAGAAGCATGTAGGAATCCAGAATAGTTAGATATGAAAAATTGCGCAAAGAAATTATGACCCAAAAGAAATAAAAAACGAGCCCAAATAAGCTTCAGAAAAATACCTATAAAAGGCTCCGCAGTTCATTTAAAAATAGTCAAAAAACGCTTCAAATTCATCAAAATCGGACTCTTTTTTATGACTCCGTTGGAGTGCCCGCGTAGAGCGATTTTTCGCTCCATTTGGGCTCCGAAAGGAGTCTTTTTTTGCACTTTTAGTTAGCTGGGATATGCCATCATATCACCAATTCTCTATCAAATACAGAAAAATGTGTACAACCAAACAAATTTTCTGGGGTATAGTTTTAGGTATCAGAGTATGCAGTTTCAGAAAAGTTAAAGAACATTTAAATTTTAGATGTAGGGGTCTAGGTATCTGTTTCAGCAAATATGTTTATCTTAGTGAAAAATGTATGCGAATGCAAATCTAAATTAAAACCCCCCCCAAGGCCAATTCCTGCGCACGGCCCTGATGTAGAGAAATGCTTGGGATGGTTTGAGACCTGCGAATGCTAGGGTCATCATTCTTTGAAATGAATTTGGTGCTACTTTTAACTATTTTTGGTAGTCTTTTGAACCTACATATATGTGCCATTTTCGGCTGTAAATGAAGTCATATCTCTCGAATCTGGGTGTAGTTCGTTTTGATGAACGAGATATCTCCAGAGTTAAAGGAAAATAGGCGGAGCACGGGAATTTCGCAAATGTGTAAACTTGCAGCTGCTCTAAAACTTTTGGGCCAAGGAGGCTACCAACACAAAATTGGCAGTGATCAGCACGTGGGCCTAGCTCAACAATCTATGTCTAGTTGCCTAAACGAAGTATGCCAATCTATTGAGAAAGTATTGTGCCCGAAACACATAACATTTAAAATGACGGTTCAGGAAGAAAGAGAGGCGAAACGCTATTTTTACCAAACATTTGGAATTCCTGGCATAATTGGCGCAATAGATGGAACGCATATCCAGATGGTACGGCCTGTTGTAAACGAACATTTATATTTTAATAGGAAGCTTAAGCACAGCATAAACGCCATGGTTGTAAGTAACTTCAGAAAGCTTTTATAATAATATACTTACACATATATATGTATACATCCCTTGTAGATTTGTGATCATAAAATGAATGTAAGAGCGATTGATACTCGTTTTGGAGGTGCATCGCACGACTCACATATGTGGAATGTGTCTTATGAGCGACGTGAACTGAAGCATCGCTTTGAATGCGGCGATAAAACAACCCGCCTCCTCGGTAAGTTAAATCTCTTGTAAATGCGAAGAAAGCTCTTTCCATACAATACAAACGATACCTACTAATTTTATTATTTAATTTTTATCTTAAAGGAGATTCGGAATATTCATTAGAGGCATGGTTGTTAACACCATATAGATGCGCAAATGAGGGTACTGCCGAAGCTAAATATAATGAGATACATTCCCAAGCGAGGTCAATGATTGAGCGACTGTTCGGTGTGTTAAAAGGGAGATTCCGTTGTCTTTTGGCTGCAAGGGAGTTGCATTACTCACCGAAAAAAGTTTCAACAATAACGAATGTTTGTTGTGCCCTCCACAATATTTGCAACTTGTATAATATTGAAGAACCGATAATCATAGAAAACGATAGTGAAAGTTCGTTGCCGATGATTGCATCCACATCTGACGACATTACCACAACCCAAGCATCATTTGCAAGAAATATGAGAGACGAAATAAAAAATAGTTTAACATAAAATTTAGTTTATTTATGAACACAAACATAAACATCGCTTGACTAGCATTTCATTTCAATAAAAATTCACATCATAAAATAAAACCTAAAACAATATTCCTCCCTTTCTTATTAATTATTATAGTTAAAACTATATTAATATTCAAAAGCGCCTAACTTGGAGCATTTGCTTTTTAATGTTTAACTTTTCCTCTTTAACTCTAAGGTTTTCAACGTGCAAACTTTTGAAGTAAAATCTCATGTTTTCTTTCCTCAATTTCTCTTGTTTTTCTCAAATTTCTATTTATATCCTTAAGTGTTTGCCGAATTTCCTTTTGCTTGTTAAGAGATTTTTCAAAGTACAATATTTGGTTATCCACGGCGTGGTGTAGCGGACTGACGGCGTGGTGATACAGACTTGCCTCGTGGTGTTGCACACTGATGGCTTGGAGATACAAACGAATGGTGTGGTGAAGCAGACTGACGGCTGGCTTCCAAAATACTTTGGTCAATACTTCCTGTATTTTCATCTACTGGCATATCGTTATTTGGAACACCATGTACAGATCCAAATCTTTTGGAGGAATTATCGCCATTTACAGCTTCGTCCAAAGACATCAATTCGGCATCCCTTTCCTCCAGTTGTGTTAATTGTTGATATCGAGAAGGTCCGCCACCCGTTTGTGAAATTTCGTTTTTGTTTTTGCGCATTTTGGCTTTGAGATGATTTTTGTAATCAGACCACACCTACGAATATATGTAAGTTGTAACTTCCAAAGTTATAAAACTATGAATTGCTTACTTTTTTCCACCCAGTCACATCGCGGGTAGGTTCTCCACAACTGTTGAGGTCCACTATCAATCTCTTCCATAAATTGTTGGCACTCGATTTAGCGGTTGCAGTTTTTAAATATCCTTTGGCCAACTGTGGATGCTCCTCCATGAAATCCACCATTATTTCAAATTGAACAAGTTTGGTATGTGCTGTTTTTTTGTTGGATTCCCTGTTTTTTTAAGAATTATAGTGTTTAATGTACTTTTGAAAAATATACGAATGCTATAATTTTAATTATAGAATCGTAATAGAGAGTAGCCCCCCTGCTCCTGTATCGATTAAGAAATTTGAAATTGAATTATTTAAAGATGTCCTTGTTGCTATATAGCTGTTCAGGTGTAAGTTTAGTACGCATATTTTTCTTTCTTTTACTCTTGAAGTGGAGCTTCTTGGTCTTCCGTCTGCGTGCAGCTGCTCACGTTACGGGTCTGGTTGTAGGGTTTGTTGCTATTTCGGGATTGTGATCATCTTTGGTTATTGTTATAACTATTATTGTTGGTACTACTTGGTCTAGAATTGCTGTTGTACCTTGGTTGCGGTCTAAATCTCCTATTTTGGTAATTCCCATAGTTGTTACTTTGGTAATCTCCACGGAAATTACTCCGATACTGACCTTGTTGTCGTACATTTAAAATTGTATTAGAGCTGCCTGTAATTTCGGTACAGCTATTTGTAAATTTAGAGACTGCGTCGTTCATTGTTGTGAACGTTCCCGCCTGCATTATCATTTTAACTTGGGTGTTGGAGCAGTTTTTGCACATGGCTTTGACTGCTGCCTGTGTTGCATATCTCGTGGCTAGGTCTGGGTTTAATCCATCCGAGATATACGCTCCCTCTAGCGACCTTGTTATTTTCTCTACTTCCGCTGCGTACTGATTTGCAGTTTTGCTACGCTGCTGGATGTTCAGGAGGTTAGCGGTTAAAACTTCTACTGATTCACCCTTAATGGCGGTTTTTAATTTTAATTTTATTTGTTCTATCGTGTTTTCGCTGCTTATAAAATTGCTTGCCGTGCCTTTTAGCTTGGTCTTTATCATGGTTATGGCTAAAGGTTCATGGTCGTCCTTGATTTGTTCAAGTATATTCAGGGCGTCCAGAAAACTATGGAAATTTTCTGGCTTGCCATCAAACTCTGGTAGTACTGACGAAGCAGTTTTAATAAATTCTACTACTGTTTGCACCATTGTGACGTTTACGGTTGGGATTTTTATTTGTTGTAAATTTGGTATGGCTTCTTCTACTGCCGGGATTTGACCTTGAGAGTTGGATGCGGTTGGGCTTGGTGCGCGTTCTGCTAACAGTAAATTGAAATCTGCCTGTATTGTTTCTCCTACTGTGATTGGTATTTTAAATTATATGCTCATTTCATTTTCATTTCATTTATTTATTAATTTCCCTAATACAAAAGAAAACTAATTCTTATTATGGTATTAGGTTCGATTGTACAGCAAGCTTACTTAAAAGAAAATCCTAGAATAGTTGTAAAATAGTTGTAAAATAGATCACATTGATTGCTAATGTAAAATTAAATTAAATTTACATTTACATTTACATTTCTTGATTTTCTTGATTTTTAGGCCTATCCGATCCAACACCAGCCCAGTGCAAACGAGACAAATTTATAAATAAACACGTTTCACCCGCACTAAACCGACATTAGATCGGATAAGCCCAAAAATCAAGAAATTTAATATTAATATTTGAACCTATCGCGAATTAAACAACTTTAAATTACATTAACGTATGGAATTATTATTTTGATTTTAGCGATAATTACTGTAGAAGAGAAGAAAAGAAAGTACAGTAGAGATTATTTTGATATGTAAATATATATGCTTAAGTTGTTAGCAAAGAAGATAAAGCATAATCTGCGTTATATTTCAAAGTGCTTGAACAAACAGGCCTTGAACCTCGTCGCGCTACTCATATCCTGCAAGCTGTGTGGAAGTGAGTTCCACAGACGCGTTGTATATATGAAGAAATGTCGTTTGGAAAATGAATATTTATAACTTTGTTGGGTTAATTTGTTTCCACGATTTGAACGTAAAAACACGATTCTAATATATAGATAGTTAGGACACTTGGTGAAGATAATTTTATGCATTAGGAGCAAGCTCCGGATATTGAGCCAACTATTTAAGCTGACACCAAAGACTTTCTTGGCGTACTCTGTAATATGAGCTCTACGATCAAGAGAGAAAATGTATCTGGCTATGTTATTGAATATCACATTCAACTTCCTCTTACTTACTGAGTCGATATTTGCATACATTTCACAGCCATATATGTAGAAGTTTTGGAACCAGATATGATTTTGCCAATATCAGTCTAACTCTTTGGGGTGTAAAGTTTTGTGTGGCCCACAGCGTGCGTAGCATAGCATAAACTTTGCCGCAGGTAATATTGATATGATCAGACCAGGTTAAGTTTCTGTTAAAGGTTATACCGAGATTTCTTGCGGAAGTGACATACTCAATAGAAACTCGATTAATATATAATTTAGGCATGCTATTGTACGTAATGCTTTTCTTTCCTAGAACTACACATTTAGACTTAGAAGGGTTAAGAGCCAAACAAGTTTTCGTTTAGTAACAAGACGCAGTTATTAACGTCGGATAATTCACAGCTTGCATAAATTTGAACGTCATCGGCGTACATATGTATATTGCACCTACTTATCACAGTGGGTAACTCATTGATGTATAATGAGAACAACAGTGGTCCCAATATAGAACCTTGCGGAACGCCACGGTTTGTTGGTAAAAAGTCGGAAAAAGCATTGTTAGCGAATACAGCTTGGCAGCGTCCGGTTAAGTAAGATTTTAATAACTTAACCGATAAGTACGAAAAATTAAAATTATTGAGAAGTTTGCTGCATAGTATACTATGATTTACGGTGTCAAAAGCTTTGGAGTGATCAAGAAGAATCAAAAACTCAATTTTTCCCGAATCGAGATCACCTCGTATATCTTCAACGACGTTAATTAGAGAGTTAATGCATCCACGGTTCTTTCGAATTCCGGACTGCTTATCAGCTAAAAGATTTTTTGATGTTAGAAACTCATCGATTTGTTTATATATCAAATTCTCGAAAGCCTTTGATAGAAAAGCGAGTATAGCAATCGGCCTATATTCGTCCTTCCCTTTAGGAGTGGGGATTATTTTCCCTTTCTTCCAGCTTGTTGGGAATGTGGATGTGGTGATTATCGTGTTAAAGATATGAGTGAGGAAAGGAAGCAGGATGGGTAGTAGGGACTTAATAAATGTGGGATGAAGATCATCTAGACCGACTGCATTGGACTTGATTGCCAGAAGAGATTCCAGAACATCTAGCTGGCTGGCACATACAAACTTAAAAGAATCGTGGCATTCATTATTGGGAACTAGGCTATCGTTGTTCATTGTATGATCGTCCCGAGAGTTAGAGGCAAATGCTACATTAAGCAAATTGATATCATCTATGTTATTTTTAGGTGTGTGTTTGTTAACAATATTCATTTTCTTTATTTCATCCCATGTACCCTTGCTTTCCACGATATTAGAGAATTTTCGTTCGTAAAACAATCTCTTTGCTCTATCAACTTTTTTCGCGACTTCATTTCTGATAGAACAAAACCTCTCAAATAGCGTGGGAAGTCTATATCGTTTCCATCGTTTATAGGCTATATCACGTGACTGTAATAGATCTTTAATTTCGTTACTGAACCATGGTTGTTTAGGTTTCCGGACGATGATATTTTTTAAGGGAACAAATTCATCAAATAGCAAGGTAAGGTTATGTTGGAGATAAGTGATTTGATCTTCAGCAGAGTTCATGCTATATATGCAGCTCCAATCAATTTCTCTTACTTTCATACCAAGCTGATCATAATTAATGTTTTTGGAATCTCTATAAGCAATGGTTTGACAAGGAGATATCAGATGGAAGTCATAGGTAAGAAATATGAGGTCATGCTGAGAATACTGGTACGGATAACTGGTCAAACAGTAACGTCTTTGTGGCATCACTAACAAAGAAAAGATCTAATAACGTACTATTTGTAGCTGAAAAATGTGTAGGCATAGTGAAATTTACAAGATTTAGCCCCAAAGCTTGGAGTTCACTAGACAAAGAGTTGTGGTTTAGAATATCACAATTGAAATCACCTGCTAAAATAATATTAATATAAGGCAACGTAATTGTTTGGATAAGTTCAATGAACGAGCAAATGCTGATATTGCGGTTTGGTCTGTAAACGGTTCCAATCAATAACTTAACGGTACCTTGTGTGATTTCGAGAAAAATGTATTCAATTTCGCTATCGGCCGAAGATTTACAAACAAGCCTGCTCTTAATGCCATTCTTTATATAAACTGCGACCCCACCTCCATGACCAATCCTATCGCAACGATACAATATGTAGCCGCTCATGTTAAAAATATTGTCTGTGTAACAGGGTTTGAACCACGTTTCAGATATGCAGATTATGTCTATGGAAGAAGATTCGAAGATGTATCTGAATTCATCCATTTTATTTTTAAGACTTTGAGCGTTTATGTGGCAAATTTTTAAGCCATTACGCTGTTTACATAGGATCTTCATTATGGCATGTGTATTGTCTGTGGAACACGCGTGGTTACTTTGGGTATAAGACATGATGTTTGGGTTTGAGAATGTAGCGCAATGGGATTGAAGACAAATTTGTACCAGCACCCCGAAAACGAAGATTGATGTTGTATGTGATAACTAAGCAATATACACATATCAAAAATGGAAGTGTAAAAAAGTGATAGAAAAAGGTAAAGCAAAGTATTTTATACGGTAAAATAAAAAGTAAAAATGAAAGTTTATAATAAATTTCGACTCTGCTAATCAAATTGTGGCAGGTTCGTAGAGTTATCCAGAAGGCCTTGCTGGTGGTCCCCAGAGCCACGAAAAAATTGGGTTTTCACAGCATTAGATTGTTGCACATGCAGGAAACTTTCCAGATCTGAGATATTACTGATAAGCACAGCATCGCTGTCATGTTTCCGTTTCACGTAAATCATTCCCCCCAACGAGAACACTGAATGTATTACTTCAGATTTTTTGTGGCGCGCTGCAGCTCGAAGAATAGCGTAGTTCGTTTTCGTCAAGCACTCATTTATAAAGAAGGGTTCATCCGAGTCGAGACCTGCATGTCTAAGACGCAAAAGGCCACTATTGGCACGTCTATGCCGAGAAAATTCACGCAACATACGGTTTTTCTCGCGCGGAGATTTTAACTTAACAATGACAGCAGTATCAATGACAGTTGCTAACGAGGATACGAGTTTATCTCGTACAGTGTAAAAAAATTGGTACGCTTCTCTCTGATGGTCTGTAGTAAGTATATCATTTACCGCTTTGATGACCTCTTCTATGTTATTTAACGCTTCTAAAATTTTTTTCAGGTGTTTTGCTACCGTTTCTGCTGATATTTGATTATTTTTATACCTAGTAGTGCTTCGCACACAAGGTATATTAACTTCATTCGCCTAACGGTAGTATGTAACGGCATAAACGAATCGAGATAGATATTGACTTATATATATCAAAATGTTCAGGAGGAAAAGAGAAATTGATTGAGCCATGTCCGTCCGTCTGTCCGTCCGTCCGTCCGTCCGTCTGTCCGTCTGTCCGTCCGTCCGTCTGTGAACACGATAACTTGAGTAAATCTTGAGATATCTCAATGAAATTTGGTATGCAGGTTCCTTTTCACTTATCTCGGAGCGCTATTGAAAATAGGCAAAATCGGTTAAAAGCCACGCCCACTTTCTATATATATAATATTTTCGAAAATACAAAAAGAGTGATTATTCAGTACATAATACACCTATAAGGATAATATTTGGTGTGCACTTTAGCGTTAAGGCAAAAAATACATTTTTGAAGAAATTTTTAAAATGGGGCGTGGTACCGCCCACTTTTGATTAAGTCAAATTTGGAAATATTATTAATCATAAATCAAAAACCGCTCAAGATAGCAAAGTGAAATTCAGCACACATATTTATATTAATACAGGCAATATTTCGAAAAAAAATTATCGAAATCGGGTTAGGTCCACGCCCAATTTTATACGAAAGATTTTGAAAAGGATCATTGATATATTGAATATGCTATAACTTTGCTCAAACTAGCTGTGTATCATTTCTATTTCACCTCTAAAGTGTTAGCGGGCAAAGAAAGTCGAAAGCACAAAATTTTTGGAAAATGGGCGTGGCTCCGCCCCTTTATGGGGGATTATTCCACAAAACTTTCCATGCCATAACTCCGGTAAAAATTGACTTATTGAAACGATATTTAGAGAAAGTGTTCAACATATAAAGCTAACTCTTTGCTGAAAAAATAAACAAAATCGGTGAACGGACACGCCCACTTTTTGAACATAGTTCTAAAAAATTTCTTCGTAAAATTAAAATCGCGATATTTGCATAATTGTATAAGTTATATAAATAAGATTTTACACACATAATAGCCTTTTTAAACAAAACTAAACTGTAAACAAATTTTGTGGATTTTGGTGAAGTAGGCGTGGCGCCGCCCACTTTTTAGCATAAAAGCTCTGCTATTTTCAAAAGCGATTGCTTGAAATTTCAAGAATGTATTTCAATGAAATTTTGTGAGAGGGTTCCCAATAGTATGTTGTATACTCCTGCCAAAAATTACGCAAATCGAATAACAAACAAGCAAGATTTACGGGCAAGTAGTTAACACCCTACTGCCTTTTTTTTAAATTTTTTTTATTTTCATACCTTTCATGAACATGAGGAAAGCTATTTATATTTTGTTATTTAGTGATAATTGAATTTACCACTCACAAAAGAAGTGTTTTTAATCGAAAACAATCAGTTGCCTTAATAACAACTTTTCCGTTATTAAAATAGACCTGAGTAAATTGGGATACCAAAACAGATCACTACTAGGTATTTAATGTTCGGTTACACCCGAACTTAGACTTCCTTACTAGTTTTAAATTTTTTTTATTTTCATACCTTTCATGAACATGAGGAAAGCTATTTATATTTTGTTATTTAGTGATAATTGAATTTACCACTCACAAAAGAAGTGTTTTTAATCGAAAACAATCAGTTGCCTTAATAACAACTTTTCCGTTATTAAAATAGACCTGAGTAAATTGGGATACCAAAACAGATCACTACTAGGTATTTAATGTTCGGTTACACCCGAACTTAGACTTCCTTACTAGTTTTTTATTAAAATCGCAACTGCGACAATTAACAATGTAGTTACGCATGCGAAAATAGTCAGCCATTTATCAGGAAGCTCTTCCTTGTTTTCTACAATGGGGTGTGGTTCGTATATGGCTACCCTGTTTTCATTTGCATT
>CATOCK010000013.1:0-14033 GCA_951509765.1 Sphenella marginata
AGAAACATGCAAGCACTTATGAGCAATATGGCAAGCAAATATTTTATGACAGGGCCGGCCAAACAAATACTAAAACATTTGCATATGTGTGCGTAAGTTTTGAGTGATTTTGCGTACAGTGGCTGTAAAGAAAATGCGGACTGTGAAACTATGAAATCGTAACGAAATTTTACAAACACAACAAAACAAAAAAAAAAAAACACAAAAGAAAAACAAAACAAAATTAAATTAAATTAAATTAAGTTAATTGAAATGAAAGATAGGGCAGGCCTGGAAAGGAAAGAAAAGTAAAAGATTGGAAGGAAATGGAAGTGAGGTGAAAAGTAGTGAAGGGAAGGAAAGGAATGGAATTAGTTTCCAATTAAGGTTTATTCTGTCTGTTAAAAAATAAAAATAAATGTATTTATAAATAAATATAAATGAAAGAGTATGGCTTTACTTCAATATGCATATCTTTCCTTCTAACTTTAAAGAAAATAACTTAACTTATTTCATGGCTTTTTCTTAAATTTATTGCATTCATTCCATAACTCTTTCTGTTCAAAACTAATATATAGTAGATGCTATATTTTTTTGTACTTAATTTCTCACAGCTCACATTTAAAATAAACATAAACGGACGGCATTGGTTTGCTAAATACAAAGCAACAACAAAAGAAGCCTTTTTAATTTCACGACTTGTGGTCGCTACGTTTTCTTCTGCAACTTCTGCATTCGAAAAAATCCTTTTTTTTTTTGTTCAAATAAAGATAACTTTTCAGTCTGAGAAATAATAGCTATCCCTTTATGAAACTGTTGGAAATGGCTTTTCAAAGAAAAAAGTCTTTTGGAAGTAAATATACTAGAGCGTATCACCAAAAAAAAGTCGGCCGTACTCCCCCTCATATGAAGTGTTTTTGAAAAACATTTAAAAAAAAAAAATTTTTTTTTTTCTTGCAACTCTAGACATCGCCCAACTACATTTTTATTCATATCTTTCGCGTTTGTTGACGGATTTTAAAGTGTGACACATCAATTGTTTTATCTCAAAGAGGAGGTTTTTCTCAAGAAAGTTCATAGAGCTCATGCGTTTCGTTGTGGTACTTACCCAGCATATCTCAGTTTCTTCGATTCAAGCAGTAGAACTCGAAATAAAACAAATTTTGTTTGCTGGGTTGAGCGCTTACGGCCCACAGTGCCGCGACTCCATATAAAAGATCAACAAATATAGAAGGAGTGGTCAGAATTGGCTGAAACTTCACTCCTCAAAGGACTATATCACACCAATATCAGAAAAAAATCCGTTTTTCAGCCGCTGTTACGAATTAATAAAAAAAAATTTTTTTTTTTTTTTTTAATTTTATCAAATGGTAAAATAACTCATAATCGTCGTAGACATATGTTTATAAAAACCGAAATAGTCTTCAGAACTTGTTGAAACTTTACACCTACAAGTACTAAGCCATGCTGATTTCAAAAATTAAATCGATTTTTCGATATCGGGTACCCATTAAAAAAAAACGGGTCTTTTTCATATTAATATATGAAAGACAGAAAAATCATTGCTGATTGTGGGGTTTATTTGTTTTATTTGGATGGCCGTAAGCGCTCAACCCAGAAAACATAAATGTAAGAAATGGCTCATTATGAATAATATAAACAAATTTTGTTTTTAGTTGAAAGCCATACATTAGATGCCTTATTTTGTTTATACATTTTTCTTTATTAGTCCATAAAATTTTGACGGGATTCAAGCTTGCTGTATTTCTGCCGGCTCTCGAGCTTAGCAAAAATGTGGCCCATGCGTTGTTCATCGGTGACCGCCATTGCAGATTCATGGACTGTATGAACAAATCGCTCGGTATTTTGGGAATGAGAAGGGTATGCTGTGAAAAAGATCAGTGAAAATGCCGATAAAAGAGAAGCAAAGAAAAATTAATAGTTTTCGTTGTGCATACCTGGTAATTCAATAAAAACTCCCAACTTTTTACTCCGATCACTATGATCACTATGACGAAGATATAACCCGAATTTAATAATATCGAGTTTGGTTGGCAGTTGGTTTTTTAAATCACAATGAACAAAACGCATTTTTAAAGTTTTTGCAGTTTTTAACACGCACCAAGTAAAATGACAATTTATTATGTATGATGTCAAAAACAAAACAGAAAAAAATAGATAAACAATAGTCCAGTTAATTTATAAAAAAACGGTCTTCATAAAGAAAAATGTATAAATAAAATAAGGCATTTAATGTATCGGCGTGCCATACGAAAACTAGCAGTAAAAAATTTAAAAAAAAAATTAGCACTGTGGGCCGTAAGCGCTCAACCCAGCAAACAAAATTTGTTTTATTTCGAGTTCTACTGCTTGAATCGAAATACTTTCTTCGCAAAGGATTTATGATTTTTTACGGTCTTCAATTCACTGACATTAGGTTGTTACATTAGGGTGGTAGAAACTGAGATATGCTGGGTAAGTCCACAACGAAACGCATGAGCTCTAAGAACTTTCTTGAGAAAAACCTCCTCTTTGAGACAAAAAAATTGATGTGTCACACTTTAAAATCCGTCAGCAAACGCGAAAGATATGAATAAAAATGTAGTTGGACGATGTCTAGGGTTGCCAGAAAAAAAAAAAAATTTTTTTTTATATGTTTTTCAAAAACACTTCATATGAGGGGGAGTACGGCCGACTTTTTTTTTTTGCCTGTAAGGCGAGACGCTCTAAAATATACGTTCGCATAGCACGCATTGCAACAAATTATATTTATTATATGCGCAAAAAAAGGTTTGTGCATTTCCGTTAGTCTTGCTTCATTAATGGTTGAACAGCGACTGACAAGCGAAAGCTAAATTCCGTGCTCACACATCGTTAGCGTCGGTGTGAAAATACGAGCTCAAAGTGCACAATGTGCAGCTCTTGGCCGGTCCTGTTTTATGGTGATGAATCCCTTTGCAATTTTTATTTAATGCTTTATTAAGTTTTTTTTTATTTACATTCTACCCCTATAATTTTTACTATTCCCGCCAATTATACGTACGTACATACATATTTTTAACATTCGCTGCGCAAATATGCGACAACCATGCGCGATGTTGTTTTGCCACTTGTTCAGCGACGACTAAATCGTTTTGTAGGCAAAGAGCGCAACCTGTAGTGGTAACCAGAATGAAAACGGCAAACGGCAAGCGGCGTCTGTCAAATTATTTTTACACGTGTTCTTATGGGGAGGAATTTTTTGAACACGACGCGACAAAGCGGCAATCAATCACAGATGCCGCTGTCGCCAGATTAAATCTAATTCTATTTTGACAAGCGGCAGATGGTGGCGTTTGGTTTTTTTGACAATAAAAACGAAAGGAAGAGTAAATAACTTGTAAAATAAGTTCCAATTATTACAGAATATGTCTCTTTCACACTTTTTACAACATTTTTTGCTACTTTTCAAGATGATTCGCACCTGTCGCCCCTGCTCTCATTATAATCATGTCGCCAATGCTTGACGGCAAATATCGTCAAGCTTCAGTTTTTCGTCGTTGTCGTTCGCCGCCGTCGTGTTCATTGTGGACGGGCCTTGTCTGTGTGAAGAGCGTAACATGTTAGTCTGATCTTAAGATCTATGAAGCGCCGATGCTTGATTTAGAAGATTAGATAACACGCTAAATATTTTAGAAAGTAAAAACGAACGCTTATCTTTACTAATATTACCTCAGTTTGCTGTCAGAACACTATTTTAATTAAGATTTTTTGCTAATTACACCACCAAAATTGCTGCACTTTCCACTATTTTCTTGCACATTTTGTATAGCAAATGACAACTGTTAACGCAATTGCGCAGTCTCTGCTACGTGTAGCAGCGCGATCCCGTTATTTGTTAGCGTCCACGCTGTTTTATTTCGTATACCCGATTTCACCAAGTAGCAATTATGCCGGTCCCAAAAAGTTTAAAACGGAACTAAAATAGTTATATTTACAGCTATCTGTGAGATTTTTTTTGAAGCCGGAGAAAGCTATTTTTTCTGACCTCAAATTTATTTATTTTTTTGTAAATCTCTACATATAATAATGTACTTGGCAGATATCAACAAAAAATTGATTGGGGGAAGCATTATTAAACGAGTAGAATCCATTTCAACCATTTTTAAAATTTTTGTGTATCTGTCTGTCTGTATGTTTGTGGCAGTATTACTCTGAAAGTACTGAATGGAAATGAATGAAACTTTTTTCGTTGAATTGCTAGATACTCAACTTAAAATTTAAAATGTTACTTTTGCGATATCTCAACTGGTTTTGGAGTTATAGCCCAATATGTGGCCCATGTCTGTCCGTATGTTTGTGGTCGTATCACTAAAAGTAATATGCGATGTGATCAATTGAAATATCCCAAATGGTTTCGGAGATATCTTGAAGTTATCGGAGAATATTTGCAAAAAAATGTTTAGTACAATATGGGTATCAAACGAATGGTGCCAGTGGGTACTGTTATATGCGATGCGCTTAATTTAAATATCTCAAATGGTTTCAATTATATATCTTCAAAAATTTCGGACGGAAAATAGAAAGGGGGGGTTGATGCATTTAAATACGGCCAAAAAATGAAATGGTTCCGTCGTCACCATCGCCACTCCGCAAACCAAATGTGGCCTGATCGCTACCCTTATTCACATACTTGCAGATCTACTTTATTGACTCCACGCTAGCACAATACCCTACATTCAAATGGGTTTCAAATTCACGTGAAAGTACGGGTGAATACGGCACCACCCATCGATTGTCAACTGTAATACATCGTCCGCGCAGGTTAACATCAGCAGTGAATCCACCATTTTCAGGCGATCGCGGTACGATGGATATCCATTTTCAGCAGTAGAAGTTTCGTTAACGAACTTTTGCAAATCTCTTTGTGCAGTTTGCCTTCTTTCATGCAGGGTGAGCTGGCATTGAATGATCCACATGGGCCCTGAATCATGTTCGCTTTGGCAGAAACAAATTATAGTTCCTCTGATAAGGCCGAAATTGCTTACAGATGAGCAAAAGTCAGGTACTACGAAGAATAGCAACCTACCTTGGCCAAAAAGTAATCTGTATAACAAATTTCGTGCAAATATCTACATTTTTACTCAACTTATGTTAATTTATGTGATTTTCGAAATTTTCTATATCGAAAAAGGGGGCGTGGTTATCATCCGATTTCGTCCATTTTCAATAGCAGCTTACCTTGGCCAGAAAATAACCTGTATAACAAAGTTCGTTCAAATATCTACATTTTTACTCAAGTTATGTTGATTTATGTGATCGAAAACGGAAGCGCAGTTATTTTCCGATTTCTTCAATTTTGAATAGCAACCTTCCTTGGACAAAAAGTAACCTGTATAACAAATTTCGTGCAAATATCTACATTTTTACTCAAGTTATGTTAATTTATGTGATTTTCGAAATTTTCTATATCGAAAAAGGGGGCGTGGTTATCATCCGATTTCGTCGATTTTCAATAGCAGCTTACCTTGGCCAGAAAATAACATTTATAACAAAGTTCATGCAAATATCTATATTTTTACTCAAGTTATGTTGATTTATGTGATCGAAAAAGAAAGCGCGGTTATCATCCGATTTCGTCAATTTTCAATAGCATGCTACCTTGGCCAGAAAGTATCCTGTATAACAAATTTCGTGCAAATATCTACATTTTTACTTAACTTATGTTAATTTATGTGATTTTCAAAATTTTCGATATCGAAAAAGGGGTTATCATCCGATTTCGCCCATTTTCAATAGAAACCTACCAACTTTTACTCAAGTTATCGTGTACACGGACGGACAGACGGACGGGCATGCCTTATTCAATTCCTTTTTTCAACCTAAGAACTTTCATACCTGGAACTCTATATGTACATATCTAACTCGATTATTTTGCACTGTTACGTAGTACAGTTATGTGGAAAAAATTATAAGAAACATTGTTACTTTCCCATTTACATACATATAAATTAAGGCGGGTCCTTTCCCGCCCAATAAAAAGTTAAAGTTGGAGACCGCCCCACGGTCTCTTGAAATTAGATCCAAAAGAAATAAAAGACAAAATATCAGATTAGTACAATTTTTATTTACCGCTCTGGTTCGCGTATGCAAATGGAATGACAGAGTCACAAATTGTAAATTTCAACTTAGCTTCTAACTAAAGCTGAAAACTTATTCTAGCTGCTGACACAGCGCTTCCCATGGGTTGCCTTTTGATCAGTTGCATAAGTGCAACTTCGCTGCAGATCGAATTACCCGAATTTACTTGCGCGTGTTGTGTAAAGTGCGGTGTCAGCATATTCACACCGGTAGCAGGCCCGTGCGCACGGGGGGGGGGGGGGGGGTTAAAACCCCCCCCATGGCCAAATCTAAGTTGCAGTGATTTTGCAAAAATTTTCCAAAATACAGTTTATAAATCTTGTATTGAATCTTGACTAATAATTTTTGACAAAATTAGTTAAAATAATTTTACGGAAGAAGAAATTGGTGAAAGTTGCAAAGAATAAGGTTGGCCAATACTTTGAATTGCACTTGGAGCTTTCCGAAATCGCAAAGTTGTGTAGCGTATGGACATTTTTTAAAAAATTTTACTGATGAAAACAGTGAGCAGTTTCAATTAACAGAGCGAATGAACTGCAAGGCTCAATTATATGAAAGATTTCGAGTGTTTTCTAACCCTTTTAGTTGTAGACGTAAAGAGAATTGTGAGAAAATGAACGTTGGATAGCAGATGATCGCCAACGTTCAATTGAATGTTTTCAAACATTTTCTGAGGTTTTTTTTATTTTACCTAACAGAAGATAAAGATCGCATTTTTCATGGACGTTTATCAATAGTCTGTGGGAAATAAACATAGCACATTTCATATTTTCCGCATGACGCGCGGACTATCGAGATCTAAAACTGCTCAGCTACAGAGAAAACCTCATCAGCTAAGTAAGGTAGATAAAAAATAGATGACACAATTAATAAATAACTAGTATGTAACTCCCGATAATCGGGTGGGTTTTTTTTAGAAAAAAATTAATGCAAACTTTAAACGCTAATATCTTATGAACAAATTAACCAATTGAAATTTTTGTAATTTTGTGCAAACATGCTCATGGTAAGCTTTCATTTGATACACATTTCATTTAACTATGTACGTATTGTAGTTTAGTCTAGCTAAGCGCATTGTTTTAGAATAATAATATAGATTAGTTGGCAGCGAATACTTATTGTAAAGAATAAAGATAAGAATCAAAGGATATGAAAGTAAATTGTTGCTATGTATTTAGGATAGAAAGAATTGACTTTTTTATGCTGTATAGTGAGTCTGAAATATCAAACGTACCAGAATGAGAGTTATAATCTTGACACAAACAACGAAAAGGCTGATTTAATTCAAAATTAGTTCGGCGCTGTTTCAAGATAAGTGGTTTAAAATGTCTTGATGGACGAGAAGGTACATTGAAGTTCACTTCGCTCAAAAGAAACGGGCTTGTGATTGAACCATTTAGTAATTTAATCATGAAAACAATTCCAAGCATATCCCTCCGACTAGAAAGGCTGTTTTAAGCGACTCGTATACGATGGCAAATTATGCAAGGGATCCCAGTGAAGATCTCTTAAGGCAAATAGTAAAAATTGTTTTTGAACTGATTCTAAGCGATCCACGTGAACCTGGTAACGTGGGTTCCAAATTATATAACCGTACTCAAGTATCGGTCTGATTAATGTAGTAAAGAGAGTTTTAGTTACATAAGGGTCGCTAAATTCTTTAGACCATCGCTTAACAAATGCTAGAACGCCTCTAGCTTTATTGACTGTTACGTTAATGTGCCAGTTAAAACTGAGTTTGTAGTCCACAGTAACCCCAAGGTCAACAAAATCATTCATTTGTCCAAGACTATAATTGTTAATTGTATAGGAAGCTGGCTGAGAAATTCCCCTCGAAAAACGCATGTACTTACATTTCTTAAGATTAAGCAGCATATAATTTAAATCGCACCAAGTAACTAGTGTATTGAAATCTGATTGGCTTATTTCTATCTTCGAATGAAGCGAATGACGTGAAAAGCTTTACATCGTCGGCATACATTAACATTTTCTATTACTGTAGAAATATCATTTATAAACAATAAGAACAGAATCGGGCCCAGATGGCTTCCTTGAGGAACTCCTGAGGAGACATTAATAACATCGGATTCACAATTTTTAAACACTACTTTTTGTGATCTGTCACTAAGGTAAGAAGAGGTTGAGCAATTGAGACCCGGCTAGAAACCCAACTGATGTAGTTTATGAATAAGGAACGAGTGACACACTTTATCGAAAGCTTTGCTGAAATCAGTATAAATAACGTCGGTGTGCAGATTTTTTCTAAAGCCATTTGGGACATGATTTGTAAATTCAAGTAAGTTTGTAACGGTGAACTTTCTCTTACAGAACCCGTGTTGACAGTCAGAAATCAAGGTAGAGATAGGATTCGTAAGCTGATTGGTAACAATAGCTTCAAACACTTCTGGGATGGCAGAAAGCTTTTCTATGCCACGATAGTTCTCTATAGAAGCCTTGCTTCCGCTTTTATGAAGCGGTAGAAGAAACGACTATTTCCATGCTTTTGGAAAAACACCACACTTTAGTGACAGATTGAACAAATTGGTAAGGGGTTTGTAAATATTGTTAGCACACTTCTTCAAGAAGCATGTAGGAATCCTATCAGGACCGCATTTAAAAGATTCCTTCAAGGTTTTCAGATAAATAAGAACATCATTGGCGCATATAGTTGGACAATTAATTAAATTGTTCCCATGTAGTTCATAGGGATAATTTAGAAAGTCAGAATTGGTGACGGCAGAATAGTTAGAATTGAAAATTGCGCAAAGAAATTATGACGCAAAAGAAATAAAAAACGACCCAAAATAAGCTTCAGAAAAGCACCAATAAAAGGCTCCGCAGTTCATTTAAAAAGAGCCAAAAAAGGCTTCAAATTCATCGAAATCGGAATCGAAAGAAGCTCATTTTGGAGAGTAAAGCTCTGAGAAATGAGCGTTTCATGGCTCCGAAAGGAGTCCCTTTTTGCACTTTTAGTTAGCTGGGATATGCCATCATATCACCAATTCTCTATCAAATACAGAAAAATGTGTACAACCAGAAACATTTTCTGGGGTATAGTTTTATTGAAAAATGTATCCGAATGCAAATCTAAATTAAAACCCCCCCCAAGGCTAATTCCTGCGCTCGGCCCTGACCGGTAGGTGTGCTGGCCGTCTTGTTAACTACCATCCCTTTAAACATCTGCGTCCCGCTGATGAACCAAATCCTTGTTTTGGGTCCGTGGCTGGTCCTGATCCGTTGTTTGGTTAAGTTTTGGAAAATTAATTGTAGTTGTGAGTTTCTTCCATATGAGGTAGCACACGACTGCTAGGATTACCAAGCCGATAGCATCAAAAATCGAAGTGACTTGGAAGTTATTACCCAATTGGTCTAGTTGATGAATATTTTCCAAGCTGAGGTTGTGGATGTAGCCCAGATTCAACTTCAGGCCATCGTTTGTGACGTTTACCAGGGCCGGTGGCAAGGCTTGAAGCTGATTCTTTACTTCATGAAATTTTAAATGCAGAATACCGCAACGTCTAGAATTAAAAATTATTCCCTTTATGTTATCTTCATTGCCAATTCAAAAAGGTGTTCTGCACAAAAATACCATGGATCCCGCCCATAGAGTGGGAACGGTGGCATGTTGCCATGTTGCGTCTTAACAGGAAGTTGCGAGGTAAGGTTATTCAAAACAAAGGCGTTGATGTCAAGGGTCGCATCATGCACTTTGGAGAGTAGAGTAAAGGTAACTCGGCCTCGTATCACTCCAGCATTGCAAGCTGTTAAGCCAGACACTGATACACGGCAGACCGACGCGTTGTACAAAGGCTTCTGACGCGAATGATATTGTCGACCCTGAGTCGAGTAATATCCGACAATTTTCCTTATTACCCCATTTATCCACTACCGCAGCGGTTACCGTTGGAAGAAATGTATGAGGCATGACATCAGGGCTGGAAGTGAAAGTTGTGGCTCCTGCTTGCTTTGGTGTTGGCATATGCAAGCATTGACTAGTGACAGCGGGTATGCTTTCTTGCTGATTCGATGATCGCGAAGTGGAATACGAATATGGGAACCGATCATCGTGCAAAAGTGTATGGTGATGCGAGCTACATATTTTACAAGTATGCTTCGAGTGACAAGAGCTTGCGGAATGCGAGGGGGCCAAGCAGTTGAAGCATAATTTTTGCTTTTCTGCTTGAACTTAACGCATTGAAAAATCGTATGATTGTCCTTATAAATTAAAGATTGTTTGCTTTTGATGTCATGGGCATTTGCTAGCAAAGCGACACGACGGTTGTGTGCTGAACGGGGAGGCAAGCAAGCTTCAAATGAGTCACACTATTATTATCGCATTTTTCTGCCCACTTTTTTCAAGTTTCTTCGTCTAATTTATTAAGTATGAGTTGAATAAGCCGAGGATCACGGTATGTGACATTTAACGCGTCCAGTAGCGCGATTCACTAACTTTTAACAATTTGGCAATAGAGATATTTATCATTAACGTATACTGTTTAATTTAACAATTGTGCGATTCACTAACTCGGATTTAACAATAACGTTTAAATAATTGTTTAAAATGATGACATGTGGCATCTCAGTCGAAATTGACTAGAATGTTGCTTAAATGTTAAGTGCAGCATTTGCCAGCGCCGCCGTTGGTGTCGCAGTAGCGCAGCTGACAAGCGTCTGGATAACAAAATAGACGTCGCAAGTTCGATACCAATAACTAAGAGACATTTTTTCTAAAATATATTTTTTTTTGAAATAAATACTTTTTTTTAAATATAGAAATACTTCTTGCTCAAAAAATTTGTTTTTAATTTATTTTTATTTTAACCAATATTTCAACGACACCAACGGATAACGTGATAAAATATCAATTTACAAATCGACTACGATAAATTAACGATTGAAGAGTTGACAAAAAGTTAGTGAATAGCATAGATAGTTAAAATTATTGTTACGTTAATTTATCGTGGACAAATTGTGTTTAAACAGTTAGTGAATCACAAACTTGTTTAAATTATTGTTAAGTTAATTTATCGTTGACAAATTACGTTAAAAAAGTTAGTGAATCGCGCTACAGGCCTCTGACAGCCTGATCTGCTCCATCGACTATTTGTCGAAGTACCGCTATGTTATGCGAAATGTGAGTGGGTAGAGCTAAAAACGATTGAACAAGTGACTTAATTATGAGTGGCTTGCGCTCGTAACGTTTGACCAAGCGGTCCCATGCTTGCTCATAATTATCTTCGGTGACACTAATATGTTTTAGGCTGGCTAAGGTATCGCCTTGAAATTTGTTGGTAAGACTCAACCCGGCTTTATTTCCTACTGCACTACGATATAAGTCACGAAAAGTAATCCAATCCTCATATTTTCCGTTGAATTTAGGTAGCTGAATTTTCGTTAAGTGGACATTTTGCTCATTACTCGTAGCCGAAAAGGTTTCCAAAAATGACGCTTGTTGCGTTACTAAACGATCAATTGCGTCATCCTCCCTGAACGTTGATGGTTGGTGCTTTGATGCCAAGCTAGCAAGTTGGGAATGTAAGAGGAAAGCACGGTCTATAGTTAACCGGGCCCATGCTCGGTTACGCTGCAGAACTTTCATGATGGGGTTAAAATAACGTAGAAAATTTATACGGCGACCGAAAGGAATTCACGAGCACTGATTTTAGTATCCGGCTCGAATGGATCAGATTTTAGGATCCGGCTCGAAGGACCAGATTATGTATTATGCTAACTTGGGCGTGAATTACTTACGATCCGAAAAATGATTACAAACACGCACAACCGTTTAAATTAAAGGCGGACTGATCGATCTCTTTATTTGCAAGAATTGTACTGACATGGTCTGATTTAACTGCTACTAAGCGAACCTGCTTATTTATGCTTTACATAAATACATATTTACATGAGATGGACTGTGTTATGAATATTCTCAACGGTTAGCAAAGACAATAGGTACGAGTATATATACATAAATATATTGTATATATAGGAATATGACTTCATACATAAATACAATTGCGGTATAGTTCAAGGGAGCGACTTGAAGTAAAGGGTGTGCTGTTTCGAAAGTTAGCACTCTCAATTAATGGGTGTTTCGTTTCTAAACATACCGCCCCCGCTGAACAATGGATTCAGTTAAGTTGTAATACAGCAATTTTTGCGATTGCCGAACATATTGACCACGGGATGTTTTTACTGTAGCAACTCGAACCAGGCCATCAGTCCCTAGGGTTACTGCCACGACTCGGCCCATAATCCATTTTGAAGGTGGTAGATTGGGCTATTTCAGAAGAACCACTGCGCCCGGCTCGATTGAGTTGTTGTTGTTGCCACTTATTGCGTGGTTGTAGCGACGTCAAACACTCTACGTGCCATCGCTTCCAAAACCCTTGCACCAACGCTTGTAGGTGTCGCCAATGTGTAAGGCGATTTAAATTTACATCCAAGAGTGTGGGTTCTGGAACTAATGTATATGGTGACCCAATCAAGAAGTGGGCAGGTGTGAGGGCTTCGAAATAAGTGTCAGAAGAATAGCATAACGGGCGAGAGTTGATGATCGCCTCAATTTGTGCGAGAATGGTGCAATATTCTTCGAATGTTAATACGTTTTTCCCCACAACTCGACGAAGATGTAGCTTAATTGATCGGATGCCCGACTCCCACAGTTCACCAAAGTGGGGTGCAGATGGTGGAATGAAATGCCACTGAACTCCTTCGGCAGCCAATGCATCTGACACTTCACGAATATGCGCTTCTGATGCAGCGAACCTTTGAAGTTCGTTTAATACCCGGTGAGCTCCATGAAATATTGTGCCATTGTCTGAATATAGGTCGGTTGGCAGTCCTCGACCAGCGACAAAGCGACGAAATGCGGCTAGAAATGCGTTTGTTGTGAGATCACTGACGAGCTCAATGTGTATAGCTTTTGTGGACATGCATATGAAAAGCCCTAACCATGCCTTTCCAGTCTTAGCGTTGCGCGTTCAAGAAAGCTTAATTTGGACAGGTCCAGCGTAATCTGGACCACAATGTTGAAAACAGCGAGCAGGCTGCAAACGTACAGCAGGAAGTTCAGCCATCAGCTGCTCGCTTGTACTTCGGCGTTGCATGAAGCAGGTTTTGCAAGAAAACACTATCTTTCGAACGATATTCCGGCAGCCAAGAATCCAGTAGTGTTGTCTTACCAGCGCAAAGGTAGCGTCAACTCCTGGATGCAAGTACTTAGCATGAATGTACCTGCAAATAAGCTGAGAAACATTAGAAACTTTAGACAATAAAATAGGATGCTTCACTGAGTTTGGCAAAGATGCATTTTCGATTCGTCCTCCAACACGAATAACACCAAATTCATCCAGATAAGGAGTGAATCGAAGGAGTTTAGACTTTGGTTTCAATGGTTGGCTTCTTTGTAATGGGTACATCTCTTCTTTAAAGGTGTTTTCTTGAGAATGCCGAAAAATACCGCTGGCGGCAAGTTTTAGGTCATATGCGCTCAAAGCATTTGTAGGCGCATTTTGTTCTACCTTTTTTCGACTACACCTTTGAATAAAGCGTTGACAGTATGCCACCACCCGAAGTAACCTTATCCATGTTGATGATTTAGTTATAAGTTTGTCTAAAACATGTTGTTCGTTTTGAGCACAAAGTACGATTCATGCAAATAAAGAGATCGGTCAGTCCGCCTTTAATTTAAACGGTTGTGCGTGTTTGTAGTCATTTTTCGGATCGTCAGTAATTCACGCCCAAGTGCGGTTCTGAACCATACAAAATCTGAGGATTGGATTACAAACAAGATTTTAAAAATCGGTTAGGTATATAGTTTTGAAGATATTTTGATTTAAAAAAATGCTAATCAACAATTCATGTTGCTCGCGTAAAATCCTATGGGCGTTATTTCTCTTTTGAAAAGGAAATAAGAGCCATGGGCTTTATTT